>OY748306.1:4273353-4710090 GCA_963556515.1 Nudaria mundana
TTGTCAGGGCGGCGTATTTGTGTCTCCGTGAGGAACGTCACAGCGGGCCGAGCCGTCTCAAGGTATGGTGGACGGCATCCAGGTTCGCATGGAGTCCACGGATGTTGGTGAACTCCACCTCGAAAAGTGAAGCTGTGGGGTGCTCTGGAACGTTTACTTTATTTCTGTTGCTCTGCCATTATAAATTTGAAAAAGAAGCGTGAAGACAGGGAGACATTTGGTGCAGCAGTAATAAGTGACAAAGCGCAGGGGCTAGCTTCGTCTGGAACCGTGTGGTTGGGTTGGAGCCGACCCGCCGGACGGAAGGGCTACCAAACCCCCCCTGGTGCAAGGCCGCCGCTATCCCACACCGGTTACCACCCGGAGCGGCGATCCCGCATCAGGATTATGCGCGAGAACATGTGGGGCAGCCTCCTGGTGTGGTTGACTGTGTTGCGGGTGGCCGCGGCAACGCCGTTGCTAAGGGTCTCCCTGGCCGGCGAATCGACCCACACCACCCACACTAGACTCCGCTTTGCCCTCACTGGTCCCATGCCTGCTGCACCATACATGGCCCCGGGCCCGGCGGTGCAGCTGTTGAACCCCTTACGCAACCAGCCTGGGCTGGGTTACTTGTGGGGCTTTAGCACAGCTGCACGGTGGTACCCCCGGACGAACACTGTTGTACCACCTTGTACCCACGTAGGGACCGAAGCCATAGGTACCGTAAATTAACGAGTCTCGTCCGTTGATCAGCAGGTGCGCCACTAGCAGATGAGGTCGCTGGGGCCCTAAATATGTTGGTAGAGCCCCTTTGTATAGAGGAGGTCAAATGATTTTGATTATGAAAAAAAAAATAGCCCTCGCCCCCCCTTTGAGAGTGCAAAGGTAGAGGAGTATGGTCATTTCAGCACCATGGTCACATCAGCACCATGGTCATTTCAGCACCTCGGTCATTTCAGCACCATGGTCATTTCAGCACCTCGGTCATAACGCCCCGAAAGGGTTTTGATTACGAGATCATACGAGTATAGAGGGTATTTTCTTGAATTTAAGGAGAGAAAAAAAACACCCCCCCTCCTAGCCCTCTGTTACAACCCCCTCCCCCCAGCCCTCTTTCTCCCCCTCCTCGTTCATATCTCCCAAACGGAATAACTTTATATGCTAACCAAGACAATATTATAAAATCAAGAAAAAAAGATCAAAACCATGTAATCGCCGTACCTACTGGCTGACCGCCATCGGTAACTCCGGACACGCACAAAATGTGTCAAATACCTAATTTCGCCCGTTTCGATTCTACATACGGACTCTTAACATCAAGTCTTCGGTAGTATAGTGGTAAGTATCCCCGCCTGTCACGCGGGAGACCGGGGTTCGATTACCCGCCGGAGAGATCTCTTTATGAATTTTGATTTTTTTTTTTATTTTTCTCTTGACACTAAAAAATATAAATAATTACTAATATGAAACTTTTTACATATTTTCTAATACAAAATAGGTTAATATGAAATACACAGTCAAATATAAACTAGGTACACACACCTAGTCCTAAACGAGTCCTAAGGCCGCCTCATCGTCTCTTGCCGGGTGCATCGGGTACGCACACTAGGGAATAGCCCTGTGGCGCTGGTGGACTGTAGCCACCTATGATGTCGTATTGTTGGGTCGCGTTACCCCGCATCTTGGGGCGTACGTGGGGTAAAGCCTCATAGCACGCAGACTTTCTGCCTTGGACAATGGGGTGCTAGCCCACCGTCTTCAGGCCCCGATTATTGGGGTTTGATGGTCTTGGGCGTATATAAGTCTGCGGTGCCCTGGCCGCACACTTTGAAACTCTTTGGGGAGGGTACGCTCCCTCTCCCTCTCGGCCGCCTCCGTGCGAGCATGACCTGCTCGCAGAAGGATACGGCCACGATGGGTACCCCTTACACTGACAACGTTACGACAACTTTGGATAGCTTTGCACTCAAAATTGAGCAACCCAACATCTGTGTACCTACGTGGGCACGTAGGAAGGGCTAGTCCTCTGACTAAGTCTGCTGTTATGGAACGGTAAGTGAACCCAAGCGGCAATAGATCCTCCTAGGAAATGGGATCAACAAAATAATTGGCGAAGTGAGGGCGTTTTTTATACATCTGCCTAAACCTTCGGGGAAACTGGCGTGGTAAGACATTCGTTCACTGGTCAAGCGTTAACCGTGACACCCAGTAAGCCGACATCCTGCCTTCCATTACAAATAGTTAAGCCAAGTTTGATCCTAAAATTACTGTTATAGAGTGCACATTACAGCTTAGGCAGAGTCAATAAGATACGACGTCTGGCCTTCAACCCCAAGGCGACCGACGTCAGCTTAATAATAGGTATAAATAATTATATTTAATTGATATTTCTTCCAGATTAGCTGTACAGAAGGTCAATGCCGTACAAGATACCATTCGAACATCGAGGTCTCATAGTAAATTGATCGTTTTATTGTTAAAAATAGAACTATAGATATTTTTCTAAACGAATGTTAAATGTGTATGTACGGCGCTCAAGAGGTTTTGGTCATTAGGTAAGTTCGAATAAAGTATAGTTTAATTTTGTAATTCGATTTTACTAATAGTCTGAATGACATGACTGTCTGTTGCTTCCTATTTAGAGTATTTATGTCTATATTTTAAAAAAGTATTTACAAATGTAGTATAAATGACAGACCACGTGGATTTTGTGAGTCTTATATTAATTTGAGTGGGTTTATACTTTTGTATCGCCTCGAGTATATGAAGGCTTTTAGATACGAAAATATGGTTGATTTACCTATGTATTTCAGATATTTGAATTTGGTAATAAAACTGTAGTCATGCTAGAAAACCATTACCATCTAATAATATTTTTTTTTATTCATTATCAAAATAAAATCTTAAAAAAAAACTATCAATTGTATGAAATTTTGTATTGATCTAAAAACTCGCAAAAATAACTATCAAAATTATGTATGTGTGTGTATGATAGTTTTCGTAGCCATAATATGATAAATAGTTTTCATAAAGATTGACCAGTAACCAAAGCTATTCTCCACCTATTTTAAAAGTATGTATCATAATATATTTACTTTATATGATATCATATTGTTTTTTTAGCGTTATACATTTTATAGTATTCATAAACACCAAATACTAGTGTAACCTATGTATTATTTGATATTTTGTCAGCATATATCGATCTACCTATTAATTTAAGAGTCAATAGTTTTTTGAATACCAGTATTTAGTAGTATGTTCGATAATACTTTTTAAGTATCAAAACTTTAACGTCTTAGTTTTTAAACAACAGCAATAGGCCGGTTACAAGATGACTTCCATATTGTTACAGTATATCCGGCCTTTAGCAGCCTGTCCATTCATACATAATTATTTTGTCAAACTCCCTATATCTCATACATGCTCATCCTCTTATCTCTAGGTGTTTTCCAACCTTTTAAGAAAATCTTATTTCTTCACCTTTTGATCATCATTTTTCTATTTCTAAAGTCACACTAACTATATTTATGGGGGTAAAATCAAAATATGCGCCATGAATCGAGGATATCAATATATCCTCGATTAATCTTTCTCGTCTCTCGTCAAAATATTGCAAATACATACAACTTTGGTATTCAAAAATCTAGGCACTTGTAGATATTGTTTAATAATTGTTGTGAGTAAAAATGCCTTTGTCGTCTAGTCTGGTTGTAGCTAAATTAACTGACTTCAAAACCTCTTAGCGCTCCACTCGAAATTAGAGTTTATATTAACGAAAAAAAAATAGGTTAATTAAAAAGATCGACTTATAATTTTTGTTAAAAAAAGAGTATTTGAAATACCAGATGGATAGTAATTCTAGTTGTGTTTTAGTATACATAGAATTAAAATGGTATGTATATAATAGCATAACAGAGGGTAGTCAAAATCTAATTCAAAATGGACGTGAAAATTTTATTGTTCTGTGTTGTGAATATATTTTGTGATTTGGCAATAGTTAGGATATGAAATTGAACCGGATGAACTGTGATCGCATTTGACTAATCCAAGTATCAAGAATGTTTTACAAATGTTGTTGAGATTTTCTTTCTTCAGCCGCGTAGGTTTTAGTTATACCCTTGCCTGTTTATTTTTTCTGTAACACTAAAAAGCATCTGCCGCCCACACTATCTCTTTTTTGCTACACTTAAAAGCCTTGAATTTACATAATATATTAGAATTTTATTTTTATGAAAATACTTTTTTGTTAGAACAGAAAAGTAATTTGTTTTCTATCACAAATGTATTTTTTACACGCCTTGCTGTCAACGATTCACATAATTTTAAGCTGGCTTACAAAATCTAAATTAAATTATTCTAATCCATGTGGCCAAGTAGCTGTCCTCATTGAAGGATGCACTCGACCCGACAATATCATACAACTGATCTGCTTATAGTTGTAACTGATTGCAGATGAGAACAGAAAAAAATGTCCAAATTAGATCACTACATAGTTGGGGCTCGTGATCTAGTGGTAACCGACAATGTTAACACATTGCAAGGTTAAGCAACATCTAGTCAGGCCGGTCTTAGGATGGGTGACCATTTCTTAAGACACTCTCCGTGCCTAGGAGAGCACGTTAACCCGTCGGTCCCGGTTGTCATACAAACATCTATGGCAGTCGTTAGGGGTTGTTGGAGCCCTAAATCAAAAATCCTCGCGGTCTAACTACAGAACTTCGATATCGCCCATGGGTTGTGGAGGTCAGATGGCAGTCGCTTCATGGAAAATATCGAAGTTCAGCCGAATCGCAGTTAGGCTGGAAAGCCGACCCCAACGATTCGCTGATTAGATCACTCGCTGTCACTTTGCTTTTTATTATTTGCCAGTAAAATCAAAGATTTTTTTGCAACGTTATCTTACTTAATAAGAATAGATCCGATCCGATTATCAGAATGCTTCTTGTCTATTACAAAAAGTGTTATTTGATTTTCAGGATAAAAAAGTTTTTATTTTAATAATATATGAACTATCAAAGGGGTTTCAACTCGTGTTTTTTATCAATTTGGATGAATCTGTATGACAATGTCGCTCAAAACGTTATATTAATATGGACATGACATTTTCTTGACTGTTCATTTATTCTGCCATATTAAGCTATGTATTGTTTTTTCAAACGTATTTATTATCTGTATGTACGTATGTGTTGATTTTTATGTAAATTCTGAGAGCAGCATGCTCTTTTATATTAAATATTTTTCTATAGTGCAATAATATGTACATACATATCTCTTGTAATGTTATGTAGTTGTTTTCATGTCAAACCGTCCATAAACACAACAGTGTTGACTAATAAAATATTACATAATACGTCTGTTTTTTTTATTCGATTATTACAATACAAAATGTAGGTACCTAATTACCATCTACTTCAATCTCACATAATTGTTTTTTTTTAATTAAACTAAAGTGACCAAATTAGTTTGTGAATAAGTATTCATTTCACGGAGCGAATGTTATTGCCCAGGTTCTTTACTTAACGTTAATAGTAATAATAGTTATTGAAAAGTTGGACCAGTGTTTGGTAACATATTTAATATGCCGATTTTTGAACGAAATAGCTCTTAGAATCTAAAAGTTGAAAATGATCTTATACATATTATTACGAAATGTGATAAGCTCTGTTCATATGTCTCGGATGTCCGCGCATAGACAGCAGACTTGCGAGTCGCAAAAATCTCATTGGTAGTTTCATGAATCGACCAATGAGAGATCTTTGCCCGGACATCCGAGAGGTATGAACAGAGCTATACACTTGTCCATAAATTGCTAGTGCTTATAATAATTATTATTCAAGTTATAGTAATTATTAGACTGGCGACTCACTTGGTTAATACTTACACACTTATTTATAGTTCATTACCCTGACCCAAATGGCGCGAACGCTAAACGAATGGTGGCATACGATGAGACTTTGATCTGTACAAACGTCAAAATGAAATATTTTGTAATACATAATAAAAGTTATTAGTAAATAAATGATGAATTCATTTTTGTTTTATTTAAGCGAGATTTCGGTACCTTCTTCCTGGATTTAGCAACAATATTTGACGCTACTTCTTATTAATAGAGTATTTGAAGACTCAGGCGCAGTTCAGACCACGCTATAATATATAGCACACCATAAAATATTTATAATCTATACTAATATTATAAAGCTGAAGTTTGTTTGTTTGTTTGAACGCGCTAATCTCAGAAAGTACTGGTCCGATTAGAAAATATATTTTTAAGTTATGTAATACATTTATCCAGGATGGCTATAGGCTATATAACATTACGCTACGACGAGTAGGAGCGGAGCAGCAATGATATATGTTTCAAAAACGAAAATTATTTCTTTTGGTGGCGTACGCTGCTTAAATGGTTAAAGTAACGTTAAAATTGTGTACTACGAATTTATTTGCCTTAAAAAGTTCTATAAAAAGTCCGCGATGGCATATATCTACCTCTTAGGGTTAACGCACTATAACGTAATTTATAGCAATCAAAATTGATTCAAAACAATTCATGGTTTGCGAAGCTATTTTTATGCTTACGATATTAATCCTTATCCCAAACAAATACGCTATACGTCATAAGAATTTAATTTAGAACAAATTAGTCCTTACATCATTTGATTTCAACGAATATCTTAAGAGATATTATAGATTTAGTCAAAAAGTACACTATTTTGAAGGCGGGCGACGACGTTGGAGTGCGCACTGCGCATGCGTGAGTTGACTGCCAGCCGTCGCCTGTTAAGCCCCCCATATACCTACGGTACAATTCATCGTTGCGATCCATCGTAGCGATGGATCGAAACGATTGATCTGTAGTGTTGCCGCTCATACACGAAACGATTGGTCGTTACGATCGATCATTTATACATTTGAAATGGAACGATAAAGACGTGCTCAAAAATTCAATACGTGTCCTGTAGACTGCCTCGGTGGCTCAGTGGTATGAGTATGCTACTGCCGCTCCTGAGGTCCCAGGTTCGATTCCGGGTTCGAATTATTTGTGTGATCCACAAATGTTTGTTTCCGAGTTTGGGTATTTTCTATGTATAATATGTATGTATTTAGAAATATATAAGTAATGTTTATTAGTTGGACTAATGCATTTATTTACAATAAGAATTACAATATACAAAATAAACATAATTATAGACTAAAAATATTTACATTACAAAATATCGTTTAAAAAATCCTCCTTGTCATTGCCGACTGGGAAGGTTCCCAGAATGCTGGCTGTGTTGCCACGTTGGATGGCGATACTTATTCTTTGGGCCAGAAAATAGCCAGCCTTCTGGTCCAGAGAAGCATCGATTAGGCGTTTAGCAATGTCTCTATAAAGGCGGCGAGCACTCTGACCCCATGACCCCAGTGTCTCAACCCCTTTATTAGTTGTCTAGATCCCATAACACAAGCTTATATTAGCTTAATTTGGGCTAGATGACGTTGTGTGAGAATGTCCAAAAATATTTATATAAAAAAAATGGAAAACGAACTTCTTTTCTCGTCTGTGGCGGTAACTTTTATTATGTTACAGAAGAAAATAAGAAAACCTAGAAAAGTGTGGGTTAAGAAATGGCTATTAAAGCGATATCAGTATTCGCATGTAAATATTTTAAATGAATTTAGGAACAAAAATCGAATCGTTGATCGCAAGAGCCAATACACTATCGATTCATCGTTACGATATTCATGATTGCATGGGTTTTTGTTGCGATCTCCGATGTCGTCTGCGACCAAGTAAATCGTTAACGATCGTAACATACATTACAGATCCGTCGTTTCGATCGGTCTAAAGCGATGGATCGTAACGATGAATCGTCCCGAATATGGGGGGCTTTAGGTCTACGAGGTGCCATACCACGCGGCTCAGACGCGTGGTCGGCTCCTTACGGTACTGTTATGTGCGAACTCTCATTATTACGAGTGTATTTTGTTTTGCAATTTCTCTAAAAATTTAGGTACTATTCTAAGTACTACATGATATTGTAGTATTTTTTTCCGATAATTCTTTTGGCGAGTTCTTTTAATTTCAGTAGTTTATATACATAATACCTAAATAACTAAATTTACATATCGTTGTAAATAATAGAGAATATAATAGAAGATATAATAGAGAAACTTTTGTAGGGGGGCTTTATGAACGCAATTAAACCCAAAACAATGGTTTTTAGAACTTTTGTCTGTTTGTCTGAATGTTTGAACACGCTAACCTCAGAAACGGCTTATCCGATTTGAATTTGCGGTTTGGTTTTCAATCGCTTCATCAATAAAAACGTTATGTAGATCTAAAGTAACACGCAGGCGGAGCTGCGGGCAACAGCTAGTATTAATATATAGTAAGTAGGTAGCACAGTGTGAACTTGTTCATAATTAAGGTATAGTTTGCGATATTGTTGTCCTATAAAATATACTAGTCTGAACGGCGCTTTACAGTTGGTGTGTGTCAGGTCTTATACATATTTTTCTTTCAATAGTACGCAGGCCCTAGGACATTGAAACTTATTGATTAAAAGCAATTTAAATTTTCGTAAGTAGCTTTATTTTACAGAGACCTACACCTATTTCTAAAAAAAATTCAAATCACCTTATTTGAGATTTTTTCTTATCGAAAGTAAACGCCATATAATAAACACTCCCTCCAAGTTTAAAGTTTTTACGATCAGCGGTTTAGGCTCAGCAGTCGGTCATTCAGGACATTCATTTTATATTGTAGAATTAACTAAATTTAAAAAAATAACTAATTAACAATCGAAATTGACGATTCAACGTTCAGCCTAAACTGCTGATCGTAGAAACCTAAAACTGAAGGCGTATACTTCCGATAAGAAAGGATTTTCCAAAAATCTACTCTTAAGATCATAGGTCCATGGTAGGTAGATTTATCCAACAATGCATAATAACACCCGACTCCGATTGAGAGAAGCTGCCCAGGTAGCCTTAGTCCCCCTGTGTCTTAAAAAAATATTTATCTGATAAAATTATTGTTAGATGTCCCCCCAGATCTTCAATCACACTAGCATTCGCGTGTGAGTGCCTGCTATCTAACCTAGAGCAGCGCGACATACTTCTGCACAGTGTACAAATCGAAGACGCTTACGAACTAATGGAAGGGGCGACTTAGCTGAACCAACTCACGACTATCCAACATTGAAGAAGAGCTAAGTGATTCGTATTTGTATCGTCACGCCCATAATAATATTTTTGATGGTAAGAATGTATGGTAAAACTCGCAGGAGTTTATGTTGCATCATATTGTAGAAACTAAATGTTAAATACTGTGTGTATTAGGCAACTTACTGAACAGGATATTACTTACTCGTGATTAGAATATTATCAAGGGTATGATTCTTTACCTATGCTTCCTGATGTAAAATGTGCTTCCAGACCGTTGCATAACCTGGCCGTCAGGATAATAAAAGGTTAACGCACGTTCTCTAAAGGCTGCATGCCTCATGAGTAGGTGAAACGTGACCATGTCCTTCTACGAGCAGGTAATGCTCACGAAGGAAGCGGCTGAGAGGGAGCGGGAGCTAACTCCCCCCGCGGAGTTCCGAAGTCGGCGAGCAGGGCGCCGCAAATTCATCTACACCCAAGACCATTGACCTCCATGGTCGAGGTCTGAGGACGGCCGGCTACCTACCCGCCGACCTTACAGAAGCAGGCTAGAAGGGCTGCGTGCTGCGGGGCTTCAGCGCGCACGCAGATTCGCTCACCGATGCGGGATAAAACACGACCCCAACACCAGACGCCACATAGGTGGGCAAAGTCCACCGACGCCACTGGGAATACTTCCAAGTGCGCCCAGCAATGGACGTAGGGGCGGACGCGGTCTCGGGCCGCGGACTTTCCTTTCAATCCAAGTTAAAAGCTATTAATTTAGATTACAAAACCACACTCCAATTTTAATTTGTAGTTTCGATAGTTCTGATAGATAACTAATCGAAGTTTAGGTGTGCGTTCGCGCAGCGGAATGTTGTTGAATTTAAAGATTTTAATTATGCAGATATTTAGGGTATGACGTCGTGTAATTGTGTATGGTAAAAATAAATTGTGCATGCAGCCATTGTGGAGAAATTCGCCAAAAACTGATTCCGCTGGGCGAACGTTGTCCTGGCGGAACTTTTTTTAATCCATGAACTTAGAAAAAAAAAATGTGTCCAAAATTTAGTGTGTAATTGTGTATGTGTTAATAAAATTAGTGCATAAACTTCGGAGAAATTCAAGTTTCCGCTACGCGAACGTTTGGCCATTTGCTAGTTTTCATATAAAGCGCTTATATAGAGAGCTGTAGATTTTTACATACTGTAACGAAGCTGCCCTCCTGCCTAGGATACCAGGAGTGTCTTCACTGTTTGAGTTGGAATAGAAACACTGGAAAGCTTTTACATATATAATTTCCGAGATAAGTCGTTACATACAGTTTGTCACGGCTTTGGGAGTCGTGGGTGATCAGAAGCGATATAATATTAGTTCTATATCGATATAGGCTACAGGTCTCAGAATCACGGGACATGTACTCAATAAGAGAAGAGAGTACATCACCTAGGTAAGTCGTACGGCGCACAGAGGCCGGATCCCTCGCGACACTCGCTTATATGTTGACGTGGAGACGCCTCGCGGGCCGATCGACGGTCTTGCTCGTGACGTGCTGTGTGACGTCACACGCCGACGTCACACACCCCCCTTTTCAGGGAAGAATTTTCGCTGGGGGAAATTCTTCTGCCAGGTCTCCCCCAGTGTCAGCTTCTTCGCGGCACTGCATGAGGATCCCTCAGCAGCCCATCAATTCCCTGAAACAGTTGAAAGGTGTGGTACATAAAAGGTATTTATGTATGTGACGGCCTACGATAAAGATAAAAATGAGCGAGAAGAAAAAAAAAATTTTTGATCCCAATCAAGTTTCGATCTGCGCTAGCGATATTCAATACAACTCGAAAGGAATGTCAGTGAATAGGTATATAAATCCTACCTATAGATTTGAGTTATAACAACATAGTAACCTGGGAGGTGCACTGAGTTGATATTGAACCGGTTCTACGAATGAACGAGCTCCGCGCGAATGAACGAAGTTATTTGCGACGCTTGGGGTTCTGTGAGTCAGAGGAAAGTTCCGTATGACTTTATTGATTATAATTAATTAATTTTAAATCTTTGATATGCCACTCGCCTAGTGGCTTGTTAGACATATACGAAAGTTTATAGACTAGTGGTGATTTTTTTGATTTTTATCTTTTAAACCCTACGATTTTTTCTAAATCTGTTTTTTAAACAAATATAAAAAAATTCAAAACAACGTATGTAAAAATCTACAGCTCTCTATATAAGCGCTTTATATGAAAACTAGCAAATGACCAAACGTTCGCGTAGCGGAAACTTGAATTTCTTCGAAGTTTATGCATGCACTAATTTTATTCATACATATACAATTACACACAAATACACACACATTTTTGGACACATTTTTTTTCTAAGTCCATGGATTAAAAATAGTTCCGCCAGGACAACGATCGCCCAGCGGAATCAGTTTTTGGCGAATTTCTCCACAATGGCTGCATGCACAGCTTTTTTTTACCATACACAATTACACGACGTCATACACTAAATATCTGCATAATTAAAATCTTTAAATTCAACAACATTCCGCAGCGCGAACGCACACGAAGTTTAGACCCTCGCCGTATTGTTTATTGTTATGAGGTTGTGACGAATCGTAAACAGTAAATACTGCACTGCTCCAGTGGCTCTGTGACTCTGTGATTCGTAGGTCACACTATAAGTTTTGCGTAACTTAAAAAAACAACATGTTAAAACCAAAATATTATGTTTATTGCTTTTCAAAATACTCTCCTTTACATTTTTAAATACGATCGAACCGTTTTTTAAAACAGGAGGAAACGGAGCTGAAGGCATGTTTTCTACGTGCTGATTGAACGCTATCACTGCCTTTTCGTAGTTGGTACAAGTGAAACCTCTCATCAAATCTTTGATTTTGAGGAAAATACAGAAATCACAGGGTGCTAGGTCGGGGCTATGCGCAGGATGGGTGACGAGTTGTACTTTTTCGGAAGCTAAAAATGACTTTGTTTTGTTGGCCGTGTGTGAAAAAGCGTTGTCATGCTGTAGGAGAACGCGGCTTTTGGGTCGTCTTTCGCGAACTTTTTCTAACACCCTGGGTAAACAAATGGTAGAATACCACTCGGCATTAACACTTTTTTGATCTTCAAGTGGAATTGTACAGACAGGACCCGTAGCTGAGAAAAAAAAACGCGATCATTTTTTTACCAACCTTTCTCGCTTGCCTCACTTTTGTTGGCTTGTTCTCATTTTCAAACACCCATTCACAAGATTGCTGTTTTTTTTTTAAGGTTCAAAACAATAAATCCACGTTTCGTCTCCTGTGACAATGTCATAAACAGCATTAGAATGTCCATGGTCGTACTTCAGTAGCATCTGTGAGCACCATTCCACGCGAGCCCGCTTCTGCTCCGCTGTCAGTTCATGAGGGATCCAACGACAACAAAATTTCCGAACTTTCAATTCTTCGTGTAAAATTTTCTGGATTCTACTCATACCAATCCCCAATAGTCCTCGAATTGTCTCAGGTAATCCGCGTGTTTTCTTCAATTAACCGCTTAATAGTAGCCACATTATTTTCGTTGACGGCAGTTGAAGGCCGCCCTTCACGAAAATCGTCATGTAAAGAAACTCGACCTCTCTCAAATTCAGCAAACCATCGCCTCACGGTGCTCAAACAAGGTACTTCTCTCTCAAAAGCATTTGAAGACAAGCGGCACAGTCTTGCGGAAAGAGACAACTTTTAAAATCATAAAAAGTCATCGCTCTAAAATCTTTTCCATTTTCGTTGCATACGTTGAACTTTGATGTGTGATAAAAAACAATTGACAAATGATTTCCCGCCAATTGTTTTTTTTTATTACTAAGAAGGTTGCAACGTTTAAAAAAATATAACATTCGAAATTCAAATAGTTCCGATTAGCTAGAAGTGCAAAACTTTTAGTGTGCCCCATGCAGTCTTTAGGTCGCCTGTGACGCCGGAATATCGGGTTCGAGGTTAAGAATTTGACCAAGTATTTGTATTGTTCTATTGTAACTAGATACTTTTTTACGATCCTCTCTCTTCTTGTATTTAAACATCGATGTAATATGTAAGCAATGACATATTTAATCGAAGTATTTTAATAATTTATTACTTAATTATAAGTAGGTACCACACTTTATTTTTTATATTATGTATGGAAAGAGATCCATCCAGCCTAAGGTTGCCTGGAAATCTCTTCCAGCTAACTTTCAAGGTAAGGCTTTTTCCTCCTTCGTTTTCCGCAAGGCTCTTTAGCGCCTATTGTACCTACGTTGTTATTAACGCTTGTGTGACAATAAAGCTTTAAAACACACTTCTTGTCCTTCACATACGACGTATGCTTTGCGACGTGGAAGATAGCGACACACTGGTCCTACGTCTTACGAACGACGACGTCTGACGTTTACGTTATCTACGCCCTATGACACTTGTCACACACAAACGTGTGTGACAGCGTCGTACGCGTGGGATAGCCTGGGAACACGCGAATCTGGCGCGGTGAAACAGCGTGGTGAATGACCAGTGTGTTTGTTACCATACAAATTGTATAGGCTAGATCCGGTTCAGATGTCATAATGCGTGGTATACGTCGCATGTGAAGGATGAGTTTAACCGTGCCTTTAGGTACCTATTCGCAGAGACTTGGGATGCCGCTCGCTTCGCTCCCAACAGAACGTGGGAAAGAGAAGTCCGGAGAAGTCATTATCATACGAACATTGCCTATGAGTAATAAAGATAGACGATGACGTACTTTTATATATGTGTGTCAGTGTCAGTGGACAAGAATTTTCCGTAGTTTTCCAAATTGCAAATAACGTTTACCTTAATAGCTGTACTCTACTGGCGAATATTAGATTATTAAAATATAAGTGAATCCTTGTATTGTTTAAAGGAAAACTGTATATAAGAGCCATGGTGTCTTATTCTTTAAGTAATTTTAAGGTGACTAAAGCAGACAATCCAAATAATTACACGTTTTACAGGTAAATACAAAATTTTTCAACAATTCTTAGATAACAGATATTTTTTTTATTTTTTTTTATTTGGGTAAATAAACAGCAACATAATATAATATTAAGTACTAAAAGGTATGGCTATATACATTTTATAATTGTGTTGACAACGGCATTTACCACAGCTTATTAAATTAGTGGTAGTAACGAATATGTAAACAATTTGATTATAATAACAAACAAAAAGATACATTTAAAAAAAGGGTACTTATCATGGTACCATGATAAGATCGTGAGTGGTTGGGTGATTAAACTATTTTAAAGTTTCAATAACCTTACATCTAAAAATACCAGGTCGCGATGCCGCAATATCAATGCAGTTGAAGTTGTTATTGTACAAATCCACTAACCGATACATCGGGGAACGGGCCCCCGCATTTGTACGGCAGCGGAATGTTGCAAAGAGTTGGCAAGGCTTCCGGCAATGCGTCCTGGTAGGCACTCTGTATGCAATTCTATTAATTAGGGCTGTGCAATCATACTTGTTATTACAAACATCATATAACAACATTGTCTGAAGCAGTGTACGTCTATTTTCAAGAGTAAGGATATTATATTTCTCCAGAAGTTGCTCATAAGTTAAATAATTATGGTAGCACCTGTATTGCATAGTTCGTATAAACTTCTTCTGGACAGACTCTAAATCTTGTTTATATTTACTAAGGATCCCATATGGATACTGCAAATTCCATTTGAGGTCGCACCAGTGATTTAAAAAGATGAAGGTAAGTGGTAGGTCGTGTGAAATTCTTGGTATTTCTCATCACAAATCCGTACATTTTAAACGCCTTGTTCACGACATTATCTATATGCAGTTCGAGATGTAGCTGGCTGTCTAATGTGACACCTAGGTCTCTTATTGAATGAATAGCATCTAGCTGCTCATCACACAAAGTATATTGGTATTTAAAAACTAGTTTTTTCTTTTTAAAAGTTATTGACTTGCATTTATTTAGGTTTAAACTTAATTTATTGTTGGCGCAGTAGTCAGAGAAATGGTCTAGATCGCTTTGAAATTTGATAAGGTCGTCAGCACTGGTTATTGTGTGAAATATTTTTAGGTCATCTGCGTATAATAAGAAGTTACAAAATTTAAAAAATTTAACAATTTTTTTGAATAATAGGGGGCCCATAATTGAGCCTTGGGGTACACCTGAGCTTACCGGTACGAAATCAGACTCAAAACCATTCAAAACGACCTTTTGGGTTCGATTGCTGATATACGACTTGAACCACCGCCACAAATTTCCACGTATGCCATTGAATGCGAGCTTATCCAGAAGCATTTTGTGATCCACCCTATCGAAAGCCTTTTTAAAGTCCGTGTACACGCTATCTGTTTGAACGTTGCTATCCATATTTTCAAATAGAGTAGTAGTATAAATTAATAAATTTGTGTTTGTTGATCTACGTTTAACAAAGCCGTGTTGTTGCGGTATAATAATATTATGAATAGATGGGTAAATAATGTCGTGTACCAGTCTCTCGAAAAGCTTCGACAGGGTGGGTAAAATGGAGATAGGTCGATAATTCTCTACTTTAGTTTTCACGCCTCCTTTAAACACTGGTATAATACGTGCCGCCTTCCACACGTCGGGAAAGACGCCTTGGTGTAAACATATGTTAAATAAGTAATGCAAGGGTTTATATATGACGTCAGCTGTAGATTTGAGAAAGAAAGGAGAAATGTTATCTATGCCAGATCCTTTGGATATGTCTAGGGCTAGCAGCGCTTTATGCACTGCCTCTTCAGTGATTTTTATATGACTAATAATAAGATTCGATTGCTGATTGGTATCTGGTATATTTTTAACGTCATAGCTGTCTGGAACACAGGAGGGCTCAAACACGGATTCAAAGAATGAAGAAAAGAGGAGACACATTTCTTTGGAGTTGCTCGAAGTAACATTTTGATATGTTATGTTATTAGGAATGTCAGGTCTGGTTTTAACATTTTTTATGTATGTCCAAAAATATTTTATATTATCTTTAATGCCATCCTCAACGTGGGTCAAATATTTATTATAACATTCCTGTGATACGGTACTGAATCTGTACCTGTACATGGAAAAAACTTGATAATCAGATAAGTTTTGGTATTTTTTCCATTTAATCCATGCTTTTTTTTTATTTTTATAAATTTGAATGAGGGCTGGCGAAAACCAAATTGGAAAATTAGAGGATTTAATTTCTTTAACATTACTCTTAATAATGGTGAAAATATGTCGGTAGAAGGCAGATACCGCACTTTCCGCGTTTAAGTTTACAAATAAGTTGTCCCAGTTCGTGTCAGATATATTACTATTAATTGCTGAATAGTCAGCCTTTTTGAAATTGTATTCGAATCTAGGCTTGGTATTGAGACGTACAAGTTGGTCTTTAAGTGGAAAAATAGTAAAAAATGGTGGGTGTATGGCATCATGGATATTTGTTTGTCTTGGGTTTATTAAATTTATAAAAAGATCTAACCATAGTACATTGATTACCCTTGCATTGTGCAGTAATATTTCCTATTCACAATGAAGAATTGTTCTTAAATAACGTAAAATAGGTGAATGTCCTTTTACGATAGGGCTTGACCACCTGATGACGTCACGATTAGCGATATGAAGTAAAATGTTTTACGTACACGTCTGTTTTTCGGAATGATTGTATTAGATTAGACAACTTTATATTTGATTTCATAAAATCATATCATAGTATAAAACAAAGTCTGTCCGTCTCTATGTATGCTACGATCTTTAAAACGGATTTTGATGCGATTTCACCAAGCTGATCTGTTTCATGGTTATGTACCTACCAATGAAAAATAACTTTTGAATATAAAATATCCTAAATGCTAAACTAACTTAAAGAAACATGTTTGTTTTGTCATGTCCGTTCGTCCGTCTGTCCTTTCTCGGCTTTCCTCCTAAACGGTTAAAGCTAGAAAAATTTAACTTTGCATAAATTTGTGTATAACAGTGACCAAGGGCTATAATAAAATAATTAAAACATTTTTTTTAGGTTGCCTCCCCTACACATAAAGTGAAAATGTTTTTTTTTCTACCGTCTTACCATCGTGTGGGGTATGATTAGATGGTCTTTTAAAAATATTAAGAAGTTGCAAAAACAACTTTTTGATTTGAGAATTCGTTTACAAGATATTCAACTTTAAAACCCATATTTTCGTTAAAACTAAAAGCGTTTCTTTTAAAAGCTAAACGAATGGCTCGAAAAATCTTACAAAATATGATGATAGTCTATATAATGAAACTTTAAAGAAAAACTATAACAGATCACATAACTTTGTTAGTTCAGGAGTTATAGGCTATTATAACATGATAATGGAAACTTATTCTATGTGTGACCCGACACGCACTTCGGTGGTTATTTTTTAACTAATGCCAGTGCGAAAAGGAGAGGTAAGCGAAAAGTATAACGGATTAGTGAGATTCTATTGTATTACTTAGAAATAACACTCAATACTTTATCGATATTTTACGTATTCCGTAGTTCACACAACACTATTACACCCACACATTTGCATTTTGATATTGGGATCGCCACTGAAATGTAATTGTGTATCTTTCTACATACTATATCTATGGGTACCTATTCGTCTCTTTTTGTGTTCATCTTTCTGTCAACTGAGTGACGTCGTGGTACTACCAATAGCACATAATAGGGAATAGTACTTACATACCAATAGGTCAAATCGGTGTGACCACAATACCCTAAATAATGATTGTTAAACACCGTGAAACTGGGTGAATACAGCCAAGATTTAGTGTAATTAATCACCGGGTTATTATTGTCTCCACCGGATTAGGAATTTCTCAATAGATTGACCTGTACTACTATCTATTGTCAAAAGAACAATGTCTTTGGCACGTTACAATACCACATTATATATAGAAGCGATTGCACTGACTCACTTTCAGTAATATTTGTGAAGAGTGCCAGTAAGCACACACTTACTGTAGTTCAGACTACTATGTATTGTATAGTAGTTACATTGTGTTTACTTTCGCGAGCTATTTCCACTATTGAGGTTAAACATTACTCAATTTCTCAAAACAGTCTCAGATTTCCTCGATCGGCGGCAGTGCCATCAGAAAATGGATATGTGTTTAATCAGTTTGGTGATAACTCGGGAATGTATGCCTTGTTTGCTAGTGAAGATATAGAGCACAACCCTTATACTGGTATAGAACCGTTAGAAGTCAAATCTGCCGAGAAGTTTGGAGTTGACATGCCAAGTTATCCGGATCTGCAGAGCGTACCTGACATTGTCGCAGATAGAATACCTTCTCATACTCTAAGTCCTATGCAATATAACTCGGATTACGAAAAATCAAGGTCTACGGCGAGAGCAAACTATGCTTCATTGGTTAATCAACATAGGCATACACCGGACTCTCCGCCCGCCGTCAATTTGGCTGATACTTTCGCTTCATACGAGAGCCGCAGCGATTATCACAACGATGAAGATGATGTCAGATCGAGCGGCAGAACTATGTATGACAATTATTGGCCTAGCATCTACCACAGCCCTTTTGAGTATGAATACAAAAAAGAAAGATTAGATATGGAAAAAGTTAAAGATAAACGTTACATCGATGAATCGTTTGCAGTGAAACCGGTTCATGAACATATTAAAAATGATATTCCAAATACTAACTCATATACGCATACAAGTAAAACTAAAGTGTCTACCGATAATCCTATTGATGGGAATGAGCCTTTTTTTTCTTTTGTACTTAATGATTACTATGACAAAAATTTTGACGAAGACCCACTTTCATTTAAAGGAATCGATTCAGCTTGGGGAAAAGAGTTCGATCACGAAAGTTATAGACCCTCATTAGAAGATATCATAATATACTCAAAAAAAGATCGTCTACCAAAAACAGAGTATAGTACTCGACCTAAACAATGGCCTACAACAATAGATCCACAACATCAACACCTTGCGTCCAGTTTTTCTGATGGTTCCAGACAAACGTACACTGGTACACATGGAGCCACAACGTTTGCGCCTACTATGACTCCCCTTTCAAGTACACAAAGCTTTTCATCATCTTATACTTCACCGTATACAAATAATAATCATTATTCAGACAGAAACTCACAAATGGAAAACGGTCACAAACAAACTCATGACTCCGATAAACACGAATCGGGTAATAATAAATGTGCAAACGAGAAAGCGGAATATGGGTCTGATGCGCATAAGTATGAAGGTTTCAGAGATTTTCTGGATAGTTTTGCTAATAAATTTGGATCAGAGGACCACAAGAAAGATGTAAATTATGAGAAAGAAAATAATGAAAATAAGGGTCAGAAAAAGAAAGGCTTCCATCGAGTATATCATAAAGATGAATTTCTAGAAGATAAGGAATTTTATGATGATTCTAATAATAAGTCAAAGATACAAGAGAAAGGGAGTTCGAAATTGCATATTGGAGGGAGTGAAGCGCTATTGCGGTCACAAGCATTAGGGAATGTAGGTAACATGACTAATGCAATAAGGAAATCTGGTAATATGGGTGATAAGCAATTTGAAAATGTACATAAAATTCACGATGGGTCCAATACGAATGGCAATAAGTTTGTCAAATTCATTGATGTAGCTAAACAGGCCGCCCAGAGTAACAGTCTGGATTACGTGGACAAGAGTCGGACATGAGTAAAATATAAAACTCTTGGCAAGTTACTTGAGGTATAGTCAACGTGGGGTTCATATGATGAGTGACATATAAAGACTGAAATGACGATGAGTGAACCTGAACTTGAACAAGGCTTGTTATTTATTATTAGAATTAGCGACAGAAGTCCTCAATTTCAACGGTGCTAAGGAGCATTTCATTGTCTGCTAGTTGTCTAGCATACTTGAAAGAATCAGTATTAGGAGATGATTATAAGTGTTATATTAACCGACTTCTTAAAAAGCGGATGAGCTGAATTTGAATATTTTCATTTATGGTGGTGTATTTCAAAATAGTCATGGTATAGGTAAGTTTTGAGAAGTCGGTTGAGGAGTGAGATTATTAAAAATTACGAATTAAATAAGGCATTGTGATTGTTTATCTTTATTTTCAGTCTTTCGACTGTCGTCCACTGTTTTGTGTGAAAGTAGGTGGAACCTACTATAATAAGTAGGTAGGTACTTAATTACATTATGAACAAAGACACTTGTACACAATTCCACTGATTTGTTTTGGAAAACCTAACCAGTCTTGCCTTACGGCTCTATAGCCTACACGGTCTTACAATGGCTTGAAGATGTAGGTAACCTTTACTTTTTTTCTTTTCATTGCTTATTAGTATTTTAGTAATGGTGCATAACTTATATTTATCAAAAATGTTGTACCTACTAAAAACTAAGTATACCATACCTATACTTTACTTTACAGACAGACGGGTCAGGCTCTGGTAAATCTCAAAGTGGCCGGATACAGCAATTGGCTCGCTCCCTATTAAACACGTGGGACCAACTAAGCATTATCTTCCGTATTGGCTACTATTTTTAATTCTATTCTGTATAATAAAATGTATTATTTCATTCTCTTCGGAAATGTCCAACGTGTTGGAATCATGTGTGCACAGCGAGCTGTCTAAATTTATTCGGCTAAATGTCACACTTTCTATTTAGTCTGGGTTCACGGGCACAATACTACATCTGCCCTGCTGAAGGTTACAGGGATATCAGGACTGGTATGGAAACCTGGATCCTGGTTGACTTCTCCAACGCATTCTATTGCCTGTATCATGACATACTTCCTGCTTCCTGCTTGCTATGCGCTCATCTCAAGATCTCTCCCAATGACCTGAAATGTTTCTCATCTTATCGTAAGGGTCGTTAGCAATCGGTGCGGGTCGATGACATCACGTCTAACTGACTAACTGGTACAATCTCAATGCTGGGGTCCCTCAAAGCGATATTCTCTCACCTCTTCTTTTTCTATTTTTATTAACTACTTGACCGCTGATTTTCAGTGTTCGCATCATCTGTTCACCGACGACCTGCAGTTGTACAGTCAATCCAGTGTGGATTGACTGGCGGAGGCCATCGACAGTCTTAATAATAACCAAATACACTCAAGGCAGTTGTGTGACAAATTTGGACAGTCGGTGAACTCTGACAAGTGCCAAGGCATTATTATAGGGAGTAGTTGAATGTTGGGAAGGTTGAAGGCCATACCATCAATCGTCTTCAAATCAAAGCCTCCCTTCACTACCAGCTCTTAAAACTTGGGATTGAACATTGACTCAACCCTGAACTGGCAAGCTCAAGTTTCCGCAGTGTGTCGGAGGGTAACGGGCAGCTCTTTACCTCTAACCGCTCTTTACCGGTTAAAAAACTATACTGCCATCCAATACCAAGACAACGCTCATGCAAACTCTGATCTTCCCGGTTTAGACTATGCCACTGTAGTATAATGTTGTGCTATTTCGACATGAATGCAGATCTGCTTAATAAACTTGACCTTCTCAACAATTGCATTAGATTCGTCGCCAATCTTCGTAAGTATGATTACGCTTTATAATCCGGGTTTCGTACTCATTATCGATAGACATATTTGCGAAGCCCATTTCTACAAACGCCAAATCATCGAAGAGCCATTTAACCGATGGGTCATTTGATCTATGGGCCATTTCATCGAAAAAACACATGCTCGAACTCCCATATCAACAACAGCACATTTCTTCGAGTGCTGCATGTTCGAAGTTCAAATTTTTTTTTTTAAATCAACAAGTTTTATTTTACAATGGCTAATGTAAATTATTATGCTTAAATTAATTTACCATCCATTATCCAGAAAAAAAGATTTACTGAGAAGTTTAATGTTGTCTTCAGTACTTACAAAATATTAATAAACGCTGATCGTTGCCATATTTAAAATCGCGAACCAAAAATTGTTCATCTGCAGCATTTTTATGCTCATCTGGAACGTTTATTTCAGCCAAAGTTGTTGGTTCTTTAGGAATGTCCTTAGAACGAATACGTTTAATTACCTTTCTACATGCATTTTTGCTTGGCAAAGAGCAGGCACTGCTGCTTGGTACGTCTAGTAAATTTTTGTTTATTATTTGGGTGGGAAACACCCTGCTCGATGCAGCCTCTCTTTTTAGCGTATTAATAAATTGACGCATTCTATTTTACTTGCGTTAGGTGCATGACTATGATCCTTCATTTTCTTAACAATAATGTTTTCCTGTAGGTAATACCTTTTTCCGTAGCAAGCGACTTGTACATTGATGAGTATACTTTAACGCACAGCACCAATAGAATTTACCATTCACTGTCTTACATAAGTAAAATCTAAATCCGTCGTGTATTAATAAGTCTTTATTTTTGTAGTCTTTTCAATCACTACGTAATTAGGCATAATTACAACATACGAATTATTTATTGAAACCAAACTACTTCTTCTTCTCTTTTTTATGGCCTCTGCTTGTAGCAATTTACCAATGTCCAGTCAATTCAATTCAATTCTTTTTTATGGCCTCTACTTGTAGCAATTTACCAATGTCCAGTCAATTCAATTCAATTCTTTTTTATGGCCTCTACTTGTAGCAATTTACCAATGTCCAGTCAATTCAATTCAATTCTTTTTTATGGCCTCTACTTGTAGCAATTTACCAATGTCCAGTCAATTCAATTCAATTCTTTTTTATGGCCTCTACTTGTAGCAATTTACCAATGTCCAGTCAATTCAATTCAATTCTTTTTTATGGCCTCTGCTTATAGCAATTTGCCAATGTCCAGTCTTCGTAAATCAAGTATATAAATCAACAAATAAAAACGTAAAAAAATGAAAAATGTGAAAACCAAACTACTCGTAAATAGAATTCAAATGATAAGCAACTTGACAAGGAAATAATGTAGAAAGGAGATAGTTTGACAATTCTTTGACGTAAGTATGCGTTCAAAAATAAGAAAATAAAATCTATTGAATAAAAAAAATTATAGGACCTATTTATAAACATTTTATTTATTATGAGTTTTGTAAATTTGACCTTCGAAAATGTAGCACTCGAAGAAATGTGCGGTGATATGGGAGATCGAGCATGTGTTTTTTCGATTAAATGACCCATCGGTTAAATGGCTCTTTGATGATTTGGCGTTTGTAGAAATTGGCTTCGCAAATATGTCTATCGATAATGAGTACGAAACCCTTATAATGCCGCTCTGTTTTACAATATAAATCAAAATAACTAGCCAAGTGCGGGTCAGGTCACGCTTAGAATAGGTTTCCGTAATCACATAACAAATGTATTAGCTAGTTGATGGTTTCGATTGTCGGCACTTGGTGAAACTTATAGTAATACGTGTTAACAAAAAACACTTGTACACCGTTTCACTTTTATTTAATATACAGGATTTAACCTGACCGGTTTCGCTTTATAGCATTATCAAAGGTTGTTGTTCACTTTACATATTTATTAAACAGATATTTTACTACACTGTCTAACATATCTTCAAACCATTGTTGAACTAAATTCTTAAAATATATGTGGGTAGACACAAATAAAATTTAAGAGGCAGTGTAAGAAATTTACCCTGAAAATGGGGAAATTCACTCCTTCGCAAATTAATTATATTATGCAATTAAATATTAAACTTAGTTTAGATATTAAAAATGTCAAATAGATTAAAATGATCCCTTAATTTTTAATTTTATTGACATTTAATTTATTTGACATTTTTACTAGTGAAACGGTGTACAAGTGTTTTTTGTTAACATGTATAAGTGTATTAGCATTCCTTCAGAGTTCATCACACCATGAATTTTTCAGCCGTTTCTCATGTATGTACATTTGGCACTGTTATGGTTTGTCAACCTTGTCAATGTCAATCTTTCAAGGGAAAGGTATACGCTTTTATAATAAATTGCCTGAATTGTTCCTTTGTACAATAAATTTAAAATATTTATGAAGACCACTTTATGTAAAAAAGCATATTATAAGACAGTTGATTACCTTAGCGATAAAAGTGTCTGACTTGAGCATGGTGCAGGCGCTTCCTAAAATGCCATAATTGTAGCATATTTTGTAATTAGGTGACTACAATTTTTTTAATTTATAGGTTAAGTATTATATTTACAAGGAACAGGAAAAATAAAATTAAGAAATCTTAAACAAACTATACTATCTAAAACTAAAATAAATATGTAAAAGTAGGGAGTTTTAGGCAGAGTGCCCATAACACAGGCAGCATTCCCGCGCCAATGAGAGTCTTTGCGCGAGAAAGCTGCCTGTGTTATGGGCACTCTTTGCGTGAGGATCACCAGTCTCTTCTCTCAGACGCTTGCTGAGTTCCGTGAAGAGCTGATGCGCACCGTGGCCCCATGGACCTAGTGTCTCGACACCAAATGCGACGAACTCATATTGAGTGCCGAGACTACTATATTTGCTTGCCTTTATTTGTTCCCGCTTATCGGCCGCCGCGCCGGCTCGTTTACTGATAGCCCTGAAGTAGGACGCCGCTACAGTATCGGCACAGATGGTGTCCCATACAACAGCGACCATCTTCCAGGGTACAAAAGACATCCCGTCGGGCCGCTTGCCATCGTCGCGCATGATCCGGGGCCCCAGGATTGTGGCAAGAGCCCGTCGCAGGATGTCATTGAGCGCAGTGTGGCGGGAAAGGCGACCGGCACTGTAAAGGCAAGCAAGTCCATGATGACCATAACGATTCACAACAGCTCCATACGAAACACAATTGTGTTCCACACACACCTGGGCGCCTAACCGGAGACCGACAGCTATGCGAAGAGTGGAAGGGTCAATGAAGGTGCCAGTGTTTGGAGAGGGATATGATTATATTATACTCGTATTATATCCAGATTTTTTTTTGTTTTATTATACACACTTATTGATTTTAACACGAGACCAATGTACATTCGTCCACATTTAGTCTTAAGAAAATGTGTAATTAAAAAGAAAATTGTCAGTCATAGAAAAAGTGACCGTGAGTTTTATTGCCCGGTTCTTTCTCTCGGTTCTACCTATTGCTTTGCGAATCTGGCAGTACATGTAAATATAGAAGATTTTAAGTACTTACTGAAGTTTGTAAGAGCCATTTAATGACCTATACAAATAAATAAACCATTTCATTTCATTTCAACGGCCTATGTTTAGGTAAGGTAGGTATTTTTAGAGGTAGGTATTTCCGAGAGGGCGCTACTGTGCCAAGTTCAACTTCAGCTTTGTGTATTTTTGTGGACTTAAAAATAAAATCAGTGCTTTAAACCAGTACAATAGAATATAAAGGACATATAAACCTCAGATTTACAACATATAATGTGGATATGGTGAAATAATAACTTGATTGCCTATAATTTGTGAATAACTATAACAGTGAAGCTACCAGCTGTTGAGATAAACAAACAATAATTCCGGAAAAGTACTACCTAAACAAAATAAATCCCGTTAAGAAGTGACAATGTGTGAATATCAGTGAACTATTTGCGGTCTGTTTACAATTATTAAGAGAAAATAACCTAAATATGAACTAGATGATTCAGCAATTCTCAATATAATAATTGAAAACAGCGCCATCTTGTTGGAACTTGACTGCACTACGTTGTACAGTGCCAATAATAGGAAGGGGTGCCAATAATAGGACGAGTACCAGTATTACAAGAGGTGCCAATAATAGGAAAGGGTGCCAATAATAGGAGGAGTGCCAATAATAGGTTAATTTACGACTACCAGACAACAGAGGATACCACTTAGTTGTAATTAAAAGTACAGCAAAGGGGCACTAGAGGACACCACCAGTACTATAAACAACATTTTTAACATTTAATTAAAAACAATCTCATAAATGATGGAGGAAATTATGAATGCACTTCGCCACATCCAAAAAGAGTTGGATGAACAAAAACTCACCATTCAAAAAAGCGCCGATAAAGTGACAGAACAAGTAACACAAAACATAAATAACATCATGGAAGAAAAATTTAGAACATTAAAAGAAAAATATGAAAACCTCCAAATGAAAGTAGAAAATCAAGAGAAACGTCTTTATTTCCTAGAAAAACAAGCAAGACAAAGAAACATTGTAGTTTTCGGAATAGAAGAAAATGAGACATCTTATTTAAACTTGGAAAACATACTGGTTGAATTTATCAAAAACCACTTGGATTTAAATATTGAACGAAGAGACATACAAGAAATAAAGAGAATTGGAAAAAAAGGAGAAAGATCTAGACCAATTGTTGTTACTTTTACTAATCTACGATTAAAAATTGATATATTATAACAAAAAAATTGCACTGAAAGACACAACATACTACATACAAGAAGACTATCCACGTGATATATTAAATAAAAGAAAAGAATTACAAGAGCAAGTAAAGATTGAGAGAGAAAAAGGGAACAATGCCATAATAAAGTACGATAAACTTATAATACTAGACAATAACAGGAACACAGCGAATAAAAGAAATCTCTCAATATCCCCTGAGAATATACATACTCAAGAAAATAAAACAAAAAAGAATAAACAACAACAGTCTGGCTCAAATATGAAGGTAACAGGAACAAATATTGTCACAGAAAGAGTTATAAAACCAAGCATGCTAAATTTCTTGACAAATAAAAATACACCGAATAAAAATGCATAGCAACTAACCCCCTCTCTTCACACCGATACTACAAGTAAACAAACATCTATAAAAAACACAATAAATCTTCCAACCCGGCTGGTCACCGTGGAAGAGACCATAACCCTCCAAAGATACAAATCTCAAACTCAACCTTAAAAATTTCAAAAAATCACACAAAGCTAAACCGTCACTTAAATATTATAACATACAACGTCAACACCCTGTCAACATACGACCGACTATTAGAACTTGAAGAATGTTTAAGTAAAATTAACTACGATATCATGGGGATTTCGGAAGTTAGACGTCAGGGCAACAAAATAGAAGAACACGACACCTTTATACTTTGCTACATTGGATGTACACCTGGACAATATGGGGTGGGATTCATAATACACAAGTCGCTGAAAAACAGTATAGAGAGCTTTATTAGGATAACAGAACGAGTAGCAACTCTCAACATGAATATTGAAGGTAACAAGATATCATTTATACAAGTATACGCACCCACAGAAAAAGCAAACGAACACGAAATTGACGAATTTTATAAGACTATAGAAAAGGCCTTTGAAACAGCAAACACACACATCATTCTAATGGGAGACTTTAATGCTAAAGTTGGAGTCCCCAAAGAGAACGAATATCTGGCTATGAAACAATACGGAAACGGTGAAAGAAACAATAGAGGTCAGAGACTTGTTAACTTCGCGTTAGAACATGAACTTACAATTATAAATACCTGTTTCAAGAAAAAAGAAACCCGCAGATGGACTTGGCGATCACCAGGTGGTCAGTATAAGAACGAGATTGACTACATTCTTTCAAATAACCCAAAATTGTTCCAAAATATAGAAGTTTTGAACCTAAACTACGCATCAGATCACCGTCCTATCAGGGGAAAAATTAAGCTAACCACGCAAAAGAAAAATAGGACCAATTTCACAAAAAATAAAACAAGTCAACTCAAAAACAAAGATGAAATAATAAAATACAAAGAAAACCTATCAAGCTTTCTTTTGGAGCCATCTAGCCATCCCATCAACCAAGAGAACAAAACTGTGCAAGCCTCCTACGACAAAATAAAAAGGGCCATCCAACAAAGTCTAATCCTTGCGAAACAAAATACAGATGAAAATAAAAAACTTAAAATATTAAAAGAACGAACAGTAAAATTATTAAAAAGAAGACAAGAACTACAAAAAACTAAAAATAAAACACGCTCATTGAAAAATGAACTCTCCGCACTTTACAAACTTGTTAATAAATATATCAAGAGAGACTATGCAAAATATAGACAAGAAACAATAGAGAAACATCTTCAGCTTTATGGTAGCTCAGGGAGAGCATACAAAGAACTCAGAACAAACAGATCTTGGATAGAAGGCCTGAAAACTTTTAATAAAGAACTGTACAATCGAACAGATATTGTCAGTACAGCAACTGATTTCTACAAGAAGCTCTATAGAGACAAAACAAGAATAATCACTAACAAAACTGAAACAGAAACTGTAGACTGCCACTCCATACAACCAATCCACGAATCTGAAGTAATAAACTCAATAAATAAACTGAAATTCGACAAAAGCCCTGGATCTGACAACATCACAAATGAATCACTAAAATATGCTCACCAAATTTTGGCAGAACCATTAACTGAACTGTTTAATTCCATCCTTCTTAATTCTGAAACGCCCATAGAATGGTCTGAAGCAGATATCATACTTATATATAAAAAGGGCGATCCAAAAAATATCAGCAACTACAGACCAATAAGTTTGTTACCAAATATATACAAACTTTTCTCATCGATCATAAATAACAGCCTAAGCTCGATAATAGAGGCAAAACAACCTGTAGAACAGGCAGGCTTTAGAAAAGGGTACTCTACTATCGACCACATCCATACCATTGAGTTAATTATAGAAAAATACCAAGAGTTCCAGAGACCTCTCTATATAACTTTTATTGACTACCAGAAAGCTTTCGATTCGGTCACACACATAAGTATTTGGGAAAGTTTAAAAGAACAAAAGGTGCCAGATAAATACATACAGGTGATTAAAAGCATATATATTAACAACAAAGGAAGAATAAAGCTTGAAACCTTAGGCCCTGCCTTCAATATAGAAAGAGGGGTAAGACAAGGGGACCCGCTCTCACCCACTATCTTCATAGCAGTTCTCGAAAACATCATGAACATGTTGGATTGGAGTAAAGCTGGACTCTATATAAAAGGCACCTACCTAAGTCATCTGAGGTTTGCTGATGACTTGATACTTCTGTCAGAGACAGTTAACGAGATGCAATCCATGATAGAATCTCTACAACAAGCGAGTGCGAAAGTTGGATTGGAGATGAATCTAACGAAGACTAAGATAATGACTAATACACGAATAAGACCTATAACTATCAACGGTAACCCTTTAGAATACGTAGAAAATTATACCTACCTGGGAAAAATAATAAGTTTCGATAAAAACAGCAACATGATAGAAATAGAGAGAAGGGTCCAACAAACCTGGAACAAATATTGGAGCCTAAAAGAAATATTTAAAAGCAATTTACCAATAACTCTCAAGGCTAAAGTTATGAACTCATGTCTACTGCCCAGCTTAACTTATGGGAGCCAGACCTGGAAGTTCTCTACACAAGCTATGAACAAAATCAGTATATGTCAAAGAGGTTTAGAGCGAAGCATGCTAAACATAAAGAAAATGGACAAAATAAGACACACAAAAATAAGAAGCGTCACTAAAGTTACAAACGCCTTATTCTTTGCTCGAAAACTGAAATGGCATTGGGCTGGCCATGTGGCGAGAATGTCCAACAGAAGGTGGACCAAGCGAGTAACACAGTGGAAAGGACCACCAGGCAAGAGGCGGAAGGGAAGACCCTTAGACCGCTGGGAAGAGGATCTGAAAAGATCAGCTGGCATAAACTGGCACTTCATTGCACAAGACCGACAAAAATGGGCATCTTTGGAGGAGGCCTTTACCCAAACCGGGGTTCCTGAAAATTTATAAATATTTTTTTAAAACATAATATACTTATATTACTAACATAATCTAAGCTTACTTACTAACACTAATCAATTTTTTGTTTACTGTAATATTGCAACTACCAACTATTGTTTAGACAGGAAATAAAAAGGCTTATTATTATTATTATTATATCGTTTATTCATTTATATTCTTATTTTATACATTTTTAAATACATTTATAAAAAACACAAATACATTTAAAAATATAAAAAATAGTGACCCACCAGTAGCGGAGTAGGACCCAAACTACCGGTGGTGGAGGCTACAGACTAAGAAACCTCCTAACAATACGGCACGTGTCGAGGATAACAACCTTCTGAATCTGACTCTTGATCCAACAATCTAACGAGAGTCTCTTGAGATGTTGATCGAGACTCTTCGCTATTAATCCGTTTGCCGAAACGACCACCGGGACAATGATCGTCGAGTCTACGTCCCACATGGCGGTTATCTCGTAGGACAAATCGAGGTACTTGCTAAGTTTGTCCTTCTCTGCCTTCACGAGATTCTCGTCATGCGGGACGGCGATATCGACGAGCACTGCCCGACGCTGGGTCCGATCAATCAACACTGTCCTGTCCGTGATGATTGATCGGTCCCAGTAGAGCAATGCACGACCATTCTCAAGAACTGGCACTGGTGTGTACTTATAGTACGGTACTTCAAACTCAATAAGGCCATATTGAAGAGCAAGTTGCTGGTGGATGATCCTGGCTACTTGATTGTGCCTATGCAAGTACTCGGTGTTAGCAAGATACGAACAACCGGAAATAATATGGCGAAGTGATTCACCAGGACGGTGGCATGCTCGACAAATGTCGACCGTACCGTCCTTCATGATGTATTTCCGATAGTTGTTCGTCTTGATAACCTCATCTGCAATTGCACAGGCAAAACCTTCAGTTTCCCCAAAGAGGTCCCCAAAACGTAGCCAGTTCACCGAAGCGAGCAGGTCTACGTCGGGTCCTGTTAAGACCCGGTAGAACCGCCCGTGTAGCTCCTTACTCTTCCATACGTCCCTACGGTCTTCAGTACCTAGCACCTTTGGTTTACGCCAGTTCTCGTTAGCCAAGGAAAGAGGTGTTAGGCCCTTGTCAACCATCACGACATCGCAATGAATGTCACACCCGTTCTGTAGAAAGTAATCTCTCAGACTGCACACTTCACGGTTGTGGAGGTTCTTGGCATTCAAAAAGCCTCGACCCCCCCACTTCCGCGGAATGTACAGTCTCATGACAGAAGATCGTGGGTGTAACATTCGATGCAATGTCAGTTGTTGACGGACTCGCCTATCCAGGGCGTCTAGTTCCGTTTGAGTCCACCTAAGTATGCCAAAGGAGTATAACAATAAAGGTATCACCCAACCGTTGAAAGCCCGCATTTTGTTACCACCGGACAAAGAACTGTTAAGAACTTTTGTCAGGCGGCCAAAAAAACGTTCTTTCACCGATTTCTTAATATCCTCTACCGCTATACCCAATGACTCTGACATACCTAGGTATTTGTATGTTTCGGTCTCGGAGAGAGATCTGAGAGTTATTATCTCAGAAAGTTGTAAATTCGGTGAATTTACAACCTTCCCCCGTTGTACATGCATAACCGCACACTTATCAACACCGAACTCCATCTTAATGGCATTACTAAAAACTTCCGTAGTTTTTAATAATGTCACTAAATCTTGGTGCTTCAATGTGAACAGTTTGAGGTCATCCATGTACATCAGGTGAGATATAACCTCACCCCCTCTACGAAACCGATAGCCTAGCCCTGAATCCTTCAGCAATGTGCTAAGTGGATTCAGTGCTAAACAAAACCACAATGGACTCAAACTGTCGCCCTGGAATATACCACGCTCGATCCTTATCAAGCCTTGCGGGTCAGAGGCGTGCCCACCACTACCTGGTTGACAAAGGACTGTGGTCCACTGCCCCATACACGAGACTAAGAAGGATTTAAGAGTCGGATTAATTTTATACAACTCTAAAATCCTCCTCAGCCATGAATGAGGCACCGAATCATAGGCCTTCTTGTAGTCAATCCAGGCAGTAGAGAGGGCGCCCCTACTCCGCTTGACTTGTTGGCTAATGGCCATATCAATGAGGAGTAGCTCCTTAGTGCCACGAGACCCAGCCCTACATCCATTCTGAGCGTTATCTAAGATATTATTAGATACTATGTGCGAGTTTATTTTACTTCTCAGAATAGATGTAAGGAGCTTGTAGATGGTAGGTAAGCAAGTGATGGGTCTATAGTTTTTAGGTTCCGTGGTACTACCTGATTTATGGAGCAGTCTTCGTAGTCTATGGTAATAGACTCCATGGGTTCGATGGTATTGCATTCACGCTCGACGACACGGATCCAGTCGCCCTCCAAATGTTCGACGGGCACCGACCATATGTCACGCCAGAATTGATTCATGGTGTGAGCATCTGGCAGTTGTCCGTCGCTCAAACGTTGTCCAGTTCCCTCCCACTCTCGGTACACCTTCCTTTGGTCACTTTGGAAGATGCGATTCTGCCAGTATCTATTTACACGCTCTCTATAACGACAGATACGGCTTGCCCATGCATACACTTTCTGTTTCAGAAAGTCAATACGTTCCGTGACATTGGCTAAGTATTGCTGGGGACGAATACCGGTCCCAGCAAATGCCTGAGTCACGAAACGCATGACCCGGGGACGACTATTTCCCCGGCTGAAAGAGATAAGCTTTGCAATGAGAGTCCTAAATGTGCCGATACGTCGCTCGATTCTTGCCTGCCATACGGGAACACCATCCGGTCGTGGTGCACGGTTAACTTCAGGGAATTTAACGCGTGCAACACGACAAGCGGCAATCGCTCCACAGTAAAGAATCGAGTGAGTATCAAGCAAATCACTGCTAGTCCGTAAGTACGGTTCTAGCAATGCATTTAGGGCTCCCATCAACGCCAGATTTCGCTTATGCATTGGCAAGCGTGGTAGCCGCGGTCTAGAATTAGGTATAAACCTATACTGCGAGATCACATCTTCCAAAGTACTCCTCAATTGCTCGCTTACCTGGATAGACGTATCACTCGTATCATTTTCTGCGTCGAATGCGGGTTCCGCTAACGTCGCACTTGTAGCAACCGTCTGTGTCACAGGTGACGGTGCTCTCGTTGACACTGGGGCTGTACGAGTAGATAATACTTCCAGGCGTAGTCGATCAAGCACAGATTGATCCAACAACTTACATCGTTGGATAGCCCGCACTTGATCCGATAGTCGTTGGACGGCAACGGTAATTGTTGGTTCAAGAGCCTGAAACAAAGGAAGCATCCTTGAACGATACGCAGTCAGGTTGGTTTCCCCATCTGTAGCCTCATAATATGCCCGCATAACGTTTTCATTGATGGATGAAGTCCATCGCATGCGGTGCACAATACCACCGGTAGTGGGGACCCTACTCGAAGCTGGTAGGCTTCGGGGCCCCAAACTGCTCGGCGGCCGGCCTCTCCCTCGCCGGCGTACAGGTGTTGGCGACGACGGCGGAGAGAAATACTCGTCACTTGAAGAGCTCGACGCCTCAGCGAGCACCTGTGTCAGCGATGTGCGGTCCGGTGCCTGCGAGGCGGAGTTTAGTGACGAGTCCGGGGGTGTTATTTGCGCATTTCTGCTTCTGGCTCTTGTTTGCATCTCACAATCACTTCATATTGTTTGACCATAATATTGAATGTGATGTTGATATATTTGAATTAATTGAATGACATGTGTCAAATCTTCGTTGCATATTTTGTAGACTATGTTTATTGTTCTAAAGTTCTAAAATATTATAAAATCCTTTATGTATTGACTTTTTGCTGATATTATTATGAAATCTGAAGTAATTGTATAAATTTAGGTAATAATATATGAATAAAAATATTAAAATATTTTAAGAATGAAAATGATGTCTGAGACGTTCAGAGTTGCCAGGATTATATTATTATTATTATCGGCCGCCGCGCCGGCTCGTTTACTGATAGCCCTGAAGTAGGACGCCGCTACAGTATCGGCACAGATGGTGTCCCATACAACAGCGACCATCTTCCAGGGTACAAAAGACATCCCGTCGGGCCGCTTGCCATCGTCGCGCATGATCCGGGGCCCCAGGATTGTGGCAAGAGCCCGTCGCAGGATGTCATTGAGCGCAGTGTGGCGGGAAAGGCGACCGGCACTGTAAAGGCAAGCAAGTCCATGATGACCATAACGATTCACAACAGCTCCACACGAAACACAATTGTGTTCCACACACACCTGGGCGCCTAACCGGAGACCGACAGCTATGCGAAGAGTGGAAGGGTCAATGAAGGTGCCAGTGTTTGGAGAGGGATATGATTATATTATACTCGTATTATATCCAGATTTTTTTTTGTTTTATTATACACACTTATTGATTTTAACACGAGACCAATGTACATTCGTCCACATTTAGTCTTAAGAAAATGTGTAATTAAAAAGAAAATTGTCAGTCATAGAAAAAGTGACCGTGAGTTTTATTGCCCGGTTCTTTCTCTCGGTTCTACCTATTGCTTTGCGAATCTGGCAGTACATGTAAATATAGAAGATTTTAAGTACTTACTGAAGTTTGTAAGAGCCATTTAATGACCTATACAAATAAATAAACCATTTCATTTCATTTCAACGGCCTATGTTTAGGTAAGGTAGGTATTTTTAGGTATTATAGGTATTTTTATTACTACTCGGATTCAGCTTCCACTAGAAGATGTTAGGAGCTTATGCCAACTAGCCAAACTCACCTACTAGTAAAGCAAGCTATTCTATAACATTTTATCCAAATAAAAATTAAGTAACTACTACTCACTATATTTACAGAAATTCTTATAAAAAACCTCCGCGTCATTGCTGACTGTGAATGTGCAGAGAATGCTAGCTGCGTTGTCACTCTGAACTAGGAATGACCTTTGGTCCTAAGGAATATCGATCAGACGTTTATCTGCATTAATTCAGCCGTGTTCATTTATTTCATTCTAACTACGATGACTAGGTATAGCTGGAATAGGTATTTTGTTTTGAAAGATACATCAATTAATATAGGTACTTACAGATTTATAAATCGACGATGTGCGCGAGTTTGAAATGAACCGATTAAACACGCTTCTTATGATTTGAGATGAACAAAAAAAAAAAAAACGATCCAATTTTATTTGGTAACATAATAAAATGTAAAAATAAAATACAGTTTACAGTTTAGTACTTAGGTATTCATTCCCTCTACCTACATACTCGCACTTACGATCATTCCGATACACAAAATTTAAAAATGTACAAAATTTTCCCAAATCTACAAAATATTTTCAGAATAATCGAGAAACCTACAACTAAATAAACCGGGTCAACTGTTTCAAGCTTATGGTAAACCAATATTTTCTTTAATACGGTCTAGTATTTCCTATATAATATTCAAATTCATTATTATTGTTGGGTACCAATGGAAACATTGGTAAAATTGAGAGAATTTTGGACATAGAAGCCTTATCCCCGAACTTATCCGCAAAACCTTTCACATACCAAGGAGACCTCGCTAGCCGTACATTTGGTGTTTTTCTATCATATTCTTTACTTTCGTCATTTTCATCATTAAATTCATCATCGATTTCACGAGCCTTTGGCGGTTTAGTAGTAGTTGTAGTGTCGTCATAGTAATCATCTTTCTTATGCATCTCACTTGATCGTACCTTCTTAGTAGCAGCTGTTGCATGTTGCATATTTACTTTACTTTTTATTTTTATTTCTGGAGTTATAGAAATTTTTGTTTCACCAATGGACTTAGTAACGATACTTTTTTGTTTTGTTCTTGGCTCCAGAGGTTTGCCTCTTCCACTGAATTCATCGTGGTTTACATCAAAGTCGTAATCATCAACGTTAAAATCTTCATCTTCGTGTTCCCCAGAATCCAGCACCTTCACTGGTGACCTGAGAATCTTCATTTGAAAATCATCATCGTAATCTAAGTCATTGAATTTGGGTATTGGTTTTTTTATAAGCACCGTTTTCGATTTTGATCTTGTGGTGGAAATACTACTTGGTGTTGTCGTGGACTTCTTTGGTTTTCCGACCAGCTCACCGGAATCTCTTCGATTTCGTGAACCTTTGGGTTCTGATTTTTGGAGACTTGTATAGAAATTTCTTGTTTTCTTGTTAAATTTGGGGATGAATTCTTGACTATCCTCGTTATCGGGAGACAATGCAACAAGCGCGTAATCTCCAAATACTTGTCGTACAACTCGTACTGGAGCGTTGGAACCTATTCTTGCCGAAGTTGTTAGAGTTCGATCTGTGGTTTTTTCAACTAACCGCAATTCAAATGGTACTATTAGACTAACAGCCAGATACAGGATTAGTATTATTTTCATCGTAATGTCACCGGTCACTGTGTGTGAGAAGTGTCGACTAGCGGCATTGCGGTGATTCAATGTATAATGTAAACTATACGATGTTATAAAATGATGTTTACCAAAGTGAACAATGTATATAGCGAAATAAACAGCTCACTATCATACTTTTTATTTTGATAACATGTTCTACTGTTGTTAAAATACTAGGGTTCTTCGATATTGTACAATAAAAGAAATTATCTGAATAAATTGATCTCTTTAATTATAGAACTCTTTTACAAGTAAAGATTAAACCATAAACTGAGTAAGCAAGTATTGAAACTTCGATTTGGACCTTATTTTAAGTTGAACATTTCATATCGTTAAAATACGTTTCCTGTTTTTTGGTCACATTCCCTGCTCTTGTAGTAAGAGTTGTGATAATATCGACAGTTGACCTTATTTTTTTTCATTTTTCAAATGAACGAGCGATGTTGTTCCGCATTTTAATTCTTAATATAGATATTGATTTAACTCACTCACTTATTTGCCTTATTTGCGCCTTAACTATCGCTTGCTTGACTTTCATATTTTAGTCCCTATACGGCATTACTTTAAAAATATATTCTCTGTCAACCCTACTTATTAATCAATCACACAATGAACGCATTTTAATTGTTTGTTTGTTTCCCGTGCGAAGTATAAATAAACAACAGTAACATGATACTACAAATGTATAAGTACATTTGCATGGCTATTTACAGTTAGTATCCGTCTGTCCAAGATGAAGAAACTGTTTGAAGTAGTAACCACATTTATTTGTATTAATTATGTGACACCAGTGCTGATGTCTTATATTTATGACGACACCCCTACAGTTGGATTCCTCGGTGTCGACAACGTTATTGGTGAATATGTCCTTGGCTATGCTCCTCCACCGAAACAGATCGCTCCACCCCATAGTTTACGGTTTCAAAAGTACACTAATGAACACGTGGTCGATTCTCATTTTAAGCTCATGAAATCTCCTTCCCGTTACGCACTGCCTACGCTGATGGACAGAAACAATGCAAAGAAAATAAATGAAAATCGAGAGACGCCAGCGCCGAAAGGATGGAATCAAAATAATCCACAAGTGAGACCAGCTGCAAATAGACCTCACCAACAACAGCCAAAACAACCACCACAGCAAAAGCAAATAACTCAACAACAGCAACAGAAGCCACTGCAGCAGCAACCTCAACAGCAGCAACCTCAACAGCAGCAACCTCAACAGCAGCAACCTCAACAGCAGCAACCTCAACAGCAGCAACCTCAACAGCAGCAACGCCCAAAAAATCAGCAGTACGTTGAACAACCAAACAATTCACCAATGGGGTACCATAACAATCATGGACAACCAACAAGTTACACTGTGAATCCAAGAAGAACTGACATAAACCAACAACATCAAGAAAAAAAATCAAAAGATAGTATTCCACCGCTAGGTTCCAAATCCTCGTCAATCCCCACTGGCTACACTAGCCCCATGAAGCAACGTTCAAGATCTTCCGACGGTGTTTATGAACCCAAGTCAAATTTACTCCAAATGAATATTCGGAAGACTCAGATACTGCAAGATCCTCAGAAACTAGTAAGACTGAACAATAATATTCAATTGAAAGCTACATCAGTGCTAGGTACGTCCAAGCTCATGGATAAAACATTGCACAAAACAAATGGACTTACCAACCACAATATACAAGCAATGTCACAAGCTCTTGGTGATATGAATCAGCACGTTTCAGCGAGGCATCATAGTAAACGAGAAAGTAGTAGGATAGAAATAAAAAATCCACAAACAGATAATGTAGTAAAAGATAAACGAATTTTTGACAATAGGCAGATATATATTGCTAATGAAAGAACAAAAGAACGAAAAATAAGAAAAGATAACACTTACGATGAACAGATAATCCCTGGAAGTAACGAATCTTTAGAGCTCAAAGACCCACCATACGCATTGTTCTACAGAATGAACCCTGAAAATGTCGACCATCAAGATGCTATTATACTGTTGAGATCCGGAGAAGCAAAGGGTACCCATGATTTGCTATCGAAACACATGCTACGCGCTTATGGTTTTGATACCACGAATTCGGCACTATAAAAATAAAAAACAATTTAAAGAAACTACTTAAAAAAGTGAGTATTTTAAATACCTTTAGTCGGAAATAATAAGAAATGCAACTAAAATATAAGTTGAAGATTTGAATATTTTTATAATATTAGAAAATATTGTAGTAAATATTAAGGATGCCTATGATTTTGAGTTAAGGAATTTAATATTTTCAGAATATAAGAAAATATTATACTCCTGAATTACCGCTACGGCTACCTATTATTTTACTAAATAAATTCCGAGGCTAGTGCATTACTCTAATCTTTCTCAAGCTATCTGTAATTTACTTTGTGAAACTTTACAATGTTATGCTTTAATTCCCTATTGTAAAACGTGTTGTATAAACATTAATAATATAATTTTCACAACATTTTACTAAACATTGTTTTTGAATTGACAATACACCCTACATTTGATACTTATATTATAATAGACACAATTATCAGCTGCTTTATTCAATCTCCGAGACGCCTCATACAACAGTGGTCGCACGTACCCAGACTATCTTGGCGTTATGCGCGAGCGCACTTCGCATATCGTTTTTATACTTTACGTTGAGTGGAACGCGCAGCAATGTAGCGTATAAATTAATACAGGGTTTTTCAATATCATTGACACAGAAGAGCATTGCCCAATCTAGAGAGCGCTCTCGAATCGTTCTATTTATGAATGTCAATGATTGATGCAGTATTATGTTCACTATATAAATGGTAGTCTTGACCTTAAGCGTCATTAATATTGTGGACATATTGCTGAAATCATGGCGCGTAAAGTCGCCACTCTGCTGTTGTTAGTATTTGATTACTGCATGTGCATGGAAATGCGGGAAACTGTCGAACGTACGGTGATGGTCAGGACGATGGGCTCTGACCTACAACCTGCTGCTACTGGTTACATATACAAGAAAGAAAGTGATGGGCCCGTGAGTGTTACTAAGATAGGAGAGAGTGAAGTTTTAGAACATTTAACTAAGTTATACGACTCTCCCAATACCTTGAAAGAGTCCACAACAAGAGAGTTTCCTATTCACACAGCAGCGACTGATCCCACTAAAACTGATTCATATTCCAGTAGACCTCATTCCACAACAACCTATGTTGTTTCGGGGTCGCCAAAACGAGACAGTGCATCACAAGCCAGTGTACCCCACATCAGTGAAACAGACGTGAAGCCCGTTGTAGAACCGGACCAAGAAAAAGACAAAATCGATGGGATTGCTAACGAAGAGTTTTACAAATTGTTTGAAGACTATATTAAAAATAGTAACAAGCATAAGAACAATTTTGATGATTACTTACCGCATATACATGGATTAGGACATTACGATCACAGTATTTATCATGGCCACGGTCAAGGAGATAAAGATGATTATGGCTTAATAAGATATGGCTATGGTGATCATGACCTAGAAGAAAATAGCAGATACCATCAATACGAAACAGAACCATCAAATGATGATTACATCATAGGTGACCATGGACGATACTTTATGGTTAAGGATAAAGACCAAAAAGGAGCTTTTACTGAAATTAATGATCATGGAAGGCATTATTTTCGCAGGCACAAAAGCAAAAATGATGACCACACACATGACTCTTCTCCGAAAAAAAGTAAAAAGGTCGACGGATTTCATGAAGGCATCCGGTTGGACGAATACAAAAAAGACAATGACTTTCACGACAGACAGACGTTCGGAGGAGCAAACAATAACAATGGTAGACATGGACACGACAGATCAGATGCCAGCGGATACGAAAGCAGAGATGCGCATCGGGGGCATGACGATGAGCATTTCAGAACGACGGACAACTTGGAGAAAGCATCCAGAGATCTCGGAGACAAGCACAGCTCAGAACATTCTTCAGAAGAAAGTGCAGATCCCGAATGCCATAGTCACAGAAACTTCGCCCTTAAAGGGAAACTCGACACTGGTGAAAGCTACCGGTACGAAATTAAACATTGATTTTAATGTGTTATTGTTAGTGATTTTGTTTTATAGTAATATTATATTTTGATTATTATATCGGCGGAAAAACAATTATTCTAATTAGTTGTGTTTATTGATGAGATTCTTATCTAAATATTTACGAAAGCACGTAGGTAAATGATAGGCCACTATTTGTTTTCAATTATTTAGAGCATCGCGACATCGCTAATTAAAACTTGTGAACTGTTAAGATCTTCGTTATTTAGGTTAGTATTTGGTATTTATGAGAAGGAAGAGTGAAACAAACCAAAGTTTTTAGTGTATTAGAATTGTTACATAATAAAGTACTTAATAATAAAAACTAATTTTCTATGGAAAAAATAGTTTAATTATGTATCTACATTCGTCATACAAAACTCTAGCTTCCCAAAACAAAAAGGAGCTTTTACTGAAATAAAAAGGTAACGTATAAAAAGGTCAACAGCGGAAAATATAGGATATGTAAGTAGGTACTAAGTACCTACTTAAGTATGGCATTTCCTTGCTTTTGTCATTATGTAGGTAAGTACCTACACGGTAGCCCTGGGCAGCACAATTATCAGAGAATACATAGGCAGGTACAGTTCGCGGAGCCTAAGCTGGGCTTTGCATTTGTGTAAGTGATCACGAAAAAGGAAACAAGCTGTATGTAGCTGTGTGTACAACACATGTGTATGTCTAAGAGAGAATAAACATATATTTTTCTTCTTCTTCTTCTTTCTAAAACAAGTCACATATTCGTTCACGTACGTGCACTCACACAAATGCAAAGCTCAGCTTACGCCTCGCGAACTGTATTACCTACTTATGTGACGGCTTGATGAGATTTCAAGATGGACCTACACTTTTCAAAACTCTTCCAAAACGTTATGAAAAATACCAAATGTTGAACTGTCTGTCAGGGTGTTATACATTTTATTATTGCCGGAATATTGATTATTACAGAATACTTCAATTCAATTCTTTATTTTATGCGTAATACAGGTAAGTACAGAGGTATTATACAGTTTTTAAGTTCCACCATATTTCCGCAAAATGGCATGCAAAATTAGCAGGCATAATGAAGTAAGTAATATCCAAAATCCATCTGAATTACATATGAACCATGTCTGATTAAGGAGCACAAACAAAATTATAGCGTAATCTTGAATTGAATAAGTGGTAAATAATATTTTTATAGAACAGCAACTGATAGTCTGAGACGAGTGGACAGTTGCTGCTATGACCATGAGAATGTTTCATTTATTCGTCGACGGTAAATGCGATCATTGTGTACCTTCTTTTTTTTAAGTCCGTCTAGCGCGGCCGCTCTTACGTCCACGTGCCGGGCGTCTCTGGTATGCACCAAAAGGTATTTCCAGTGGCGCCCGGGGGTCACTGTCTACTTAAACAATATGGTAAGGATCATCATCATCTCACTCAATTGACGTCTACTTTTTATTTTAGCCCTACATATACCACGATGGCCAGTTGGGTTGGTATAGTGTTATGTGTCGAGATTTCCTTCTCTATATATCTACTTTGATAAACATACTTATATATTTTCTAAATAGTTACTAAATATACATAGAAAATACCCTAACTTCCAAACAAACATTTTTGGATCACACCAATATTTATATACCTCAGGAACGGCAGTCGCATACACCACTGCGCCACCGAGGCAGTGAGATGGTAAGGATATAATCATTCAAATATCCCCAGGGATGTAGGCAGACAGAATAGAGATAACTATGTACTTACATACTACCTAGTACAGGCAGAGCATGGGTGTACATTGTTGTATTACGTACAAATTTATTTATTACAAGGTACGCTTACAGACTACTGTCATCACATGATAAAAAACATTTGAGGCAGATTTACAAGTCCAGACAGTGATCCAAATTTAGCATACACATCATGACACAAGTAAACAAAGTATAATTAATTCTCTTATATCAAAGCAACGAAATTAAGTTAAACCTAAGGAAAAGCACTTATGATACGTGATACGACTATCTTATACTGGGAGAATGCACCGTGGAATACATCCACATCCTCCACCCGATACAACTCATTGAATGTACGACACATCCTAACCAGAGGGTTATAGAATGAGGTATTACAAATATTAAAAATCTGTAGGCCAGTCAATTATAAATTTGTAATAGTTATCGAGCTAAAATTATAAGCATCTAGCGGGAGCTATAGTTTAAGCAAAAAGAGATCTCTCCGGCGGGGAATCGAACCCCGGTCTCCCGCGTGACAGGCGGGGATACTTACCACTATACTACCGAAGACTACGTATTATGATGTGAAATATGCGTTCATATATTGTAAGTTTTAAATATCTACTACACGATAATAGATTTATCAGTTCAAATTACGATATTTCACAGTGTTTCAATGAACTACGTATCTACAGTAATTTCTAGATAAAGTTTGAGCATCGGCAATATAACTGCGTAGGTATTACCACAGATAATATAATATAATTCTTATGTATTACATACCGACGCGACGCTTCACCTGCCAATTGACTAAATGTGTGTTAATTTACACAGGTGAATGTAGATATACTTACCTAATGATGAGTATAATAGGTAGGTGCCTACTTAAGTAGGTACAAGTACCTAATTGAATTGCAGCAGATGTTTTTAAATTCACAAACTTTGGCGGTAGGTTACTTTTTATAAAACCTTATCTAGGACCTAGGTATTTGTTTTCTACTATTTGTTTACCAGAAACGCCCGGCAACGGACGTGAGAGTGGCCGCGGAATTAAAAAATATAGGACCTATTTGTTAACATACGTTCTATAAAGTGTCTCCTTGTACTTTTGGCTGTGCCATAGTGGCCGGCACGTAAGATTTTGTTGCTTTTCATCAACATTTCATCTCAATGCACCGGGTTTCATTTTTTTTTATTTCAATGTCATTACAGATATTACAAGTGACCATATTATACCTAGTTAAAGTCACATGTTACTCAGACAAGGTCGTACCTATTGGAAAATGTAAAACATCCCCGTTAGCGACAGAATTCTCACCACTACACACACAACGCTCATGGACCAACAAAGCAGTGTGTCTAGTACCAGTTCCTTACGTTAATTTGCTCGAAATACGTTTTCGTATTCCCTATACATTTCACACCAGCGCCCCTAGCGGTAACGTCAGGGAACTGTGTGAAATGTATGGAGGAATACGAAAACGTATTTCGAGCAAATTAACGTAAGAAACTGGTACTAGACACCCTGGTAGGTATATACTTAAAGTAACGTAGGCCGTAAAATACTTGTAGGTATACGCCTTCAGAGAAACAGGTGTGTTAACTGATTATAAATGTAAGTACTAGGTATGTATGTACATAGGTAGGTATGTTCTATTTGATAAGCAAATATTGTACCTAGGTATTAGTACATAAAATACCTAAACGATACAACTTCCACCCTAATAGCTATGGTTTCAAAATTAAAATTTCCTTACCGATGAACGTTCTGGAGAGATCCAGAGTTACATTAATGGTATCACGACGTTAGAGTGTCGTCATGCCGACTGCTGCCTCTGACTTTGAAACCCGTGAGTCATTCCCAGTTAGCCGAGTCCCAGCAAGGAATGTAATTAGAATTTAATAAGGAGGTTAACCAAGTAATTAATTCTTTTCTTACTAAATTAGTTCTAAAATCTTGAATGAAGTATAGGCAGGCTTATGCCACTCGCCTAACAATCTCAAAAAATACGTGACGTCCGCGACAATTTGAAGTTGTAAGTCAGTAAGGGTTGTCTCTTGTTTGTGATACGGCATTGACCATAGGGTTGATATTGAGGCATTAACGTCATAATTATTGGTCAAATTATGCTGGCACTTTCCTGACAACCCTAACGTTCGAAGTATGTTCTCTGTAAACAAAAGAATAATAATATGCTTTAATTAACGTCGGAGTGCAACTTTTGAATGTAAGTACTATTCCCTATTCTGTGGTAGGTATAGGGTACCTACTAAGTAGGTAGGTACTTTGCGTTTAATTGAAATGACATACGTACGCGGTACGGTTTGAGTAGATACCTATTGATTAGTTTAAATATTAAAATAATAGGTCATTGCAATAACACTCGTAATCTACGATTACATTGATTATCGGACCGATTCACATAACTGGAAACAAAAAGTTCAGAATGGTTGAACTTGTCACGGTAATTTCGCCGCGTGGTCTACATTATACAATAGCTAAACATTTTTTAAGCGACCTCTTTGTCAGCCCAACAGCCTCGTTTGATAACAATTTGTTACATGGCTGCCAGAAAGGTAACTACCTAAACATATTCATGGACCTTTCGTCTCAACCTTAGATATAAATATTGAGCAACGGGCTTATCAAATTATAACACTTGGAGAAGCTGTGCGATCAACAGTTCAAATGTCGAATAAAGTTCTATATATTCTAATGGCTGCCGCAGCCGTGACGGCCATACAAGTGGATAATGCACCTGCAGCGGCCACAAGTTACATTTACAGAAGTGATAACAACGGACCAGCAAATTATATCCAATTAGGTGCACCTGTAGTTTACCACCCAGCTCCATTGCCTTTGGCCCAGCCTATTAAAGCTTTTGAAGCTTATGATCTCCAGCCAGTTCCTCTGCCTTATGTGGCTGCTAAACCTATAATAGTTGAAGACGCAGAAGAAGATGATGATAGCGATGAGTCTTTAGAAGAACATGATGAAGGAGGTCATTTAGTCGGACTTGGAAATGGTAAACACTTTGTGAAAGGCGGTGGCAGTGACTATAATGAAGAGCAACACTCAGCTCATGGCGAGAAAGGCAGTAAAGGATATAATACACAAAGTCATCACGCTAAAGGTCAAGCTGGAAATTACGGCAATAAGCACCAGGAAGGTCATTACGACGAAGTCAAGGGTGGCAAGAAAGGACATCATGATGAAGCTTCTGCACACGGCAAACATTACAAATCTGGTGAGAATTATAAAGGTGGGAACCACGGGCATAAGAAACATTTCAGCAAAGGTGAGGATATCACTGGATACCACAAAGTGTTCAATAAGGACGAGTTCAAGAAAGACCATGATTTTTATGACGTTGCCGATAACAGTGGTCACTTCAATAAGTATGGCTCTCAGAAAGGACACCATGCATCACAGAGTGGTGGTCACAAAGAAGGTGGACAACATAATTCAGCTTTTGACAAGGGTGGTTTTGGCAAAGCTGGGTTTCATGCTAAAGGACATGTTGATAACAGTGATAATGTTCAGTCTGCTGAGGAAGGCAAGGAAAGTCATTACCACCAAGAAGCTGCCCACGGTAAGAAAGGCGGAAGTTCTCAACATAAAGAACACGGATTCGCACATGACGATGAGGAATATTACGACGACGATGGCCACAAATAGGTTAAAAACTATTTATTATGTATTGTAAATATCTATTAGAATTTAGATGCAATGTCTACGCGATTTGTTTGATAAATTTGATATTGACGACTTTGTAAATACTTTTATATAGCATGCAAATGTACTAATATAAAATATCTTATAAACAGTAACTGAGGTATTTCCATTTTAGTCTTCTCTCATTGGATATTTCACTGTTATAAGTTAGAATAACATCTCGGAAGATTCCATAATCACTATAATAATTATATAACCCCGCCTCCTTCCACACAATCGGCCATGATTGCCGCCATCATCGTCGTAAACGTTCGTAGTCGCCGATCATCGCAGACAAATTACCCTCCACACAATAGTGGTCGCCTGTGTATGTGGGCCCCTCATAGGGCCTCATGGGGCTAATTCTACACAATCGACTATGAAGTCGATTGTGTAGAATTAGATGATCTATTAAAGGTAAGTAAGTGGGTAAAGTGATAAGTGAGTTGATGGTGAAGGTATATGCCATATCATCCATTAATCAATACATATAATAAAATTGTAAGTGGTCGATGTCTGTACATCGAAGATATAATAAAGCAAATGTTTTAGGGGGCTTTATGAACGCTATAGAAGTAATAGAACCCGAAACAATGGTTTTTAGAATTATTGTCCGTTTGTCTCAATGTTTGTACGCGCTAATCTCAGAAATGGCTTAACCGATTTGAATGCGGTTTTCAGTAATACGTTGTGGTTTATTCACTTAACATTTAAGGTTTGTTTTATTTCAATCGGTTCATAAATAAAAACGTTATGTCGATCTAAAGTAAAACGCAGGCGGAGCTGCGGGCAACAGCTGTCATAACAAATCAGTAACTGGTGATCAAGAAAACTACAACACTCAGGCGGAGCTGCAGGCAACAGCTAGTAATTAATAAAATTGCAACATATTGTGTTAAATAAATGTACCTATTATATAGCTTTGAGATACATCGATCGATCTTTGATAGTAATCATCATCGAACGAGCTTTCCAGCCTAACTGCAATTCGGCTGAACTTCGGTATTTTACGTGAAGCGACTAGTATGGACCTCCACAACCCATGGGCGATATCAGTTCTGTAGATAGACCGGTCGGATTTTTTATTTTGGGCTCCAACTACCCCTAACGATTGTTATAGATGTTTGTATGACAACCGGTTCCGACGGCTTAACGTGCTCTCCGAAGCACAGAGGGGTCTGTCTGAATGTCTTAAGAAATAACCTTTGCAATGTTTCAACATAGTCGGTTATCACTAGACCACGAGCCCTTCTTATAATAATACTTACTTAAATATAGATAGGAAAAATAAGTCTGGGAGTCGATTAAGAGTAATGCACTTCTGCCTTCTATTATTATATTTATTATATATGAACATAAGTACACCGTGCAGCCAATGGTTCTTGAGTTGTCCAACATAGCTCCTACTATGTTGGACAACTCAAGAACCATTACTGGTAGCATCTCTAAATATAATAATGAATCCCTATTTCCCTTAGTCACGACATCACGCGTGAACGGCTGTACCGATTTCGCTTATTCTTTTTTTGTTGTGTTCGTAATTATCAGGAGAAGGATCTTATGTAAGAAAAAAATATAACATAACAGCATAACTTATGCGGAACATTAGAAAAATGAATGCGGTACGAAGTTCGCCGGGACAGCTTGTAATCTATAAAAACATCGACTTCGGCCACTAAGTCGGAGTGCTCACATATTATTTCTCAATAAATATTGCTAACGTGACCTTCCTTTGGTTCAAGTATTACGCAACACAATTTTTGAAGATTTTAGATCCTCCTCCCCCGGTTACGCAATCGGAAGAATAACCCCAAGGTAGGTAATTACCCGGCGGCGGCTGCTGGCCACCCCTGCGGCCTCTCAAGGGGATGGATCGGGTGTTATTCCGCATCTCTGGAGGTCGGGTTTTATCCCACGTCGCTCGGTGGGTGAAGGCCTGCCTGGTTGGTACCTATCTACCAAAGACTATAAATTATCATCTTTGGTATCACTACATTTTATAAAACAAATCTTTTCGCTGCGTCTGTCTGTTCGCGATAAACTCTAAAGCTACTCCACCGATTTTACTGCTGTTTTCATGAATAGATAGAGTGGTTCTCGAGGAAGATTTTCGGCTATGATACTCTTTCACACGGACAAAGATGCAGCCGTCCGCTAGACCGCTAGTCTACAATATAATTAGATAGATACTAAGTTCCAGGACCCAAAAAAAAAAACTTAGGTATGAACCTTTTCCTCTAATATTTAGGTATAGGTAGGTATTCTCAGCTGGACTCGTACCAGCCTCCTTTACCTAAAGGAGGGGGGGGGGGGAAGAAATAGTAAAAGCAAGCTCATTATTTTCATATAGATAGAAAAATCGACCAAATACCTTTAGTTACAACCACATTTATAATTTAATCACATTACATGGGTATTACCTTAACCGACTGTAAAAAAGGAGGAGGTTCTCAAATTCGAATGTAGGTATCTCTTTTTCGTGACATCGTTGACCGAAGCGATACACCGAATTTGCAGATGCAGTTGATTAGATGTCACACTTGATTAGATTCGGAATCAATCAAGTGTATCTTAAAACAACGAAAGAACCGTTCTTAATCAAGAAAAAAATCATCCTTGTATGATAATTCAACAATAGGCTATATAAGCTTAAAGATTCGCAAATATATGTCAGTGTCGTAAGTAATCGTACCTAACCTACTTTACTTGCGCAAGAGACAAAAAATTAGGTCGTGATGCAAAAGAAAATATGTTTCATTTTAACATTGACCGCCATCTACGTAACTGAGTCATCACCAGTCAATCTCGGTACGCTTGAATTCGACAATCTTGATACTGACCTTTCAAAAATAGGCTATGAGGTCGAAGAGGAGGATTTGGACGACTACTCTCAATTATTTGATAAACCTGCAGCAACATCAAAGCCAACAAGTGTAAAGGCGAATGATAGTGAGAAATCAACATTAAATGTGAATAATTCCGGATATAAAAAGACGAATACGGAGAAAAAAGGTACTAATCGTAAACACAATATTGGTAATGTTGAAAAGTTATTGAAAGCAGTAGGTGGTCATGACCAAGGTTCTTACGATGATGCTAATGTTTACGCATTAGCTGAAGGTGTGGGAGCAGCAGCTATTGCCTCAGATGGTGATGCGAGCAGAACTTTTAAAAAAGGTTCAAAAACGAGGGGATTTCATCGAGTGCATCATAAAGACGAATATAAGAAGGATCAACAGTTCTATGAAGATGATGAAATTAATGGCCGGGTCAAGAAAGTTGGATCAAAAACTGTAGGTGTAAAGTTAGGTTCTGGAATTGGCTTCGATAAAGGACACTTCCATCATGATCGTCATAAAGGCATTTATGGCAAACGTGGATATTTAGACAAAGGATATTTGGACGCAGTTAATAACGAGTATTCAGATTCCCAAGGGTATGAGGCATCTTTTGCTAATGATAGTTGAGTTCAGCATGCCTGTTAATTAACATTTTTAAATTTGGATTAGCACAGGTAGGTATTTTAACTTGAACGTAGTATGTAATGATCGAAATAAACTGTTATTATATTTTTTTTATAATTCTTATTACATTACAGTAGAAACTCGATTATCCGGACTAATTGTTGTCATTAGGCATTCGGATAATCGAAAATCCGGATAATCCGAATGAAGAACAGCTATTTTGGAACTTCTGATAAAAAACGCGAAAAGTAGTAATTTGGCTCTCTTGATATTAACCTGAGACCATGCCTGAAACTGCCTATAGAATTCTGAAGAGACCGTAATCTGAACGTGGCAGGTCACTGCTACAGAGCGGGTGCATTAACACCTCCCTCCCAACCAAATCTTTCTTGTTTTTTTCTGCGGGGCTAAAGATGTGTGTAGGTGAAGTCTAGCACTATCGTGATGAAAGACCACACCATTTCTAATGATCCATTTTACCTTTTTTTTTTTCAACTTCTGGATTCGGACTTTACTGGTAGTTGCTGGCAGTAGAAATCTGTATCAATGGTTCTGTCCGGCGCCGCGCAGGCGGTAAAAGCTTATAATGAACAATGCAGTTGGTAGACTTGGTACCGAATAATAGCGAACCCGTGTAACTGAGGGTCGGATAATCGAGGTTATACTGATATATTTAATTACATTTTTCTTCACAGATGCTTGTTACCTACTGTGCAGAGGTATGTAACATAAAGTTTACAGACTATTCGACTATTAATTTCTGGTGACTATAATAGATTTTAGTAACATTTTATGTTTCCACATCACTAATTATAATCTATGGTCCAATTTGCAATTTGTCAATCTCACCTGTCATCCCACCACACTTCTTTAGTCTGTGATTTACTGCCGAACAAAGTTATATGTTTGTGATAAATGATTTTGAAACAAAGAGACTTACCCGAAATAAATGAGTGTCGGTAAAGATTCCCAGTTTAACAATACTCATGAGTACGGAAGAGACTCTATTAAATCTCGATTTCGACAAACCAAACACATTAATTACGCCGCCCGATGACGGTGTGGTATCTTTGTCGAGTAGTTCAGAAGAGATTTGTTTAGTACCAGAGGTCGGATTCGAGGGCAACGTGGATTCCCCGGGATTAAATAGGGAGTCGCAGCCGCTGTTAGGCGGCGGCCGTGGCGACTTCGAAGTATCATATAATCACTTCCCAGGTGAGATTAAATTTGTTTTTACACCATCTGACTCATTCAAGGTACTATGCTAAACGTACTCGTAAGTCGTAATTATTGTGGAATTTCGTTTCTGCCTGCATTTCTTTGACTTCTTAAGGCCAGTTGTAGGGCTTCCTTATGTCTAGGGAAGCCCTACAACTGATACTTTAAAAGCAGCCAATATTGATTAATAAATTTTCACATAAGATTATCAATAAAGAATTCGTAAAAGTAATTCAAGTAATTGTCCCTGAAAACATTGTAAACTACAATTTCAGTATTTCAGGCACTTTGTTTTGTAGCAACTTCATTCTGTTGTCTTCCAAAACTGAATACTAATGAATAGAATGAATGAATGTAGCTACAAGTATATTTTCAGTGAAGTGTAACGGAGCAAGTGCATATGTACAGTGCTAATGTTTCATTTGTATTAAACAATGGAAGGTCCTTTTGATTGTAGTGAGTATATAATAATAAAGTGACTAAGCTCTACAAGTGCAAAATAGCAAAGCATATTTGGTAAAGTGTAGATAACACTATTTACTGATAAGCCATATGGTAGTATTACAATCCATTTACAGTTATTTTTATTAAACCTTTCTTTTGAAGTTTCACTTTTGTGTTTTTTTTGTGAAACAGATGTTGCTTAATATCATGTAAATGTCTTATTACAATACTACAACTTTAGTTATTTGTTGTAGTAAGTTATTTGTTGTAACATCTGATAACAAGTTGAGAATTAATGCTATTCTACAGTAGCGAGGTGAAATTTTAATCAGGTAATTTCACAAGTCTACGTCTAACACTAGGGAATGTACATGAAAACGGAGAACATGCAGTAATTACATACTATAGACAGACAGACGGACACAAATCACGTATTTATCCCTGACAGAAGCACTTACTTTGCCCAAATTACGCCAATTTGTTAACCCCCCATGGCAAGCCTATTGCCATAACTACTACAGTGTGCCCTTGTTTGGAATTAGATTGGGGAAGGATGTTTATTACTTGTTTATATAGAATATTATAGACTATTTCCTGAATTGACACATAGGATACTGTTTATCTATTGCCCAAAAAGGAAAATTGTCTCGTTAATATGTTCCTATAGCGATTGGATAACAACACTAATGTGTTCCCTTGTAAATTGGAACAAGAGAACTAGAAATCTCATTGTAAAATGCAATGTGATGTACATAATTAGTGCATATAACCCAGTTAAATTAGGCCAAAAATGAGCAATCAAGGCAAATAATTTCTGTAGTCTTGTAGTGATGCGAGTATGTAGATGAACATACTTAAAAGCCCCTGGTGTGGAGACTGCTAAAAAGTTATTATAGGTCAAAACCTTTTTGTATTTTTCTTGTAACAGTGAAATTTATCAAAAAATACTTTAGGAACTTTTTACTTAAGTATTGCAACTTCATCTGTGATGTTGCAGTTACAATATTTCCAACGAGTTATATTTTGGTTGTAGTGTGATGTCATGTAGCTTATGTTACTCGCTAACAATGTAGCTCTATATTGGTGAAAGATTATGAAAATCGGTACAGTAGTTTAAAAACTTGCACCATACAAACTTGCCCCCCAAACTTTCATCCCCATTACAAGAATTATTTCCTAGTTTTATACTAGAACAATGTAGATGAAATTATCAATAAACTAGCTACCTTGACTAATTATATACACAAAAACCTTCCTCGAGAACGACTCTATCCATTGGGGAAAACCGCATCAAAATAGTTCAAATTTATTTTCAAATTAGTTTTAAAAATCTAAGTGTACATACCACGGAAGCTACTTTGCTTTATACTATGTTATGATAATACGCCCACTATTCACCACTGACGTAGTAGCCTATTGCCGCTTACCAGGTACTTTTCTTGTGGCCAGAACCTCATCTATTAATTGCACTTGCAAGGCCTTTCCCTAACAAGATAGTAAATATTTAAGAATAAGTAGCTGAAGTAAACTCATTCCTTCCAAATACAGAAATATATTGATTTGGTAAGGAGTCATCTAAAAATTCAGTGTTTAAATATCGTTGTAACACAATACACAGGTAGTAGTGTAATCTAGAAATTGTATTAACAAAGCTGATGTATGTAGGTATTGGTCATCGTAGCTCAGTGGTCAGAGCATTACCCTAGTAATAAGAATAGAATAGAATAGAATCAAACTCATTGCTTTCCAATACAGAAATATATTGAGCAACAAGATTACGGATTACAGAAGTTAGCCAGTGTAAGTGAAATTTTGATAACCTGGCTAGTGATGAGTGTATTGTTACTTTATTGTTTTTGTATAAAAGTATATTTCTTAATACGATATGTATGCACTTACATATCAGTTTAACCCTTAACCTATTGTATCAGTCTGGTTTCTTTGTGTGTCAAATTTGTATTATAACATTTAAAATGTTATAAATAACACAATACATACATGTTTAGTGGCGTAGCTAGCATGGGGGGCACCCGGGGCGGAGATTATAGGTGCCGACCACGGCTAGTACACACAAAAACAGTAACATTTATAGAGAAAGAAGCTTAAAACAACTTCATCAACCCCAATCGACTGACAGTGTGACCCACACTTAAAAAAACTTGTTATTCTGCTAGCCCATACCCGTCTATGGGAGACCTGGAAGCGAGAGTAATCGTTGCGATTGCACAAGGAGGCGCTGGAGCCCACAGGCTTGCATCTCGAAAATTATCAATTTATTGTTCTCAAGACGTGACACTTATCAAACTCACTCGAACGAAATCATACAACAATCAATCCATGTAATAAATATTAGTCCTAAATTATTACGGACGCACCTACAATACGGACCGGCATCAAGCCCGGCGTGACTTGATGTATTTGGGGCTCTTACTCAATAGCCGATGGAACTGCGGACCCCACTTCCGAAATTCAGAACTATACGGGGGCTCCCGTATGTACGGTGAGACTGACAGTCAACAACCTGTTTGTTTTAAACAGACTGTTGCAGTCCTTAGCCGTCAGGATAATTAAAAAAAACTTCCGAACTCCAATACTTATAGATTTTCACTTTTCACAGTCGGGTGTGTACCCCTGAACGGGTGGCGCCCGGAGCAATAATATGTATGTTTGTCTAGCTAGGTATACAAATTAAAGCTATCATGTATCAATTCGAGTTCATTGAATTATAATTAAAAGTGATTCATTTTAATACAATTACTGGGCGATAATTACGTAGACCAGTGCTAGCACGATTTATAAATACAATTGCAGTAACTGATAATCTTTTTTTTTATCTAGGTACATACTTATTTATGTATTTACTATAGGGATTATATTACAATATATAAAAACACTTCACAGTGTACTTCACACTTCAGCAGTAGCTTTCAATTAATATAAAATGCAAAATATCGTTAAAAAAATCCTCCGCGTCAATGCCGACTGGTAAGGTTCCCAGAAAACTGGTTGTGGTGCCACGTTAGATGGCAATACTTGGAAATAGCCAGCCTTCTGGTCCGGAGAAGCATCCATCAGACGACCCCAAACGGGTCTCAACCCTAAACGGCTAAAACACGTAATCACTTGATAAACTACATCTTACCAACACAAATACGTATACATAAGTAAATAATATTGAGATAAGTTTCATTCCATTTCTTTTTAAAGCGGCTAAGAAATACTACGAGTATAAATAATATAATACAAGTACCTAATCTAGTCTTAACAACTAGGTCGCACTATGTTCCGTGGTCAGACGGACTATGGAAAATATTTATTTTACGTTGTGTTTTTATGACGTTATTAAATACGTTGTTAAATAAAATATACATATACCGTTTGGCGGTTTACGGGAGAGTTACTGCTAGATCTCACGTATCATGAAGTGCTTCAGAGGAAGCCTGTTTAGGATTCCATGATTTATGACCTTACAACCAGAGTTTTACCAGAGTATTACTAGCTGTTGCCCGCAGCTCCGCCTGCGTGTTACTTTAGATCTACATAACTTTTTTATTTATGAAGCGATTGAAAACCAAACCGCAAATTCAAATCAAAAAATCAAATCGTTTTTGAGATTAGCGTGTTCAAACATTCAGACAAACAGACAAAAGTTCTAAAAACCATTGCTTTGAAATTTATTGCGTTCATAAAGCCCCCCCTACGCCAGTTTATCTATTATATCTTATATTATATTCTGTATTATACGAGTACCATAAAAATTCATCTTAAGATACGAAAATATGACATATTATTTATCATCTTCGTCGTGTGTGATAGTCCATTGAATTGTATGGCGAGCGATATTGTATTAAGTTAAAATATTATAGTATCTTAGCTGTGTGCAGCGCCCCTTAGCGAACTCCACTGCGGGTGACGTAACCTGTTCTGAAGAGCTCTTCAATCTGATCCCACCCTCTTTCTTCCGATCCCGAACAACGCGTGCCGGGCAGAGATGCCACTCCCACACAGTGGATAGCATGTTCGCGAGAACAGAACGTTTTATTATATTTTGGATATAACCCATTATAAATGTGCACGGTGACGGCAATAGGCTTGCCCCCTATTACGTGGGACTAAAATACTGGCAAATTGTGGGTGTGTAATGCACCTCTGCATACCAGGATACATATTATATGCTCTGAAGTACATAGTTATTGTCCCTTATATAACAAACAATGCTGTTTGTACTTTAACTACAATGTACGTAAACCCCTCTTTTGCATCTGGTTTATAGCAGATGTTCTCCTTTGTTATTTACGATTCTTTTACGATAACATTTGCTATTTTCCACCTGGCGTTATTGAAATTTACTATATTTTTGAGAGTCTGTTTGGGATGAGATCTAAATGTTCTTAATGAATTCAATGTATGTTCATATGTATTTAATTCTACCAATTACTCTACCATGTTCTGTAAGAACTGTGTAAGAAGTAAACACATCGTCTCTGTCACAATCGATAATAAATAACGTTGTCGCCGGAGCATAACACAATGAAAACTAGATTATTCCTTACTACTGATATCTAATCGTTAAGATCTCGTAATAAATATTGAAATATGACGATAGATATAAAAATAGATTACCGAATTAATCGTGTAAAATCGATAAAGCATGTTTATAAACAAACTTCTGTATAGTTAAACGTATAGGCGATTGACAATTTAAAATGTAATGATTAGTCCACTATAAAATTTAGGTACGATACTATTCTAGCCCGTACTATCAATGGTGGGACACTCCGGCTAAGCCCTCGAAAGGACAAGCCGAGGACGCCAGACCCAGACTTTAGTTGCTCTTGATTTTTGACCTTTATTTTTGGCCCAAAGCTTTGAATGGGTTTGGGTGCTTTTAAGTTTACAGAACCTCTTATGTAGGGTCTCTTTTTATTAGTACTCATTGTTGCAAATGTTTGTCTGAGAGATTTCCACACATCTAGCGTCTGACGCAACAATTGTGCGTCATTTATAAGAGTGGGTTCACTCGGTTTACAATGGTTTCTTGTAGGCGTATGTATTTCTCAAGCAAGAGAAGAATATACCGTCTTTACTGTACATTATTTCTTTCTTTACTTTACAGCTAAAAATGCGTGCTTAGTCGATATAATATGAATACGTGCTTACATCTTTCAGCATCGTCCTGTTTCGTATTTGCCGCATATGCAGATTCGAGACGATAAGTCTGTTGCTTTAGTGTTCCACCTGTTAAATATTCTTCTGAAGCGTCTCAATTTGTAAAACATAAAAGCCTTTGCGCTCTTTGCGTCGCTTGTCAAGAACACTGCCTCCATACCTACAAAGTCTCTTTGAGGTTTGTCAAAGCCACGTTCACTTAGTACCTATCGGGTGCCTCTGCTAAGTCCACTAAAAAGTTTTAAATAAGAGTAGTATTTAACAGCTTAAAAACCCTTCGTTTGGTACTAAAAAAAATCCCTTTCCTAAGCAACAATCCTTAATTATCTCAAAATTTATCAATTTTATCAGCAATTTTAGTTCGTGACGCTAGGCTATTTATTTAAAAATTCTAAGCTACCTAACTTATCCAAGTCGTCGGATCTAAGACCATTTCTAGGCATTTAAAAAATTAACCACGAAGGCTAAAGGCGGGAGACCAGCTCCCGCCGTTAGTGATGCTTTAGATGCTTATAAATTGAGGGGCGATAAGTTTTTTACTGTGCATTTAAATTTATCCCTTTAAATAATCGTGCCATTGTTCAGAACTACGAAATTTCCGTTTTTGTTTGAAGCTGCAGTATTCGTAGGTTGTCGTTACCATGGAACATAACGTAATTGTAAACATCGAGCCATCTATCCTAGTTCATTCTGAGGTAGCAGCGGGTGATTGCTGTATTGATGTAGACACAACAAGCTATTTCATCTCGCCTTACATTTATGGGCCTGACACAAAAAGTAAAAAAAAGCAGCAAAACAATACATTATTACAATACATTTAGTTAACTCGAACTATGATGGCTGTGCGTGTGCCTACAATAGGGTTTTTCACATAAGGAGTTCACATTTTACCTTATTTTTTTTAACTGAGTGGCAAACTTAGTTAACGTAGTTGCCTGTACCTGGTGTGTTGATCACAATGGCAAATATTTGAACCGCAAATTCATCTTCATTCCTTTACAAAAAAATCTACCTTCGGAAATTACAGTACAGAACCGCTGTTATGGGCATCTGCTAATGCATATTATGCTTCATTCCTTCCTGGTATCCATGCCCCTTATGCTGTATACGCGTATACAGGGGACATAAAGGTTTAGATTAGAGGGAACGAGACTGCGGTTCATTAGATCCAAGTCCATATCTCGACTGACAGACACATTATATCTTTGTGACATTTAGCGGTCCAGTTTTGTATGACATTCTAGCTGGATTAAGAGTATCATATTTAGAGGTGTAGTTACCGTCGTGTGAGGATACCAAATTCTCAATAGAAACTAGCCCAAAGTATTTTCTATTTACCAAGTCTAATTTTCTAATTACCATGTACAGATTGTTATTATTTACACTCCGTGAAATATAGGTTTTGATATGAAGGTTATACAAAATACACGTGGCTTCTAAATTAATTTCTACGCCGAGTCGGTGCGATATCTGATATCGCTAGTAATCATACAACGGATAAGGCTAATATAAATCAATAATACATTATTCATTGTGTATGTTAAACATTTTATACAAATTGAAAACATCATTTCCGTGCAGTATGAGCATCTCCAAAGGTTTGTGGTACTTAAGGAGTCGGGGAAGTAGGAACTCTTGGAAATCTCGCCTATTCGCAGCTGTCTTCATTATAAGTCACGTTTTTGAAAGCAGACGACTGTGTTTGACAAATTGTCTAACCATAGCTAGCTACATATCAACTGTGTACTGTGTCTGCTGTGGTCACAGGCAATGAAAGGGTATACCTAGGTATCTACGTCGTGTTTCGCGAATATTAACAAACTAGCTCCGTTGAATCTTAAAAGATGATTTAATATTAAGAATATTAGTTTTATTATGTGAGTTGTTCCGGTAATTAACGGTTGTTTAATGCCAATTGTGATGATGATTGCAAATACTAAGTAGTATGTTCGTTTTGTCTCCAGATGACCCCCAGTTCACCGAGCTGGTATGGCAAGCAGAGGTGGCAATCGACAATGGCATCTTCCCAGAGAGGATATACCAGGGGTCCAGCGGATCCTATTTCGTCAAGAACCCTGGTTCGGTAAGTTGACTTTGCAATTAAATATCTACCTACATATTATTGTGTTGTGTGTGAGTGATAAACGGCCCTATCAACATCTTCGAGGGTCAAGTCATCCTTACCTGGAAGCGGCCCACCTGCTGCACAGATGGACGAGGCTCTGGCAAATATACCCATCCATTTTGAAACGGCATTCGGCGTTTTCACATTGCACGATATCATCACGATAATTTACATTCTTACCAGTTACTGCTGCTACTCACAATATCGTGTGTCGTTATCGTGCAATGTGAAAACGCCCAATAGGTTTCGCCCCTATTACGTGGAACAACAAAGTGTCTGGTGAGATGTGGGTGTAATAAACGCTTCTGTCTACCCCTACGATGATAAAGTTGTTTGTGTCCGTGTTGTTTCTAATCATATAATTAGTGAAAAATGAAAAACTGCTTGAATTTTAAGTGCTCATATGATTCGCCAAGTAGTAGTGAGTGCTAAACACCTATTTATTATGATTCCATTAGCCTTCTGCTAAGACCTCGCTCCCATATTTGGTTACGCGCGTATTTTGTGTGTATATGTGTGTTCTTTATTTTTTTTCTGTAGATATATTTAGTAGTCTTTTCGCTCCCAACTAAATATAGGCTGACTAAAAGTTTCAGTTTTATAACTTCAGGAGCGTATATTAAAATAGTCTATTCCGGGGTTGGGCGAAATTTGAGTTTATTTCGTTCGATTGGTTGAACAGATACATTTTTAATAATTAGCTGATTTGTATATTATAATGAAGGGTAACAAAACTCATGCTAAAGTAGGGTTCCACCCAGAACTTCCGGACGCAAATTAACCGAGCGGCACGCCCGCTGCCGCTCTGGAAATTCTATGTTTGCCAAAGTTTAACACTAGTCGACACTTCGAAAGGTGCACCACTTAAAATAAATGATAATGAATATGTAGGACACTGATCTTATTTTGTGCTGACAGCCCAAATGAGCCATGGGATCTAGTTTTAAACAAACCGTCGAAGCTTGGCCGTCAGGGGGTACCCCAGGGCACGATCTCCGTAGAGGATGCATGTCTCTTAGCCGGGACCCCTCCATGGAACCTGGCACCCTGCAATGGATGTCTTAAGTCGCAAAATAAAAAAAAAATACATAAATTACACTCTGACACAAGCCAAATCATCAAGCTTATCAGTTTTGTACTGAGTGGTATTCGGTAGAACCCATGAGCTCCGAGTGCAGTAGTTAGCTTTAGGCAGTGCTACCAACACTGGACCACATAAGCTGTCATACTTCCACATGACATGTAATTGGTTTCGGTCCTCAAGAATAGAGCTCTTAATCTCCCCAATAAATCATAGCGTTCTAATATAAAAAGTTCTGCAACCACGTCATAGATTTGTAATTCACACAATAACCTTGTCTTTCAGAAAGTAATCGGCGTATTCAAACCGAAGGACGAAGAGCCTTACGGTAGACTGAACCCGAAATGGACCAAATGGATGCACAAGCTGTGTTGTCCGTGTTGCTTCGGCCGCTCGTGCCTTATCCCCAACCAGGGGTACCTGAGCGAAGCGGGCGCCAGTCTAGTCGACTCCAAGATTGGTCTTAAGATTGTGCCCAAAACTAGGGTGAGTATGAGATATATAGTATACGAAAAGATATTATTTACTCCATCTCTGCCCATTTCTTGTGAAAATGATTGATATGTAGATGAAAACAGATAAGCGGAGCCGTCGGTAGAAATTGGTAGGTAATAGCCATATTGTAAATATACAGATGTAACACACATGATAAACAAACACACTTGTACAATATTCCACAACTTTATTTGATTTATTTTCACCGACCGGTTTCGCTTTTCAGCATTATCAAAGGTGTTTTACTTAACTGTCTAACACATCTTTAAGCCATTTAAAGCAATAGGTTCCACCAAGTGCCAACAATCGAAAGTATAAACTACAGATGTAACATTTAGAAAGGTCAGTGTAGGAAAGTCTAAATCTATTATAACACATAGATCTGTTTTTATAAACCATGTCATCGATTTTAGTAACAAGAAAAACAGCATTTGTACGATCGACCTCTCGGGCCATATGATAGGGGCCGCCTGTACATTTTTGGGGAAAGTTCTCATTTAAAAACTCTACATCTATGTGACTATTGTAAGCTTGTGCTCCATCTAGTATTTAAATGAGTCCAACTAGTTAAGATGCGAAAATTGTGAAGAAAAAGTTTATTGTTGTTTCTAATAGAATCGTAGTTATTTCAAACACCTACTTAAATAAATTAAAGGATATTAATACAATCCATTTTATTGATTTTAGACATCATGTTGCACAGTAACAGCTAGTGCTTAAGACTTACACAACCGATCTTATCATCGCTAACAACGGTATCTTTCAGTAAAATTTGAATTAAAGGCCAAGCAGACGAAGGACTTGTCCGTCGATATATATCTCTATATAAATTATCGAGTACTTTTAGTAATTCGTTTGCGTAATTTCTAACATATTATATCTATTATCGATGGACAAAATCTCTCGTCTGTATAGGCCTTTATAGCGAATTAAAGTTATGAAAAGGGTTACTGCTGCCAAGAACAATGGTAACATGAAGAAACAATTATATTTATTATTGTACAACACACAGATAAAAATAAAACAACAAAAAGAACAAAGAGAACAGTGAGTAGTTAGTACATAGGCACTACTAATTAATAAAGGAATCTCTTCCAGCAGGCCGGAGAGGAGATGGAAAGGTGACAAGGCAACCTATATGCATTTACTTACATATACTTTATATCCATTTATATGCGGTTACATATTTACATACCACATCGACCGTATTCTTATTTGCGTATTAAAATTCTCTTTCACCAATTTCACCAATAAAGTATTGCTATTGAGGTCATATAGCGTCATCAATTATATTGATACAGTTGGTATGACTGTTAAAATGTTCTGTTTAAACTTCAATGTGTTGTCGCTTCTCAAGTCAAATACGTATAGTTACGATTAAATTAGATAAACCCTAGGTACCTACCTATATTAAAATAATATGGACTGTGAATAGTTATTAAATACAGTAGAAAGCAGATAAATTAGAATATTCTATATATATTTTTGTATTTCAAAGCAATGAGTCTTCTTAAACTATATTAAGATAGAAAATATAAATAAATCACAAAAGCTGAAATGTCATCGGCAGGTCTCGAACCCACGGCCTTTTCCTTACAGGGGGAATGCTCTGACCAACTGCGCTACATGATGAGGATAGCGGGTTTATAATATTGTAGATTCTATGTAGATGTTGGCGCCTTCAGAGAGCTATTATTATATATTAACTAATGATATTAAATATTATAGTATAGTACTGAGTTTGGACGTGTAGTTACGATATTATGCAATACTTAATATTCATGATGAAATATATTGAAACCAGTTTATTTCCATCAGAACGGACTATTAAATATAGGCATTTATAGGCAACAGGAATGGCAAGAAGTGTATTACTAAGCTACTACTACGATTGATGGCTTTTTTTAATATTTTGGACATTCTCAGTTCTCACACAACGAAAATGTCCGAAAATATTTATTTATTTATTTAATGGTGGCGTTTCTTGCACTCTGTTTCATTCTATTATTGCTACATCTTTCGAAAATATAATTTTCTGACTACATTAGAAAAGAGACTCTTTTTAATAGATTTTTGGGTTGGTTTTGGTAATCTAGGTACAATAAAACAAGATCGTACAATAACTACAGCTATACACCAAAAATAGTTGGTTATCTTTCAACACACCAACTATATACTGGGCGTTCTGTACATAACATTGGTTAGGCAGCAGATAATATAAAATATTACAGATACGAGAAGGTGAGCTTTTATCTGAAGTTGACCTGTGTCGAATGTACGCGTGGTCGGACGTTACGACACATTAAATACTTCCTGACGCTCGTGGCTTCTACTACGTGGAATAGTGTTCTTGACGTAAACACTATCGGGATAACAGGCTGCACAAAGTTTCACATTAGGATGAAGCTATACACACTGTATCACGCCTGTCTCCGAAGAGATAGATTTGGTCATTAATAACGTTCAAATTTCGACAGTCACTATTGGACTTACAAAAAAAAAGTGTGTGTGTCAGCTCCGACGCACGACTGGAGTTTACTCCTTAAGTACGAGTATCTAACCATAACAAATTAGAAAGTTGCGCACTAGAGGTGCGCACCAAAAACGTGACACGATTTTCGTTACTTGTTAGTAGGTTTTACCCCTCGGATTTTTCTCATACCGGGCGCCTTATATATGAAAATGGATTCTTAAGGAGTAAACTCCAAAAAAAGGGATATACAAACGACGCGTGAGGAACTGATAAGCTATGTCGTTAATTGGTATAGGTACTAACCACTCTATCCATTAGGGAAAATCGCATCAATATCCGTTGCGTAGTTTTAAAGATCTAAGCATACATAGAGAAGGGGTGACTTTGTTTATACTCGGTATGTTTAACCGGTATTATATTAATTACCAAATAATTTTAAACTTGTGAAATGATCATATGTATAGATATCGCATATAGGATAGGTGTATCTGTGTGCGACATGTAAATGACCTAACTGTTAAACCGCAAGTGACATTTTATAAATACCTATCCTACTTTAGCGGTAATTCGCACCGCTCCGGTTTTTTTTTTTTTTTTTTTTTTGTGAGTCAATTGGGTTTTAGTTTCAGGAGTGGCGCTTATGGTATACGCCTTCTCCTGGAACCGTTTGCAAGTTGATTGTTTAGTTAGTGAAGTGTTTAGATGTTATGTGCCGTTACAGTGTTTTTGTTGATTTACGATATAGGTAATGTGGTGGAGGAATGAGTTAAGTGTATCTGGGGCAGTTGTAAATAAGGTGGTTGAGGGTTTGCGAGATTATGTTGGTGGGAAGTTCGTGGGGTCATGATGAGTAGGAAGGAGTTTCTTGGTTAGGTTAAAGGTTTGCGAGATTGTGTTGGTGCAAGGACAGAGGTCGTTGTTTAGGTTAGGTTAGGTGGGACATCCGCTTTTGTGTGTGGAAAAGTTACAGGGGGTCAGTACTTTCCACACACTCCCTTGGTCGCCTCGTACGACATCCACGGGAGGATATGGGTTGGGGCTATTCTATTCTGCCGGCCACCACACGGCGGTAAATCTACCAAGGTTGTAATGAGAAGAGTTTGGTTGTAACGAATAAACTCAATAATTACTTGACCGTATTCAAAATTATCCCTCAGCCACATGGGCTATATTTATTACTACAAAAAAATAAATACCACCCGCGCCACTCCTCGACGAACTGTTAATCTACCTATAGGTACTTACTAATATGATAAACAGGAAAGATTCTTATTGAATTGGCTCCGAAACTACTGAGCTGATTTTGAGAATGTTTTCACTATCTAATATGTAGCTACATTATCACTGAGTAAGTACAGTTGAAGTCAAGTCTATGTTCCTAGCGCTGTTCGCTTATCTGTGTATGCTCTGAAACCTCCTAGTATTGAAAGTTCTTATTAAATTGTCTATTGTTTGCAGGTAGTGAAGTTGGTGTCGGAGACCTTCAACTACCTGCGGATAGACCGGGAACGGTCGCGGCTGAAACGTGCCATCACAGAGCAGTTCCCCAACCTCAGGTTCAACAGGATGGGACTGCCGCCCAAGGTGAGACCCGCATTGTGGCTGTAGTGCCGCTGACTGTACTATGTTGAGCGGGCTTTCGCGCTACTAGCGCACAGCGGCTATGGTAGGCTTGAAATATGACATCAGCTTCCTATGTGTCATAGGGTTAGGCATACTTCTGACGGCTAGAAAAAATACCTTTCTTTCTTTCTTTTATTTCTATGCACACTGATGCGGTTAAGCTTACTTGGTTTGCTAGGAAAGTAGTGCCGTCTTAAAGCGGCCGTAACTTAGCATTTAATGACGTCATTATTACATTTTCTATGTAAACAACAGTGTCAATAACCCCTCTCTAGGAAGCTAGAACCAATTTGTTGTAAACCGCTTCACGGACTATGCGGTTACCCGCATTGCCGTGTATGAGACATTACTATGACCTATCGCCTAGCTGTATCTACATACTAGTACATACATACAATCACGTGTATTTCCGTGAAGGTGTATGCATGTTATATCCACTTTTCGCTAGTAACTTTAGGACAGAAGACTTTAATATTAGCTAGGGCCTCGGCCTTAGACCAGTGGTTGCACCATTTATCGGCGAGATTGATCTTATCATGGACTTGATGCCGGAGTCCCCGATGGTCCACTCACCAGGCGCAGATTATGGCACACGGTTTGTTTTAGTCCCACATACCCCATTCCCACTCATTCCACAATGATTAGGCCCAATAAAAAAACCCATTTGATCTTGGTGATAATCTATATATTTAATACGACAATTTGTCTGTCTGTCTGTCTGTCTGTCCGTCGCGTTTTTCAACTATAATTAATAATACATACATTTGCATGAAATATTAAAATATTCGTAGAAGTTTAGGGAAGGTTTTTTTTTTACATTTGAGGCGATACAAAGTTCTCTGGGATAACTAGTAATGCTTTATTATAAAGTACTACAAAAAGGGGTGAATTCAGTGACTATTTCGCCACTTGTATTTACCAAACTGCGTTTTGGAAGTCTAACATGATACAAGGCAGTATGGTCCGCGGTATGGTCGAAAGTCTTTACCCTTTTTAATATTTTATTTAAATGATTAAAAAAGTTACTTTATGATACTTTTGGATAAAATCTGTATCATAAAATAACTTTTTATAGTACTGTATCATTGCATAGGTTATATAATATGTCAAATTTTGAAATTATAATCGAACTTTTCGACATGAGATTAGATAAATGGTCTTTATGAACTGGGTTTCTATTTCAGATGGGCTCATTCCAATTGTTCGTAGAAGGGTATAAGGACGCCGACTATTGGCTGAGGCGGTTCGAGCAGGACCCACCACCACCGCATGTCAAGAGAAAGTGAGTACAAACCAATCTTACTAAATAAAATTCATATCTGTATTATCTTCCTTCTGTTATAAGATACGTCTTTGAAATAGATAAACTAGTGGTCATATGGCCGAACAATAGACCTCACGACCATTAAAAACATTATTTTTGCTTTTATCCCCACATTTCCCTGCCAATCAATACAAGGTCACGATGAAGCCACTGGAAATCCCTTCTGCGTGTGCACCAGAGACGGCTGGCAACGGATGTGGAATTTAAAAAAAAGAGGGTGGTTTATTTTTCATCACTTCTATTCAAAAAGTGCAATTTTGTTCCTACATAAGTGCGCCTAAAGTAGCTCTATTTTGTTGAGAGACTTTTTAGCGGGCAATAGTGAGATTTGAATTTGGAACATGAATCTTTCATAGTAATTCAACCGAAAAAAAAACTAGCGAACCTTTTTTCATCGCTAGTACATTTATTTATTTTTTCATAGAAGGCGATGAAAATTAATATTGATACCTCGAGAGTAAAATTATTTTTTCTCAGGTGACGTACTTTGAATCTCTCGCTACGCTTAGGATTCTACTTAAGAAACCTTCGTTTCGTTCTGGATTCAAAATAGCGCCTTCGAAAACAATATATCATTTTACTCCCTTGTCATAAAATCTACTATTAATTATGGAACATTTGTGCCAACGTTCGTGGAGATAAAAAAATGTGGCCGCTACCCCAGAACACAAATAGATAGACAGACGAAATCAAACATATCTATGAATCATCGGTCGGCTTTCTTGCCGTGGAGCGACTGCCATCTGACCTCCACAACCCAAGGGCGATATCGAAGTTCTGTAGTTAGACCACGAGGCTTTTTGTTAAGGGCTCCAAATTCCCGTAACGACTGCCATAGATGTTCGTATGACAACCGGGACCGAAGGCTTAACGTGCTCTCCGAAGCACAGAGTGGTTTTAATGTCTTAAGAATGGTCACCTATCTTAAGACCGGCTTGGCTAGATGTTGCTTAACCTTTGCAATGTGTTACAATACTCGGTTACCACTAAGCCCAAAGCTCCTCAACAACTAAAACAGCAAACGTATCCATTATTGTCTCGAAATGTAATCGCTTTGCTCGCTCGGTCAAAAATATAGTAGTAGATAGTTGCAGAAACATGACATGTGTTGTGTATATGCCCAGGTTCCAGCTACAGTTCGAGCGGCTGGTGGTGCTGGACTACATCATCCGTAACACGGACCGCGGGAACGACAACTGGCTCATCAAGTACGACCCTCCCGCCGGCAACCATCCGCCCGGGGCTGACCTAGACCTCACCGACCCCTCTGTATATATACTCTATACTCACTTTTTTTATTAACCTATCTATACATATAAAATATAATTTTTTTTTAAATTAGGGTTATATTTCCTCAGTTTTTCCCCCCTAATCAAAAATTGCATACGATAATAAAAGGGTTTAATTCAAGGTATACTTGTGCCAAATTTCGAGGACATCCGATAAAAAATGTGGCAGCTAGTCCAGAACACACATACAAGTAGGCAGACGGACATACAACTATGGGTTGTTTAAGCGAAGCATGAAGGTGCACATCACTGGGCCGCCAACTTGAGAGCCACTATCGATAGTACTGTGTGCTATGAGAGTGAACCTCAATCGCTAGACGTCGCCTCGGCTTTCCATCAGGCGGGTGGCGGCGTCACTTTGGCGACTCTGAAATAAAAAAATCGTTCAGGATATGATTTCGACTGTTCCATAAATTAAACACTAGTCATGTATTGTGTTTTCCAGGAGTGGTCAGGTACCGAGGTGGGTATAGCTGCCATAGACAACGGGCTCGCATTCCCCTTCAAGCACCCAGACTCCTGGCGCGCCTACCCCTACCACTGGGCGTGGCTGCCGCAGGCCAAGCTGCCCTTCTCCAACGAGACCAAGTACGTATGGGCCCATAACCTTGTTATCTGTCAACAGAAAAAAAACTTAAATATTTCTAACGCTCGAATATGACAGATCTTACCGCGAAGGTGTGTAGTTTAGTTCTTACAGTCAGCCTGTCGTTTCCGGCGCTAATCATGCGATAGTTGCTTTGCGCTGCTAGCCAATCAGAGACGTACATAGACATTCGAACCAATCATTATTTCGTAATTGCAATTGTTGTCCATAGAAAACAAAATAATATGTGGGACCGTTTATTTTAGACATTTTGTTTGTTATAGCCTAATCTATACCTGTTAATACTGTGTTATCAATTTTATTTTATTTTTAATCTCAGTCTGCTGGCTGGACCGATTTGAACGGGAGTTTCACTGACAGATCAAACTCGACTCTATTGATTGTATAACTTTTTACTATAGACAATATAAGTATACGGTTCCACTGTATATATCCAATAGTTGTGTATTCAAACAATGATTTTTAATATTTGCAGGGAGTTAGTTCTTCCATTGCTGTCAGACATGAACTTCGTGCAGGAGTTGTGTGACGAGCTTCATATACTGTTCAAAGTATGTGTATGTTATTTTTTGATATTTTTGAGTATTTAGATCATAAATTAGGTTAAGTGAGTCCACCAATATCATAAGGTTCACAGCAGTTACACCTGAAGTGGTTTCCGGCTAACACCAATATGCTTACTCCCTATGACGTGGGACCAATTTAGTAACTGGCAAATGTGTAAACCTCTTTAGGGAAAAAGGTTAACATTCTATAAAAGATTAAAAATTGAGTTGATTTCATTGAATACTATTCCATTGAGGTCAAAATAGATAAAAAACAAATCATATTTAATTTATACATAGAAAGTACTCGATACAGTGTAACGTTGAAGAGTTAGATACTTACCCATTAGGCGGTTGTATGACTTATATGTATGTTATATCGATAGAATTAAGAACACTTGTTACAGATTAAATTCATAAGTAGTATATTATAAGAAAACGTGAGACACGAGATAGACACATTAGGCTACAAAGATAGGTCAGGGTGTGGTCCGGGATCCTCGTCACGTGAGTCTGAGACAGGTGTAGCTTGAGAGTGTCGCACCTGTAGTTGATCTGGTGGTTGTGGAGTCACCGTCACAACAGAGAATAGAGGGTACATAATTAAGCACAAAATAAAAAAAAGCCTCTAACATCAATGAGCGAAAGGGGGGTACTCGCGCTAGTGCCGCCATCTAGTGCTAAATCAATGCACTTTATGATGTAATGACATAATAATATGCTGTTGGGCACATAGAGATATTATAAGAGTAGAGTGTGAGTCTTCGCGGGTGTGAAGGAGTGGTGAGGAGGGGTATGAGGAACCTTAGTCCCGCCCACTTCTTTATTTTCCATCTCGCGGTCAATAGCAAAACTACTTACTTCATTAAAATGTCAGTTTACTAGGTAGTTTTAACTATCTCACACTCGTAACAGGGACGTACTCAGATTTTTGGTACAAAGGAGTTTTATATTTTTTGAATTGCAAATATACCTATCTCAAACTGAACTGTCGAAATTTGCCGTAGGGGTTATATCCAGGTGTAAAGTATAACGGGGCCCTATACGGGGCTCCCGTATGGGCGGGTAGATTGACGGTCAACAACGTGTCTATTTTAAATAGACCTTTGATAACCTTGGCTTCATTAAGTATCTGTTTCGCATCCATCGTGAGGTAACACCCTAGTGTCAACACTGCGAGGCCTCCGACGAAGACACTGCACTCCACACGTTGGTGGAGTTCTGACCGTTGGGCGAGTTAGCGCCGGGACCTCATAGTGGGTCTGGGCGTGGATACCCTCTCGCTAGAGTCCATGCCTCAAGCCATGGTCTAGGAGTAGGTGGAAAGCGGCCGTGTCCTTCTGCGAGCAGGTCATGCTCGCGAAGGAGGCGGCCGAGAGAGTGAGGAAACGTACCCTCCCCACTGAGTTCCGTAGTCAACGGCCAGGGCGCCGCAGACTTATTTACGCCCAGGACCAACGATACCTCCATGATCGGGGCTTGAGGACGGCGGGATAGCCACCCACCGTCATAACACTTTTCCCTTAAGCGCTCGGCTATGGACGTTTGAGAGGCTGCGGCTTTTGTTCGCGGAGTTAAAAATGGATGGTCTCAAAACATACTATTTTCTCGTTTTTGTACATATTTCGTTGCTGCTCCGCTCCTATTATTTTAGCGTGATGTTATATAGTCTATAACTTTGACGTGGAGGTACCTTATTACAAGTATGTGCCTGACCCAGTTCTTGAATTAAATTTAATATTTAGCCATACTTTGAATAATAATATTCAATTGTACAGCCCATTATGAAACAGTCCTAGGAAACTTGTCTTGTAAAATTATCCGTTTCTAATTGCGGCCCTGTATTTTTGAAGTTTTATGTTTATTGTTGCCAGTTGTCAATAGATAGCGACTTAGACGCGGACGGCTCTATAAAAACTACAGAGAAATATTTTAGCAATTAATAATCACTTACGAGTTAACGTTGAACCAATTCCTGTATATTTAATTATTATAAAATGTTAATAGTAAAATATAAGTAGCTATTTAAATTACGTGTTCGTGAAACAAAACGCCGCCATCTATCTTCGAGTAGTATAATATATTTGAAGATGTCAAAAAGGTCAAAAGTGAGAGATTTTTCTAGAACAATTCTAAAAAAATATAATACAATTAAAATTACTTACGCATGAAATGTGATGCGATTCTTAGCATCAGAACGTCTATCTGAATATTTTTTACATGATAGAACACAACACTCCATTTTTATCTTCTTTTATCCTTTTATTTCCACAAAAATTACTGAACTGTCACAGAATATACATGTACGAAAGCTGATAGTATACTGATAAGCCACGCCCACTTTTTGAAATCACTCGCATATGACGTCAGAGCTCACTTAAAAATTGCACTGTGCACAGTTGCTTATGGCATGTCCTCTCTTATAATACGTCTATGGTTGGGCAAACCCGGTTAATTTTTCTTCATAAATCAGCGGAATTGGTCTAAAAGTATGTCTGTTCTTAATATATCTAAATATTTTAGCAAAAAATTCTTACCGGAATGGGACCAAATTGAAGTGGTACTAGCACTACCTTTTATTTACAAAAAAAAACAAAATCGTCTTACCCTGTCGACAAGTTATGGGGTAACAAACATAAAAAGCGAAGTGAGCGAAGGTCAATCTTAGGTGACTCATGTATTTCGTTTGTCCGCATACTCTTCCTAAACGGCTGAACCGATCTCCTTCAAACTTACCACAGTGGTAACGTGTGGCGTGAGGTGGTTTAGAACAAAAAAATCAAAAAGTTTAAACAAAAAACCGCAACCGCACGTCAACTGTCATTGTATGTGTGTGAAACTTACGTGTGTGCTGTTGGCGACGGCGACTGCTAGCGATCGTCGATGGCCAGTGTCGCCGCCTTGCACACACGTAATACGTGCATGTGTTGCGTGCTGGACTGATCAGGCAGTTAGTTACCTTAAGAGCCATTTCACAAAATGCGCCGTCTTAGTACGGTGCCCACTTGTGTATCGTAATTTATTGTGATTTCGATTGAAGTTATATCAATATTTTGACAAAGTATATGCAAGAATTTCCTATATTACTGCAGAAATCGGTTCTCTAATGAACATAGTTTATTTTGAAATAATTTTATTTTTGGAATTACTGCGCATGTGTACCAAAAATCACGATTAAATTGCGATGTTAAACTCAAAAAATGGCCGAATGGTTTATTTTTTGTCTAAATAATTGTAATACAATTCAATCATCTGTTACATTAAATGACGATTAAAATATATATCCAATGCTTTATGTATTTTTTTAAACTCAATTAATAAGTATTTTTGATTGAAATACGACTCTGAAATCAACTCTGCGCCCGTTTTTCAATAAAATGCTTGTGGGAAATTGATTACTATAGATCAAACAAGTTATTTTTAGTAAATGTGTTACATTAAACGTCAACAAGAAAGCTTGGTCCATTTTTTGCGCATATTCAATAGCTTTTAGTTATTACAGACTATGGTAATTTTGTAGCTCAAAATATTAGAAATTCGTGCGAAAACGTGAAATGGCTCTTAATTGCACTTTTCCTGTCAAGCGTGTATCCACCAGGCAATGTACGGATCTCGCCCGCAATGTGTGTCAATGTCAAATGTGTGTATGTGTGTTGGCAGCAAGACAAGGGCTTCGACAAGAGTCTGTTCGAGCGGCAGATGTCGGTAGTTCGCGGCCAGGTGCTCAACCTCACGCAGGCGCTCAAGGACAACAAGAGTCCCGTACAGCTGGTGCAGATGCCGGCCGTCATCGTGGAGAGGTAACTACTTTTATAGTCCCTAAGTCTCTATAACAGTGACACATCCTAAATATTAAAAAAAATACACAAATATAGCTTCGGGGGTTTACAACTTTTTTGTTTGATTAATTCCCTATTCTAATAGCTATCGTCTGTATTAGACATAGATAATTCGTTGGAATAGTTCAAATCTGACGTATTTATGAGAGAAATCTTTATTCTATAATGTTGACAACTATGGTACTAAATGTTCAACTGCACCATGAAACAGCAGCAGTTCTCGTCGATCCAACTTACATCCTACTGGGTACGAGGTATAAGGACAGATAATAATTGCTCGCATTCGCAATTTAACTTTGTAACATTCCTTTTGTTAAGATTCTGTCTCGCTTAGTTGGCCAGTATAATATGGTGTTTGCCCATAGGTCCAAGAGCGGCACGACGTCGTCCCGCTTCTTCGACTCGTTCCAGCAGAGGTTCCAGCACAAGTCGCCGTTCTTCTCCTGGTGGTGAGCTCGCTCCCGGAGCTCGCTACACAGGTACTACTTAAAATAACCAAATATAATCCCTGTACTTACTCTATTTCTTTATTTAGGTCATTAACTAAATGTAAACAAACCATGCAAAAATAACACTTTTCATCTCGAAACAAAACTTACTTACCAAAATAAATAATTTTATACCTTAAAATCTGTTTTTTTTTTATGAATTTTATATTTAACTCTTTTTTAAATATTAAGAGCAAATTTTATTTAATAAATTATATTAATATTATTTCATAAAGTATTTCAGTGTCACTATTACAAAGAACCTAAACTGACACATTCAAAGTACATAACTCTACTAAATTTAAAAGTAATACTGTTGGGTAGCTCGGCTGCAATTTTGACTGAGATTTCACTTAGTGGGGCTGCCGGGTGCCATTAGTGACAGTGTCAAGCTTAACACACACTGGTCCTTCACGTACGACGTATGCCACGCGACGTGGGAGACAGCGACACACTGGTCCTACATCTTACGACGTCTGACGTTGACGTTATCTACGCGCTATGACACTTTAAACGTGTGTGACAGCGTCGTACGCGTGGGATAGCATGGGGACACGCGAGTCTGGCGCGGGGACGTGAGACAGCGTGGTGAGTGAGCAGTGTGTTCGTTACCATACTAATTGTATAGGCTAGATCCTGTTCAGATGTCATAATGCGTGGTGTACGTAGCATGTGAAGGATGAGTTTGCAAAGCACTTCAAAAGTACGCAAACATTTTTATTGTTTACGTTTAGATAAATACCTAAAAATAGAATATAAATGTTGTGTGTATGTAAATATTCCAACTATATCCGTGTAATTAAATGAAATTATAAATTATTTTCCAGATGTATATCGATCATGGTGATAAGTTCCACAAGCTGATACTGTAGACACAACAACATGTGTATGTATGTATGTATAATTTAGATTAAAGTTTAATTAAACACTACACTATAATATTATGTGCTGTGAACGTGTGATATGACTTAACTAATCATTGTATAACTCTAATATTTTACCATATAAATCGGAAAAACAGTAGACTTGAGCCGGACTCGAACGAACCAGCGGATAATTCCCTTTTCATTACTAACGCCATACATACCATGATTATAATGTAAATTCTACATTTTGATCACGCATTCACGCCACCTCAAAAGGGTAGGCTGGACCCTCCGTCGGTAGCTTAGTTGGTATCAAGACAATAATAATAATAGAATCAGTATTTACTGAAGTTGATATTATATCACAATTTAAGTTAGATGTTTGATAGTTGTCATATCACACACACAATATATCTGTGACAGTAACATGACACATAGCATGTTATACACTTATACGTAAGAGCGTTTTTACATTAAACGGCCCGATATCGGTGTCGGACGCGTACCTCAATGTCAAAATGTTCCGATATCGGACCGGACAATGTAAAAGACATATTCATATATTTTACTTAATAAATTAAAAAATTAATATATTTTTGGACATTCTCACACAACGTCATCTAGCCCAAATTAAGCTAAAATAAATAAGCTTGTGCTATAGGATGTAAACTATTGATAAACATACTTATATACTTACATACATATTATACATAGAAAACACCTAAACTCCGTAACAAACATTTGTGGATCACACAAATATTTGACCCTGAATAGAACCTGGGACTGCAGTCGCGGTCGCCACCGATATCGGATCGGGTAATGTGAAGACGCAACAAGTGTACAAAATGCCAAGTGTCAAATGTGTTATTTTAGCCGGGATATGTATTGGACAAATCTCTAATCCTCGGCTAAAAGTAATTTTATTTTTGTATACCTTTTATTATCGTGATTTTATTTCAATTCTTAGGAAAATTTGAGCTGTGCTCTTAGTTTTAGTTTCATATATTATTTTGTACAGATAACATAAAGTATTATATTCCATTAAGTTAGTGCCGGATGCTATTATATATGTTTACTGTTTCAATTTGTGATCCTTGTAGTCAGTTTCTGAGCTGTGAAAATATAGCGGTTTCTATACTTTTAATATTTGTTTTGTGATGTAGATTCAATCCTTTGTTTTATTTATGAGACGGGAAAAATATTAAAGGCGAACAATTTAAATTCGTTCTGTTTGATAAATAAATAAAGGCTCATATTCAAATCTCCTTCAAAGACTGTATCTTAGCCAAATTCATGTATTTTATCAACAATCAGTTCGGATATACTTCAGTAAATTACTTTCAAACATATTTGGTTCAGTTTTTTTAATAATGTTGACCAATGTATCTTAATTTTGTTGAAAGTCTAAATCTATTTTTTTATATTCTACTATTTCTCCTAGTTTGATTTCTTTCCAATTCTTCGTGTTGTAAATATATATAAAAATGTCAAAGTATGTGCGTTCTTAGATAATTGTATGTAATATTCATGTTATGTAGGTAAAATCAACCAATTTGTACCATTATAATATTGTTTTCATTTTAGAAATCAGTTGTCGAAGTAATTTAGACTTCACTGAAATGTTGTATTCTGAGGTTCGTTTTAGAAATCCGTAACAAAACGATGAAAACGTGACTTTGCACGTCTTGCATAATGAACAAGTCAAGTATATACAGGGTGTCCCAAGGCCATTAAATATTGTAGACACATTAAATATTGTAGATATACATTTTACTGACTAATTAAGGTGCTGAGTTTCTTAGAAATAAGTAACTCAGCGCCTTACCTATCCTACGTTTTAAACGGTGTCGTAATTTTTTTATCGATTTTCGGTATAGACAGGTGATTTTTAAAAAATCTATGATTGCAGTTAAAATAGTACTAGTTTAATTTTTTACAATAAGAATTACAATATATATACTAAAAAAAATTACATTACAAAATATCGTTTAAAAAATCCTCCGCGTCATTGCCGACTGGGAAGGTTCCCAGAATGCTGTCTGTGTTGCCACGTTGGATGGCGATACTTATTCTTTGGGCCAGAAAATAGCCAGCCTTCTGGTCCTGAGAAGCATCGATTAGGCGTTTAGCAATGTCTCTATAAAGGCGGCGAGCACTCGGACCCTATGACCTCAGTGTCTCAACCCCAAACGGCTTAATACCTGCTAGGTTAGTATATTTACGCTGTTTAAGTTAAAATTGTTTTAAAAATCATAACGAATTCTTCTTTCATTAAAACTGTCTAACTACAATATTTAAGGTACTTTCCCTCCATATGGCGTGGTTTTGGGACATACTGTATACGTAGTTTGTAGTAAAACCCTCTCGGCTGTTAGATATCTCTGTTGATAGCAAACGAGCTTGTAAAACTTAAACAACATTTCCAATTGATAGTCAAGTTTATATTTGCCATTATCACAATACGCGTATTAAACCCATAGTACAATATTTTTAACTTATTCAACCGATGTTATGTACAAGTAACAATATATATATATATATATATATATATTAGTTTAAATGTAACCTTGTAACGATCGAGTAGAAAACTATTGAAAATATAAATAAATATATATATGTTACTTTAGTATGAGTTTAAGGAAGTATATTGTTGAGAATGCATGTGTGACTGATAGCGAGAGTGTGTTAGAATATTGGTCGTTTGTAGGAACACGTATTCTTTGGTTTTTTTTTCATACTTAATTTTCTTTTTTATAAAGTTTTGTGTCGGTGATGAAATGTTACTTTTAATTAACCCATTCATAATATAGTAATTCAAGTGCCTTGGAGAGAACGTTACGTCGGTCCCGGTTGTCATACAAACATCTATGGTAGTTGTTACGGGTAATTAGAGCCCTAAAACCTAACAACATAACTTCGATATCGCCCATGGGTTGTAGAGGTCAGATGGCAGTCGCTTCACGGAAAATATCGAAGTTCAGCCGAATCGCAATTAGACTGGTAAGCCGACCCCAACTGAGTTGGGAAAAGGCTCAGTGGATGATGATAATATAAGTAATTCACATTGTAGTTTACCAATCGTATCGAACTAAACAAACGTAGCTAATAAACACACATATTGGACACGATTGGCAGATTCGATGAGAGTCCGTTGTGTCGCGAGAATCTCATTAGTGGATTCGGGAATACGCTAATGACAGTTCGTAAGTCTATTGTCACGGACATCAGACAGGTGTCATGCTAAATAATTATTTAATTTACAGTACATATGTAACATGTGATTAATAATTATTTTGTTTTCGATAACTAGATATAATATTTTGTAAGGGATCGTGTTCCTACAAACGACTATTTGTTACAATTCCATGTTGTAAATAATTTTAACAACTTTTGTTCGATTATTACAATGCGCATTATTTAATATTTGAGATGAATATAATCACCATTGCATTTTAATATGTGTTTTATTATGCGGCACTTTACCAGGTGCTTTACTGAGTAACTTATTGTGTTTGTCCAACTGTGCCATCGAGGGTAATGTTTTATGCTCGTATGTATGGAGTATTTTATGTTCGTCTGTACAAGTGGACGGATTTCGATAAACAACGTCTCAAACGAAAGGTATTCTTCCAACTGTCATCTTGATGAACCACCTATACAAAACTACACGCATTCGACAATGATCTCTAGCGGGAGCCAGTGGAACGCGCCCGTTTCTACGCGCAGGACAATCGATCTCCATGTCGGGGCGTGAGGACGATGGATTAGCAACCCATCGTCCTTATATAAGCAGGCTTCATCCCACGCACGCCTTCACTCACCGACGCGGGATAAAACCCGACCGCAAAGATGCGGGATAACACCCAACCATCACGCAGCGGCCACACGAGTGGCCAAGGTCCGCCGGGAGCCAATGGGTATTCTCTCAGTGTTAACCGGAGGCGCTCGGCAATGGACGTAGGTGCGGGTTGGAAAAAATAAAACATTCGACAATAAAAGATATATGAATACTTCATTACAATTTTATTTGAACAGCAAATTCATAACAAATATTTGCGCGAAACAAAATAATTATTTATTTCCATAACATAGTGTTCTATGAACTTAGTAAGGATAGGAATGTTACAGATACAATAATATTACATTGCACAGATTATATATGACTATAAAGTCAAATATAGACTAGATTTTATGACAATGAAAATACGTACAAGTTCAGATAATATCTTAATAATCGATATGCTACCGTAAAATCCCGTTATTAGTTACAAAGCCTAGTAAGGACGCGTTGTTTCAAAGCTAGTCAGTAATAACTGTTCCAACTGAGATTTTAGAGTAGTCAAGGTATTAACACCACCACAGTTTCATATTTTTGATTTAGTGAGTATAAGTAATATAGGTTATGGTTACAACGCGGTCTTACTAGTTATGTTGTAACTAATAACAGCTTCTTACGGTAATATATACAAAATACTATAGAGTCTATGGCTAAAAGTAATTCGAGTAAAATCGTCGGTGTCGACACATTTGTGAACACCTGACACTTCGACCGCGTAAAATAGATTTTCTGCTTAGGATCAAGCCACACAGAATTGGCAGCGAGACGCGACTATTAGTTATAAACTTATAAGATAGCATTCGTTTTCTTTTTGTATGGATTTGTATAGGTAGCCACGCCCACCGGTAGGAACAGAATGCTGCCTATATAAATCGATACTAAGCAGTGGTTCGCTTGTCATGGAGACGAGGCGCGTTCGCTAGGAAACGAATGCTCTCTTTAATAACAATACATTAACAAACTATTAAAATAGTTGAAGATTTCGAAACGCTTGAAATCTTCTGACTACGCGGGACTGCTCGAGCATGCACCATGAGCATGAGACTCCGTGACCCCATTTCAATCTATGCGTTTCTATATCTTATAACAGATATAATATATAAATGCATATGAAGACTAAAATGTATTGTGCCTCGCTGGCGTCTCTGTGTGATTTGAGGTTATATCTGCCCAAGGTCTCATCCACGTCGTTCTAACAGTTTTGCGTGATATTCGATCAAATAAACTTTACAATTGAATATGTAGAAGTTAATGTACTTTTCCAATAGCATACATTATCAGGTATTTATGTACATACCATATTTGGAACTGTTGTTATTTTCATATATTCATTATAGTCCGAGACTTTAATTTGCTTTAGTTGGCTGTGCCATAGCGGCTGGCACGTAAGATTTTGTTGCCTTTGAACTTTCAACATTTCATCGCAAGGCAACGGGATTCATTTTTTTTTTTTTCAAAATTACAATATAGCTGCTATGTACTTTTAAATAAACTAATTCGGCTATTATGGACATAACCCATTATAAATGTGCCCGGTGACGGTGTGTAATGCACCTCTGCCTATCACTTCGGGGATATAGGCGTATGTTATTTTCACTCACCTTATAACGGAACGGACTGCAGATATTGTAGATACCCAAGTAACTTTCCTTAATTTTTATCATTTTACTAAACATAAAATGAAAAAATTACATTTAATAAAGGCTGATGCGTCATGTTAGCCGGCATATCCAATAATCATCATAAGCTTCAATTGTTATTATGGGCAGAACCGGGTAAACCACCGGAGAAAAAGATATCACACCTGACATCATGGGTCAGTCCTATGAATTTGTACAACTCTGTATGATATTCTCAACGCAGTGCAGTTTACAGAGAGGTATACAATTATTTTTAAACTTCTAAACTCTTTTTCTGTGTAATTAATGTATTGACTGATGAGGAGGATACATTTTAGAGGTTTTTTTTTTAAATTCCGCAGCCGCACCTACGTCCATTGCCGAGCACCTCTCGTTATACATTTTGGGTCGGTTGTAGATACTACTGATCAATTCAATGCGATGTTACGGGAAACATCATCTCTAGGTGGAGAGAAAAATGTACTAAAAATGATAACTTTGACGTCCCTTACTGTACATTTCCGTAGTTTCGTTTTAGCAAACATATATTAGAACTCTATTGGCTACTCTAACGGCCAGGGCTCATACAAAAATGCCCATCATTCTTTACAATCCTTGCACTATAATAACCGTATGTACAATGCAAATAATAGTTATATAAATATTCACTGAATATAAACAAAATAAATCAAAAATCCAGAACCCACAACATTCCGTCTACAAATTAACGGGTTCCTCCACCTATAGCACTCATGGATAATACAGGTATATTATATTAGTGAAAGAACTTACTTTCAATATCGGTTCAGTAGATCCAGAGATTAACCCCATTACAACAATCAATAAAAATTTTAACATAAGTACAGAGCTATAGACCATATATTTACATATCTGACGTCTGGCCCTTTACTTGTATTATGTGTAAGGTTATATGACGTCATTATGTCAAAAACTTAGATCTCTTACACGTGATAACTATGACGTCACGTTATGCGACGACGCGCTTCGATGTCTATAACCAAATATTGTTGCATTATCCAAATACTGCGATTAATCTTGATAAAAAAAACAGTGTGCAGTGTGTATAACTAATATAACAATAAAATTCAAATCAATCCAATTAATAAATTAGTAATTCAACAAATAACAATACAGTCTAAAAACCGTGGAATCTTCACCCATCTGGTAACCAGATGAGACACACTTTTTATTAAAATAAGTACATATTATTCATTAACAAACATTAATAAAATAACTTGCTATCAGATCGGTGTAGTTAGGTACATATATTGGCGTTCATCTACTTGTCAGGTAACTTAGACGAGAGCTAAGTAGGCAAGCCTACCTATAATATTCTGTGCTAAAAATTCAGTTGAGATAAAATTCATTCGATTGTCATAGAACGAAGTGGAGGTAATGAACGAAAACTCATTCAAATTAATTCAATTAAAAATAGCCATGAACACTTTTTGATAAGTAAGTTCCCGTTGTAGCGTATGCACCATTGAATTGCACGATCAATGGTGCAAACGAACCCGCGGATTGGGTAAGGCCTCATCAGGGGCGAAGCTTCATAAGCTGAGGACGGCAAGCCCGATATATGAGGTAACAAACATAAAAAAATAAAGCAGTCGAATTGAGAACCTCCTCTATTTTTGAGGTCAGTTAAAAATCAAAGTGAAAAGCAGTCGAAATGAGAACCTCCTCCATTTTTGAGGTCGGTTAAAAAATCAAAGTTAAATTACAACAGATTTTTTCTATTTTATTTCATGCGCTATTATCACTACGCCTGTAGTGATTATTGTTCGCGGTGGCTAACGTCCGGAGTTTTCCCGGGTTTGTCGCTCTGTTCATGTTGCATATGCTTTTCCAAAACGCTATCATATTTCGATAATAATGAAACTAATTCTAAAAAGTTACCTCTATTGAATTTATCATCTACAGTGTCATCTCAATGGTGCAGATGAGACTCATCTGCACCATTGAGATGACACTATAAAATCAATCTCTTCGTCCACATTCATAACCAAGATTTCATAACTGGTTATGAATATGGATTTTTTTCATTGTTTCATTACCAGTTATCAAACAATACATTTTTTCCATTTTCACAATCAGAACCTATTCTGTTATGATTGCCTGGTACTTTTTCAGAATAATGAGTTCAAACATTCAATCGGTTTTCACTGAAAATAAAAGAATTTAAAATCTTGAGTTAAGGGACCCAAGCGGCTCTGTTAAGATATATCCATACTGCCCTATTAAGAGCATGATACATTTTTTTTGTCTCGATGAAAAATAAAGAAATGTGTCAACAGGTGCACCGAGTACAGATTAATATGATTGTCCATTACAAAAGACACAAACCTCAAATGTACCAGGAATACATAACAACATAAGAGCCTTCAAGAATAGAGAGATTGACCATAATATAAAGTCATAAAATACGGGGACAAGGAAAGTATGGTGAAGTAGTAGTATCAATAATAACAGTGCAAATTTTTTTTTTTGTTTTTTTTTTTTTTTATATTGTATTCGCCAAATTGACGCCGCCCGCCTGGTGGTAAGTCGTGATGACATCTAGCGATTGTGGGCCACTCTCACAGCATACAATACTATAGAGAGTGGCCCTCAACTTGACGACCTACTGATGTGCCTCTTCACGCTCCGCTTAAAGAACCCAGGATTATATGTGGGAGGAAACACGTGCACAGGCAGGGCGTTCCAGGCCACTATCGTTCGGCAGAGAAACGAACGTTTAAAACGCTCGGTTCTCGCGAACATTCTATCCACTGTGTGGGAGTGGCATCTCGGCCCGGCACGCGTTGTTCGGGATCGGAAGGAAGAGGGTGGGATCAGATTGAAGAGCTCTTCAGAACACTCGCCGTGGTAAATACGGTAGAATGCGGCCAAGGAAGCTATTGTTCGGCGCTGAGCTAGCGGCTCAAGGCTTCCCGTTACCTCCGGACAACCTATAATACGGATAGCCCGTCGCTGCATAGCGTCGAGAGCGTCCAGCAGATACTTCGCGGAGCCGTCCCAGAGGTGAGAGCAGTATTCGACGCAGGGTCTAATCTGCGTTTTGTACAGCAGACACCTCTGGTCCGGTGTAAAGAATCTCTTTACCTTATTCAGTATTCCTAGTTTCCGCGAAGCTAGCCCTATACATCTTTCGATGTAGTTTTTATTATGGATATAATGAAACTAATTAGTCTCATCTGCACCATTGATGGTGCATACGGTACAACGGGAGTAAGTTATCATTTTGTTTTTTTTTGAATAATAATATATAATGAATATAGTTTGTTAATGAGTAATAATTGATGAAAAAAATACGTCTCATCTTGTTATCAGATGGGTGAAGGTCCATCCTCCACGTCTCCTCTACTAATAGCAAATCTAACGTACGAAATGCATATGCAATAGCATTATTTGTACTAATAATAATTTACATAATACTTTAGCAGTTTTTCATAGTGTGTTATTTTATTTATTATGTGATATACTACAGAAAATGTTAACAATGCAATATACAGGATGTTACATAAGGGTTATATCAACCCGAAGACACCCCCATCAGCTGATCGACCAGAACTCCTTTCCATATGTGTCGACCGCAAAACAAGAAAAAAAAATCATAAAAAAAAAAAACATTATTACCGAATAAAATACTCTTGTTAATTCTTAATCAACATTAGCTAAAATCAGCTGATTCGGTCATCAACATCAAGTATTACAAATAATGCACGCCTGTGAGAAACGTTCTCTCGCTCTCCTTGTAGGAACATTTTGTATCTGTTTCGCATCAAGGTCGCCGTTTGAAATTTTCTTGTATTTTATTTAAAATTATTTAATCAGGTCACAGGTCAGTATGCCGCGCCGCCGCCAAAGACATTGTACGTACCACGCGCTCATTGTCTATTAGTAGGTACGTCAAACACTAGTGTTGTGACACGTTTGTTTTGATTTGAAATAACGCATATTTAACTATTTTTTATGAACTTTTTTCGTGTTTCGATACATGCAAAAGGGGTTCTGGACGATCAGCTGATGGGGGTGTATTCAGGTTGATATAACCCTTATGTAACACCATGTATATGATGAATCGAATCAGCATAATCTATACAAAATACTGAAGTAATAAATAATCGATTGAAACATTGATAATCGAAATCGATAATTACGTCAACCACTACAGATTTGAATCACAATTCGTTCTATTATCTTCCAAAGACAAGGCTGTAGCGATTACCTGTGCATATGCATCGAATGTTGATATTTGACGAACGCAATGGCCGCTAATTCTTTACAAAACTCTTCTAAAACGATCAAGCTTTCCACAAGCTGGTTGTGTTCACCGCTGCAAAGATTAATTAACTTTTTATTCTTGACTAACGGATTACCGCGACTCTGCCCGCGTGATATAGTTTTCTCGATATCAATTCCAGTGGAAATACTATAGGTATAAAAGCAGCTATGACACTAAGGGATAGAGCTATATATTAGATATATTATTGCAAGATTTTTCAAAATTATAAATATTTTTGGACATACTCACACAACGTCATAGAGCCCAAATTAAGCTAATATAAGCTTGTGTTATGGGATCTAGACGACTTATAAACATACTTATATATATATATCTAAATACATACATACTCGTATTATACATAGAAAACACCCATACTCCGAAACAAACATTTGTGGATCACACAAATAATTTGATTCTACCCGGAATCGAACCTGTGACCTCAGGGACGGCAGTCGCATACTTATACCACTGCGCCACCGAGGCAGTCCGGTTCAGTAGTTTCGGTGTCAATTCAAAGAAACAATCAAATCCTTCTACTTTATAATGTAAGCAGCTTTTACACGCGCCCGCTCTTCACCAATACGTCACGCTCACTTAACGGCTCTCGATAACCAATAACATGTCGTGAGAGTCCGCGCGACTGCTCGAGCATTACTAAGAGGGCGGCCTGGGAGTGTGTGTACGATATCTCGGCACGAAAGTGCAGTACACGTTTCGATAATATTAACTTTAAATAACAATAATATGACAGACACAAATCACGTGTTTATCCCCGGAGGAGTAGACAGAGGCGCTTGTTACGCCTACATTTCGCCAGTCACTTCGTTAACCAGTACACGTAACAGAGTGTCTAGTACCAGTTCCTTACGTTAAATTGTTCGAAATACGTTTTCGTATTCCACCATAAATTTCGCAAAGTTCCCTGACGTCACCGCTAGGGGCGCTGGTGTGAAATGTATGGAGGAATACGCAAAAGTTTTTCGAGCAAATTAACGTAAGAAACTGGTACTAGACACACTAGTGTCGTATCCGAGGACTGAGTATATTTGCCAGAGCCTCATGTTTATCAACAAGTGCACCGCGTGCAAGAGAGGATTACTTGGACCCTGGATATATCGGTAGGCTCCCTTAGCACCCTACTGCATATGTGCCACCGAGACTCTCTATTATATTAGACACTAGCCGATAACCACAGCTCCGCCCACGTTTCTCTTTCCCAATTCCCGTAGGAACACATTACCGGATTACTCAGGGTTAAATGTTGCTACTTAACAGTGAAAGAATTTTCAAAATCTGTTAAGTAGTTACGGAGCCTAGTCGATTCAAACAAACAATCAAATCTTTCCTCTTTATAATATTAGTATAGATAAATAAAATATTAAGAAAGAAATTATAAATAGATCACAAAAAATGATGTCATCGGCGGGACTCGAACCCACGGCCTTTCCCTACCAAGAGGAATGCTCTGACCACTGAGCTACGATGACAAATACCGACCATCCAACGCTAACCTTAATAGCGCGATCTAGAAATTATGAATATGATATGAAGCAAAAATTCGATGTCGTCGGTAGTGGTCATCGTAGCTCAGTTGGTCAGAGCACCCCCCTGTTAGAGAAAGACCGTGGGTTCGAGTCCTGCCGATGACATCAGTTATCACAATGTATTTATAATTTCTTTCTTAATATTTTAAGAATAGTTTAAGCAAACTCATTGCTTTGAAATGCAGAAATATAAAAATAATATAGTTACCTTTCATCATAACTAGGATCTTCACTCATCAGCCGGTACCTAGTGTTCTCAATAACTGTACTATAATTCCTTAGCCTCGGTATCTCAACTGTCAACCTCCTCGCCAATTCTTGCAAAGTTTTAAACAAAGTGGGCGTCTTCTTAGCAGTCGGCAAAGTAGGGTTAAGTACGTATTCATGTAAATTCGGATGTGGTAGCAAAGCCAATTTCGATATTATAGACGTGAGATGTAAATTCACTTGGTACGGTTGTGATGGCATGTTCGATAGTAGTTTGAATATCATTCTAAAGAAAGGTCCTTCGTCGAATTCTTCTTCGGACGTTTGAGAACTTAACTCTTTGGTATATTTTTGTGAGAACGGGGTTTGTTCGTTGATTTTGTCGGTGAATACTTCGTCAAAGTGTATATCTGCCTCAGGTCGGCTGTCGTAGCTGTGTGTAGAGCTAGCTGTAGTCTCTACGTAGGTGTAATCCGTCGGCCAGTGGAATGTTGAAGTTACGTCTAACCAGTGCTGAAATTTTTGGAGTTGGTGTTTAACTGACTTCCAAAAAGGAGGATGGTTCTTCTTCAGAACTCTCGATTGGGTGAACTAATTTTAATTATTGTTTACTTAGATCAAAAATACTATAGATATTGGATTCAGTGCAAATACAACGCGGAATCTTGGCACTCGAATACTATATAGGTAATTATTACAAATATCATCTATTCTATAAAATAAACAAGATTGTACATTGATGGTTGAAATAGAAATAATTCATAATAATAAATACAGGCGCATCAATGTACAGCGCCGTTGCCGCATCCCTCGAGAGTCAGCAAGCGCAATAGGAACTTAGTACGGCGCGCGGTTGAAGCGCGCAGGTGTGCAATGTACAGCGCCGTTGTCGCATCCCTCGAGAGTCAGCAAGCGCAATAGGAACTTAGTACGGCGCGCGGTTGAAGCGCGCAGGTGTGCAATGTACAGCGCCGTTGTCGCATCCCTCGAGAGTCAGCAAGTGGAATAGGAACTTAGTACGGCGCGCGGTTGAAGCGCACAGGTGTGCAATGTACAGCGCCGTTGTCGCATCCCTCGAGAGTCAGCAAGCGCAATAGGAACTTAGTACGGCGCGCGGTTGAAGCGCGCAGGTGTGCAATGTACAGCGCCGTTGTCGCATCCCTCGAGAGTCAGCAAGCGCAATAGGAACTTAGTACGGCGCGCGGTTGAAGCGCGCAGGTGTGCAATGTACAGCGCCGTTGTCGCATCCCTCGAGAGTCAGCAAGTGGAATAGGAACTTAGTACGGCGCGCGGTTGAAGCGCACAGGTGTGCAATGTACAGCGCCGTTGTCGCATCCCTCGAGAGTCAGCAAGCGGAATAGGAACTTAGTACGGCGCGCGGTTGAAGCGCGCAGGTGTGCAATGTACAGCGCCGTTGTCGCATCCCTCGAGAGTCAGCAAGTGGAATAGGAACTTAGTACGGCGCGCGGTTGAAGCGCGCAGGTGTGCAATGTACAGCGCCGTTGTCGCATCCCTCGAGAGTCAGCAAGCGCAATAGGAACTTAGTACGGCGCGCGGTTGAAGCGCGCAGGTGTGCAATGTACAGCGCCGTTGTCGCATCCCTCGAGAGTCAGCAAGTGGAATAGGAACTTAGTACGGCGCGCGGTTGAAGCGCGCAGGTGTGCAATGTACAGCGCCGTTGTCGCATCCCTCGAGAGTCAGCAAGTGGAATAGGAACTTAGTACGGCGCGCGGTTGAAGCGCGCAGGTGTGCAATGTACAGCGCCGTTGTCGCATCCCTCGAGAGTCAGCAAGTGGAATAGGAACTTAGTACGGCGCGCGGTTGAAGCGCGCAGGTGTGCAATGTACAGCGCCGTTGTCGCATCCCTCGAGAGTCAGCAAGTGGAATAGGAACTTAGTACGGCGCGCGGTTGAAGCGCGCAGGTGTGCAATGTACAGCGCCGTTGTCGCATCCCTCGAGAGTCAGCAAGCGGAATAGGAACTTAGTACGGCGCGCGGTTGAAGCGCGCAGGTGTGCAATGTACAGCGCCGTTGTCGCATCCCTCGAGAGTCAGCAAGTGGAATAGGAACTTAGTACGGCGCGCGGTTGAAGCGCGCAGGTGTGCAATGTACAGCGCCGTTGTCGCATCCCTCGAGAGTCAGCAAGCGCAATAGGAACTTAGTACGACGCGCGGTTGAAGCGCGCAGGTGTGCAATGTACAGCGCCGTTGTCGCATCCCTCGAGAGTTAGCACGCGCAATAGGAACTTAGTACGGCGCGCGGTTGAAGCGCGCAGGTGTGCAATGTACAGCGCCGTTGTCGCATCCCTCGAGAGTCAGCAAGCGCAATAGGAACTTAGTACGACGCGCGGTTGAAGCGCGCAGGTGTGCAATGTACAGCGCCGTTGTCGCATCCCTCGAGAGTTAGCACGCGCAATAGGAACTTAGTACGGCGCGCGGTTGAAGCGCGCAGGTGTGCAATGTACAGCGCCGTTGTCGCATCCCTCGAGAGTCTGCAAGTGGAATAGGAACTTAGTACGGCGCGCGGTTGGAGCGCGCAGGTGTGCAATGTACAGCGCCGTTGTCGCATCCCTCGAGAGTTAGCAAGCGCAATAGGAACTTAGTACGACGCGCGGTTGAAGCGCGCAGGTGTGCAATGTACAGCGCCGTTGTCGCATCCCTCGAGAGTCAGCAAGCGCAATAGGAACTTAGTACGGCGCGCGGTTGAAGCGCGCAGGTGTGCAATGTACAGCGCCGTTGTCGCATCCCTCGAGAGTCAGCAAGCGCAATAGGAACTTAGTACGGCGCGCGGTTGAAGCGCGCAGGTGTGCAATGTACAGCGCCGTTGTCGCATCCCTCGAGAGTTAGCAAGCGCAATAGGAACATAGTACGACGCGCGGTTGAAGCGCGCAGGTGTGCAATGTACAGCGCCGTTGTCGCATCCCTCGAGAGTTAGCAAGCGCAATAGGAACTTAGTACGGCGCGCGGTTGAAGCGCGCAGGTGTGCAATATACAGCGCCGTTGTCGCATCCCTCGAGTCAGCAAGCGCAATAGGAACTTAGTACGGCGCGCGGTTGAAGCGCGCAGGTGTGCAATGTACAGCGCCGTTGTCGCATCCCTCGAGAGTCAGCAAGCGGAATAGGAACTTAGTACGGCGCGCGGTTGGAGCGCGCAGGTGTGCAATGTACAGCGCCGTTGTCGCATCCCTCGAGAGTCAGCAAGCGCAATAGGAGCTTAGTACGGCGCGCGGTTGGAGCGCGCAGGTGTGCAATGTACAGCGCCGTTGTCGCATCCCTCGAGAGTCAGTAAGCGGAATAGGAACTTAGTACGGCGCGCGGTTGGAGCGCGCAGGTGTGCAATGTACAGCGCCGTTGTCGCATCCCTCGAGAGTCAGCAAGCGCAATAGGAGCTTAGTACGGCGCGCGGTTGGAGCGCGCAGGTGTGCAATGTACAGCGCCGTTGTCGCATCCCTCGAGAGTCAGCAAGCGGAATAGGAACTTAGTACGGCGCGCGGTTGGAGCGCGCAGGTGTGCAATGTACAGCGCCGTTGTCGCATCCCTCGAGAGTCAGCAAGCGCAATAGGAGCTTAGTACGGCGCGCGGTTGGAGCGCGCAGGTGTGCAATGTACAGCGCCGTTGTCGCATCCCTCGAGAGTCAGCAAGCGGAATAGGAACTTAGTACGGCGCGCGGTTGGAGCGCGCAGGTGTGCAATGTACAGCGCCGTTGTCGCATCCCTCGAGAGTCAGCAAGCGGAATAGGAACTTAGTACGGCGCGCGGTTGGAGCGCGCAGGTGTGCAATGTACAGCGCCGTTGTCGCATCCCTCGAGAGTCAGCAAGCGGAATAGGAACTTAGTACGGCGCGCGGTTGGAGCGCGCAGGTGTGCAATGTACAGCGCCGTTGTCGCATCCCTCGAGAGTCAGCAAGCGGAATAGGAACTTAGTACGGCGCGCGGTTGGAGCGCGCAGGTGTGCAATGTACAGCGCCGTTGTCGCATCCCTCGAGAGTCAGCAAGCGGAATAGGAACTTAGTACGGCGCGCGGTTGGAGCGCGCAGGTGTGCAATGTACAGCGCCGTTGTCGCATCCCTCGAGAGTCAGCAAGCGGAATAGGAACTTAGTACGGCGCGCGGTTGGAGCGCGCAGGTGTGCAATGTACAGCGCCGTTGTCGCATCCCTCGAGAGTCAGCAAGCGGAATAGGAACTTAGTACGGCGCGCGGTTGGAGCGCGCAGGTGTGCAATGTACAGCGCCGTTGTCGCATCCCTCGAGAGTCAGCAAGCGGAATAGGAACTTAGTACGGCGCGCGGTTGGAGCGCGCAGGTGTGCAATGACCGAGGTGAAGTGGTGCCGTTTTTAAAACACTCGATAATCTAGGTATTTTTGATCTAAGATTGTTTATTTGAAAGCTGTTACTTCCTATGTCAATTTGTTCCAGTTCTGACAATTTAAAGTCCATTTGACAGTAATTTTGTTGGTCCCACGTAAGGGGGGGCAAGCCTATTGCCGTAACCGGGCACTTTAGATAATACTTAACCACTCTAATACAAACCAAAATTCCAACAGCAAGGACAGATGTTACATGCCACTAAACAGTATCCCATAATTCTGCCCATCTCTGTTGAAGTAGGTCGGTTGAAAGTGCTTGAGACTGCTACCTCAGAAGGCCCGGGTTCTATCCTCGGGTCGGGTCAAGTGTATGTACGATCAGCATTTCTTTTAGAGTTAGGATGTTTTTTCTATGTCTATTTAGTATTTACAAGATAATATAAATAAGAATTTAACCGACTTAAAAAAGAAAATGGTTCTTTATTCGATTGTATTATTTTATGTTTATTACTTTAAGTATACGTAACTTTCGATCGAGTGAATCGATTTTAATAATTCTTTTTTAATTGAAAGCGTGTTTTTAGTCGGGTCCCATTTAAATTTGGTGCCGTTGTGACACTTTAGTCGATAGGGAAGGGAGGAAACCAAAGCTTAAGGCACCTCCAATATTTAATGAAGTAAACCTACCTATTAGTCGGCCTACATCGACTCAAAAAATAATAAAACAACTAATTGAAAAAAAAACCGTCAAGTGCGAGTCAAACTCGCGCTCAAAGGGTTCCGTACGAAAACGGCCAAAAAATCACATTTGTTGTATGAGAGCCCCCTTAAATATTTATTAGTTATTTGTTGTTATTGAGGCAACAGAAATACATCATCTGTGAAAATTTCAACTTTCTAACTATCACGGTTCATGAGATTACAGTGCAAGACAGACGGACGGACAGCGTGGTACGGAACCTTACGGTACGGATATATCCCGCATTGCCCCGGGTACGCCCTTGGGTACTCATTTACCTGATAAAGTCTATGAGCGTCGTGTATATAGTGCTCGTAGTCAGCACCGATGGGGTCCGACAGTATGGCGCGCGGCAGTAGCAACAGGAAGCTGCAAGAACGACGGGAACGAATGAGTGAACGAACGAATGAAACACACTCTCTATTTCAATACGTTTAATGTATCATTTATGGCTTATACAATCATCACAAACCTCATAGTACTTAAGCTACCAGCCGACAGTGTTAACTATTTACAAGAAGGATAAATCGTAAAATAGTGATAGTCGGAAGAGAAGTAAGTTTAAAATGCATTCATGATATTTTTGCGATTGTCGGCACTAGGTCGAACTTATAGTACATAATATATAGGGTGTAACATTCAAATGGGTCAGTGTGGGAAAGTCTGTAACTAGAGATAGGAAGATCTGTTCTTAGGAATAGGAACCATGTCATCGATTTTAGTAATAATAAAACTGCATGACATTAGAATGTTACAGCCTGTATTATGAAACAAAAATTTGTACACTACACAAACAACATTATCTTCAATATAACCTTGAAGATTATGTAAGTGAATAGTGTACGAATACACTTTTATTAGTGCCGTAAGGCGAAACTGGTCCAGTTTTAATAATAAATTTAGTAGAATATGTGTTGTACAAGTGAGTTGGTTTCATAATGTATCACGTATAGCTGTTGTTGGTCGCCTATAGTTATTGTGTATTTCATATAATAAGTACGTGTAGTTAGAAACGTATAAGTTAATACGGACACCAAAAAAATAATTCTTATTTACAAAATATTACAGGGATAAACCGCTGTCGTGATTTGAAACAATTTTTAAGTACTGAATTCGTGATAAATTAAAGTATATATTCTATACATACATTATATATTCTATACATATCAGTTAGATGAAACTTTGAAAAGTATAAAAAAAATTTTTTTTAGTAATATTAAGCTCAAAGCCCAAATTCGGCTGAACTTCGATATTTTCTGTGAAGCGACTGCCATCTGACCTCCACAACCCATGGGCGATATCTAAGTTCTGTAGTTAGACCGCGAGGATTTTTGATTTAGGGCACTCACTAGGTTACGACTGCTATAGATGTTCGTACGACAACCCGGACCGACGGCTTCAGCAGATAATTTTAATAATGGCCACAAATATTTACATAGTATATGGCCGTAATTTGTGTGGCAATTACTTATAAAAATATTGTAGATATATTATTAGGTATTTACATCATATTAAGCGTCCGCCAATTTATAAAAATATATTTAAAAAATAATATTACTTATTTTATAATAACATCGATATGTCGAAAATGCCAAAAGGTAATTTTTAAGAATACCCCAAAATAATTTCTAATTATTTTCAATACACACAAATATCACGCCTATATCCCCGAAATCCCTTCGGGGTGGAGAGGTGCATTACACACCCACAACTTGCCAGTATTTTTAGTCCCACGTAATAGGGGCAAGCCTATTGCCGTCACCGGGCACATTTATAATGGGTTATGTCCAAAATGGCCGAAATAAAAAGTAGCATATTATAATTTTGAAAAACTAATTTGAAACCCGTTGCCTTGCGATGAAATGTTAATGAAAGGCAACAAAATCTTATCTAATAGTGAATTACTTTCCTGAAATTTTGTATTTATATATTTGTATATATTTCTTCGTTTCTGTGCTTATAGTACGCAGGCCGTAGAACATTGAAAAATATTGATTAACAGCAAGCTCATTTTTCGTAAGTAGCTTTATTTTACAGAGTCTTACCCCAATATCTCAAAAAGAAATCTCAAATCAGGTAGCTAACAGAGTTATCCAGTTAAAATATTCAGAACAAAATTGTAAGGTTGCATTAATTTGTATAGAGCTGCAAAGTGGTGCAGGTATTAAGTACATCATTATAAATCAAATATCAACAGTTCCCATCATTTATATGGCGTGTACTTCCGATAAGAAAGGATTTTCCAAAATTCTACTCCTAAAGGGGTGATAAAGGGGGGACAAAGTTTGTACGGGACAACGTGACACCTCAGAAAATACTGCATCGATTTTTAAATATCTTTCGGTAATATGAAATTTTTAGCGAGTAATATAAGCTATATAACATCACGACAGAGTTAATAGGAGCGGACCAGCATTGCGTGTAGACTATAGCTTGTTGGACGTTAATAACCGCAATTTCTCAGAAATGGTAATTCCTAGGAAAAAAGTTGTAAGGAGTTATTCGTAGGTTATTTTATTTACAATTTTGTACAAAACAAATTTTTGATATAATTCACTGTTTACGAGAAAAATCCAAAAAACCGAAAATTTTCAGTTTTCGAAACCTTTCAACCTTGAGTAACTTTTTAAGCACTAGTCGGATCGATGGGAACTTTTGATATTTGATTTATAATGATGTACTTAATACCTGCACCAATTTGCAGCTCTATACGAATTAATGCAACCTTACAATTTTGTTCCGAATATTTTAACTGGATAACTCTGTTAGCTACCTGATTTGAGATTTCTTTTTGAAATATTGGGGTAGGACTCGGTAAAATAAAGCTACTTACGAAAAATGAGCTTGCTGTTAATCAATGTTTTTCAATGTTCTACGGCCCGCGTTCTATTAGTGTTGTCAGCTGACACGCTATAACTTGTCTTATCCAATCTATTCTCTCTCATGTGATACAATGTATGCTTTTGCCTAGTTTAATCTCGTAAGTCATATATCAATATTTATTATTATTTACATAAGAAAATCCAACTTACAAAATAAAGGTTGTATTGTACAATATATATATATGCGTAATTTTTATTAAATTATTTTGTAAAATATTTTCAGCATACCTGTGCAATTAATAATTAAAAATGTAATTAAAATTGGCTATAAATATATAGATTAATCGCAATATATAGCGGTATTATTTGCGGTCGGCATCTCTATATGTTCCTTAGTCATTATATCTTCAATGGATGCTTTGAGTTGTTCTAGACGCCTAGAAATTTAAGCTTCAGTTAATATATATATGTTATTTTGATGCAAAATATACGCTACAAAAGTTGGTTAAACTTTATCCATACACCGATTACCATATAAATGTTATACATAGCAATATAATTATTATTATTAGTATATGTAAATACACTTGTATTAAAAAGTTACTTTGTTATCTTATATTATATTTTTTTTAATAATGATCCAACCAGGGGTTTAATATGATGCATGATTATCCAAAGCAGATGAATAGGCTTGTGTCCCCAATTTAAAAAATTTATTAATTCTGTAGTTTTGAATCTATATAGTCACAAAAATATATTATTTTGATTTAAAACAATCATTTACATAGTTTATTTTGCGATTTAAAAATGTATTTAAATTTGTAACTAAAACGCTCCAATCTGTCATGGCGCATGGGTGACGTCACAGGTTGCGAAACAAAACAAAATGTTTTTGACAATGTTATCCTGAACAAAAAACGAACGAAGTTCGCTGCAGCGATTAAACCATAAATTAGTCGTCTAATCGTAATATAAATATTCAAGCGCAAGTTCGCTTAGTAGTTATAGTTTTTTCACGACCAAAAGGTCAAAAGCGCCGAGAATATCATGGCGCTTACGCGTTTCCTTCAACGTATTCCAAGAACATGTCACTTGTAAGGATTATACACTATAGACTGGACACGCATAGCTTTTTACCTACGACGGAACGGAGATGGTATATGCGTTTGGGGTGAGAGGATGTTTGTGCAAATACATGTTGCCATTTTTCTCCAAAACTACTGGTCGGATTTTGATGCAGTTTTTAGTTATGGGCTCAGGTTTGATTGGTGCATATTCTTAGATAAATGTTACGATGACAACTCACCAGGGGGCGCTGCAGCGTACATTATTAGTGAAAAGCAATGTTGCCAATTTTCTCAAAAACTACTAGTCCGATTTTGATGCAGTTTTCAGTTATGGGTTTGAGTTAGATTATTTCATGTTTCTAGATAGATGTTACGGTGACAACTCATCAGGGGGCGCTACATCTAACATTATTTGTGATGAAAATCAATTTTGATGCGGCTTTTTTTAGGAATGGAATTGTAGTTGATTAGTGAGGGTTCTTAAATAGGTGTAACGACAGCAACTTACTAGAGGGCGCTGCATATCTATGCTCTTTAAGAATTTCAAAATAAAAATCAAAAATTTTGAAAAAACCCAAGGCGATTAAAAAGCGATTGAAAAAAGGATAAAATAATTTAAAAACCTCCAAAAGTTAAAAATAAATCGTGTTGGTTAGCCCTTTAACTTTGACATAGGTGAAACTGCGTTTTGTTCAATCTACTTTTGTTAGATTTATAATAATTTAACTAATTTAACAAAAAATCGTAAATTCGTAAAAACGTACGAACAATTAAATTACACAAAATCACAGACACAACTTGACACAAGAAGTCAGCTCTTCATACATACTTACTCTGGTGTGAGAGTGCAACCTGTGACGTCATATTTTCTGATTGGTGTTTGATGTCACGTGACTGAATGCCTAATTTTTCCAAACTTATTTTCTAAAAATAATAGCAATCTTTATTCTGTGTACCAATTTATATTACTTTTTGTTGTCTATTCATTGGAAATAGTCATAAGAGACATACATCAATCCGATTTATTCTTAGTGGACACAAGCCTATTCCCCAAGTGCGTTGTAATGTGAAAAAATAAAGGTTTTTTTTCAAATAAATATTTAATAAATATTTTGGACATTCTCACACAAAGTTATCTAGCCCAAAGTAAGCTATACGCTTGTGCTATGGGATCTAGACAACTGATAAATATACTTATATATTTAATACGTAGAAAACACCCAAACTCCGAAACAAATTATTGAAGTATGTAAGTGAAGGTTAAGAATAGGATATTTACATACAAATGAAATATTTTCAACTCTCCATTGTAAAAAATATAAAGTCTGACCGTAAAAATGATGTAATAGATTCGGTTTGATAGCCTGTCTATTTTTTTTAAGTTATAATAATGAATGAAAACAAAAGGGAAATCTCTTCCTTTTTTTTTTAAACATGGCTCGTTCGATGTTAATCGATGATTTCGCCAATGTCAAGGTAATGCTTGATGGATAGTCGCAGCACAGAAGAACTAGTTATTCAACTAGCTCCAGGTGCGGGACAAGTTATGAAACGTTGTTCGGAATAAGTGTGAGTCTGGAACCCGAATTTGCGAAGCGCCAGAGGTAACCTAAAAAGCCACCAGTCACGCGTTCAGCAAAAATCGAATTCTATATCTTAGTCATTATTGTTTTATTATTAAAAGCCATCAAAACGAGTCTAGCATATCTTTATTACACATATATCTACAGCTTAAAACCACACCAACACTACACAAACAGACAAAAAAGTTCATGATGAAAAAAAAATACTTGTCAAGTTTAGTGAAGATCAGAAAATCACCCGAGTTTTTTTTTCTAAAAGAACATAGGTATCCCCTGTGCTCGCGAGACCGTGCAAAGCCGGGGCGAACCACTAGTAATATAGATATTCTAACAACTGACCTGTTAATAACCCTGTGTATGTTCTCCGTAGTCTCGTCGTGTTGTGCGGGGTCCAGTCCTTCGTGAGATAAGATGTCCGTGATCTGTTCGTTCACGTGGTCCTCGTGTTGGAGTTGTTTCATTGCTTCTCTGTAAAAAAAAACGAAATAGCACAATGGGTTACGTACCAAAACGGCAAAAAATCACGTTTGTTGTATGGAAGCGCCCTCAAATATTTATTATAATTCTGTTTTTTAGTTTTTGTTGTTATAGAGACAAAATTTCAACTTTCTAACTACGAGTATCATAGATCATGAGATACAGCCCAAGACAGACGGACGGACAGCGAAGTCTTAGTAATAGGGTTTCCATTTTACCTTTTGGGTACGGAACCCTAAAAATACAACTACTCAGGTTATTGGATTATAAAATTGACAATCCACTTTTGACCATTGATACCTCGACTGTACCTGTTCCTCTCTCGCTCCCTCCCCAGCGACAGACCGTTGAGTCTGTCTCGCAATCCGTAAGTGAACATATTACAGTTCACTAGAGGAAGACTGCAAAGGTCATTCATATAAATTTGGAAGAGAGTTGGGCCCAAAACACTTCCCTGAGGGACTCTAAAGGTTATCTGTTCCTCTGAGCTAATGATACTACCGATTGTCGACGGCTAGACAGGTAGTCCTTAAATATATCTATATATTAATATATATAGGGCCAGACCTCATATACTACTTTTTTATATCAATTTGGGTATACACACTGTATCAAATGCTTTACTGAGATCTAGGAAGATGTTTACTATGATGTACTGTACCTGTTCCTCTCTCGCTCCCTCCCCAGCGACAGATCGTTGAGCCTGTCTCGCTCCCGCACGTCGTCGTCGCTCGGCTGATGCCCGAAGTACCCCCGCCCGGCGACTCTCGCCAGTACAACCCGCTGTATACTGTGTTCTGTGCCTTTCTCTATTATTGTCTGTAAAAACATAATTAACATTTAAACTTTCGCTTTTTTTACGTTTTTACTTTAACACGTCGACAGTCAGCCTGAGACCACTGCTGGTGTAACCTCAGTCGAAACGTCAGGCAATAAAATGTATGTAATATACTTATTCATAGCTACGCCTTATTTCGTGTTCAACACACACATCTTGTGTTTTAAGTTAAACCTTTTTTTTTTAATTCCGCGGCCCAAGGTCGCGGCCGCTCTAACGTCCGTTGCTTCTCTGGTTACAAGCAGAACGTATTTCCAGTGACTAAGTTAACCCTGTCGAAGATGTATGTATAGTCACAAAATAAAATGTTAACAGCACTAGATATAGGTAAAGCCTTGTTCATATTTTCTGTAGCGTCCGTACATATACGATAGACGTACGGACTCTCATTGGCTCCGAGAACCGTTAACCTATCTGTAACCATCCTTAATTTTATGGACTATTCAACAAAAAAACTAATTTATCAAGAACCAGTAGTTTTTGAAATTACCGCATTCTGCTTTAAATATAATTATGTCTTATGATGACATTTCTTGTTATTACCTCAAAAAACCTGAGCGTTTCCAGTGTCAACTCGTAGTTCTCCGTTAGACAGTTGTTTATGAGCGTATGTAGCAGTGGCCACTCCGATACTTCGCCGTCACCGACCAACCAGTTGGAGAACTCTGGAAAATTATACAATGATGAATTGATGACACAATAACAACATACACTGCGTATCCACGGTCTCTTGGAAGCGGAATAAGTAGATTTTTGAAGTTAAATATCTTTACGCACGATTAATTTGGAGAATAAGTGTGTGAGGGTTTCGGGCGAGGCGAACAAAGGTTGAGAGGGATATATAAGTTAGTGAAGATAGAGAGAGTTACGTTTCGTATATTACCGGGCGGCTACACGACTCGACGAGTAGCGAGGGAAGTAGCGAGGAGAATAGCGAGGAACATCGTGTGGCCACTCACTCGGTACTCGTCGCGCGCGGCGACTGGAGTACTACTCGTACGTGATAAGATAAGACTTGCGCTCGAACCAATATCACAGCGCTCGCATCTCAACTTATCACACACGAGTTATACTAGGGGAGCGAGTAGGGGCGCGTGTGGCCACTAGGGAAATATTCGCAGCAACGCGAGGAGCAACACATTTGGCCGCAACATTATGACTGTAGACTGTAGGGGCAGGAGAGCGGACACACATTTTCTTTCTCTCTCACCCTCATAGCAAATTTTACTTCAGTCATGTGGTCTAAAGCACACTCGTGTTTTGTATTTGACTGTTCTCTTCAGACACCACTAGACTCCACTAGCCCAAGATCTCGACACTTGCGACCATATTATCAATGTGCGACTTAAGACGTCGACACAGAGCCATCTACCGGAGGTTACGGAACTATCCACTATGATACGTAGTCTATACTATAATTTAATTGTTTGTTTAAATTAAATAGGTTCCAAAACTACTTAACTGATTTTGAAAATCTTTCATTGATTTGTATCTAAATGTGTTCCCACGGGAATCAAAAACGACAGAGCTATACCACGCGGGTGGAGCCGCAATGTTCCGCTAGTAAATGTTCTTGTTACCGTTAATAAGATCCGGCGAGTCGATAACTTTGAGACACTTGGCCAATATGGCGGTGACGAGTACAGCGTGGTGTACGTCCGTGATGCCAGTCTCGGCGGTGCCTTCCAGAAAGTTCTGGCGGAACGTTCGGGACAGGTGGGCGGCTATTGTTGGGTGGCATTCCTAAAGGACAACAATATTATTTTGAAGCCGTAGAATAATTTGATAAAATATATCAAATCAAACCAAAAATTGTTCATTTCACGCAGCTCCTCATCATGAGCAAGTGCAAAGTCATGAATCTACCGCCATGTTCAAAAAACCAGTTTCCCAGCTAGAGAAAAAGTCAAGAAACTCCTGGGTTGCTATTATTATACAAAAAAAAAGGTAAGAACCCAGCCAAGTGCGAGTCGTATATCTATTAAACGGCAAAAAAACACGTTTGTAGTATTGGAGCCCTCTTAAATATTTATTTTATTTGTTGTTCACCCCGGTAACAGAATAACGGACAGACAGCGGAGCCTTAGTATTAGGGTTCCGTTTTCCCTTTGGGTACAGAACCATAAAACCAACTGTAACCAATCAGCCAGAATATAAATGTATTCCTATCAGTTGATATGACACTAACCTTCATTAATGTATCACAGTAGTCTAGCCAGGAGAAGAAGCTGGTCAGTTCCCTGTACCCATGGAACTTGCTATACGATTTATCACCAAAGTCTTGGGCCACGTAACTGTAATACAACAATAAACAGAAATCTTCAATAATATTGTGTATATATAAACCGTTTTTACTTGATTCTCGAAGGAGCAAAGTAACTTGAAATTAAAAGACGAAATGAAAGTTCTTTTACACGACGAACGTGGCTGATTTTGGTTCGGACACATTTCTTCTTTTTCTTTTTTTAAAAACGTGGCTCCATTCACGTACATCGATGATTTGGCCAATGTCAAGGTAATGCTTGATTTTTCCCATAAGAACTAGTTACTCTAAACTAGTTCACGGTGCGGGACAAGGAAACGTTGTTCGGTATTGCAATTGATCGTTTGGGCCTGGAATTTTGCCCAGAGCCAGAGGTAACCTGAAAGGCAACCAGCCACGCGCTCCGCAAAAACCCAAGTCCTCGGACACATTTGTAGAAAGATGCAAGGTTTAAACATTTAATATAATTACATAAAACATTATTTAATTTTTGATTTTTTTTTTTTTACGTTTTAATAGGGTTTGATTTAATAGGATTTATTAATTGTATTTGTTTAATTGGTAGGTTTTTTTTTTAATTGTAATTGTACTGTGTCGTAATTTTATAACTAGCAATATCGCATTGGGTAGCCGTAAAAATATTGTAAAAGTGGTGTTAAATAAATAAATAAATAAAAATAAATAAAAAAAAACATGAAAAAAGTTTAATTTGCACCTGTCAAACAGGGTGCGTTCAGAAGTTAACTTATACCATGAAACTCAGAAATGCGAAGGCGGTACAATTCTCTGCGTGTAAAAACCTGGCTTACATTTTGTTAAGTGATTAGTAAAATCAGTTGCACTTGCACTTAACAATATCTAGAACTTAGCTTTGTGTGAAATTAATGTAATTTTACCATTTTATTTCTGTACTTACGCCCATGTAATATTCAAATGGTCAACATCACTAGGGTCGACATTAGCCGGTATATACTTGTACTTGGCCGCTAGTATGTCCACGATGGTCTCGCAGGCCGGACTGCAGCTTGTCAGTAAGTTCGCTATATCGTCCTCAGGGAGAGATGACACTATCATTATGCCTTCACAAGCTCGAAGTACCACTTGGTTGTCCTGGAAATTTGTTAAATATTAAAGTATTTGAAAGAAGTATTTTAGTTTTCGAAACGAAAATCTCTTATACAACAGTAATGTCCGTCCGTCCGTCCGTAAACAACTTTCAACTCGAGAACGGTAAGAGCTAGAGACTCAGTGTAAACGCCATTCGACTCAGCATGGTCAAAGACCTCTAAAATGAACTTGACCTTTGATCTCAAGGTCAAGGTCAAAATGAGGGCAAATCGAGAACGGTAATAGTTAGACTCAAGACCAGCTGCAATCAACTCAGCATGGTCAAAGACCTCTAAAGTGATGTTGAACTTTTTTTTTTGTTGAACTTCATGTCATGTGACATTTTTTAGATTTTTGTGAAAAAACTTTCGAAAACTAAAATATATGGCAAATTTATGCCATATTTTTAACTTGTTTTAACTTGGGACGCCCGAACCTTCACTCGGGTGAAATCACTTTCCCGGAATAATAAATACTCTAAGTTAATCCTTATCACATCAGATATCTGCCAGAGAATCTCCTGTTAAAATTGGTCCAGACGTTGAAGTGAAGACGGAGTCCTTGGTTCTATTTTCATCTATTTCCACGGGCGTTAAAAAATCGCGACGTATTTTTAACGGCGGCATTGAGCGGGAAATTCAAATTGACGCACGAGCTAAGCGTATTTACCCCGAGGTTCGTGGCATTCCACGGATGCACCACATGACGACCAGGATAATGAATACATTTTAGTACATCATAAAATGCTGATCATTCTGCTAAGGAGTCAAAAAAAAAAAAAAAAAAAGGGCGTGGTAGGGTGCACATCGGCAAACTTGTGGCCCATGTGTAATCTATCACAATACACCGGCTATTTCCCCCCGGTGTATAGGTTGATGGGTTTGAGAGGAGTACTACAGTTACAAAGATCCTCAAACCAAGACTGGTAAGATACCTTCAAGTGGTGCTGCCCGTTATTGGTCTGATTCCATCTGAAACAGACGTAACAAAACTCGACCAGTCGCAAACCCTTCTTCCCACTCCCCCTCCAGACCCCCCACATCCCCCATTGTCGCACCCCTCACCGAAGAAACATCACACAGCCCCATAACACCTATCTTACCCTACACCCTTCACCTATAACCCATCCCCCATATTTTGGTCACTCTCCCGTCGTAGTGACGCCCGCAAAGTAGCGAACTATCGCGATTTTGCTGGGTAGGGCGGGGCCGGAGACTACCAAATTCCTCTACATCCACACTCCCCCCCTCCCTACAGCTTTACAGCATTCCCCCCCCTTCCATACAGCTAACAGTGCTCATCTTCCCGTCGTAGTCGCACTAACCGCGGCGGGGCCGGATTTTGAGTATACCATCCATCTCCAAATACCCCAAAAACCCCTTCGGTTGTGGGGGGACAATGAAACTACCTAGCCTGTGCTACCATCCCGTCGGAGTCGTGACCCTTGCACGAGTAGATACATCGTGCAACCAGTCGTGGCGGGGCCGGTGGTTGTACAAATAATCCTTAACCGAATCCCCCCCTCAAACCCCAATCCCAATCCAATTCCAAAAACCCTCTGGTGGGGCCTGGATGACATGTCAGATGGATGGAGGGCGTATCCTCGGACATTTTGAGGAGGGAGGAACGCCTGACCATCCGTATAGCTAGTCAACGGATGCCGGGGTAATGCCGAGAAGTATATCCTCGCATTACATCGACCGCCGATCCTTTAGCCCACTCCGTTGCACTGGATAACTGTGGAGATTACCAGTGACCTATCCATCCACCTGCGCTAGGCCTGCGCAGTAGAGCCGTCCGCGAGGAAGAAGGAATCCTGGGAGGTTGAGGCATGGTGGGTCTTGCCAATACGCCTCCTTTGGTCCTGATTTCTCGTTAATCGGTAGTCCCCTCTAGTAGCCGCAGAGAGGAAAACGGTCATAATGCCCCGTCAGAGGGGCATGGCGAGGTGCGCGAAGATGTGAGGGAGGACTATGCTGAAGGCTCGCGGGATGTGATCAGTCTGGGGGGGACGTTTACCCTAACGTTCCCCCTCAGCCACAGACCAAGAGCCCGATGTCGCGTCTCAAACTCCTCTACACGCACCTATATCTCCCAGGTAATCCTAACGTGCTTAGCACGTTCCCAGTTGCGGGCTCCATGGAGGGTGGGAAGCCTGGGAGACGAATCTTTTTACTCAACAACAAATGGATAAAGGGAAAATTCAATTAACAAACACAAAACCGGAGGAGGTGACTAAACCCGCCCCCCCTGGTCCATCGCATCGGTCCGGCGGGCCTGCCTCGGCAGTAACTCCGCACCGAAATGCATCCGCAGCGGCCAACAGGCCTGCTGCAAAAAACAATAAAAAACGCAGGGGAACTCAGCCCCCTTTAAACAAGTTCGGTACCACCGCCTCGGCGGCAACGGCGAACTACAACAACTCCAGGTTTGGTACCACCGCCTCGGCGGAAACGGCGAACCCAGAGAGAAAACAACACAAGTTCGGTACCACCTACTTTCGTTCGCTACTGCGGAAACGGCGAACTACCATACGCCTCAACCAACGACCTTCAGATCACTCGGATATGAGGATACACATCAAAGTCACTTCAACCCAGTGAATGACTTCGCCTTATCCTGGGCTACTAGGGCCAACCAACAAAGCCAAAACTCAAGGCGTTGGTCGCAGCCTGGCCCCAGCACATCTCACAGCCATCCAGCCCGCTGGACGGATGAGAGAGGTGCACAGCCCAGGAGAAACACCAACTCCAAACGCAGACGTCGTGCCAGAGAGCGCGACGAAACAGCGAGGACATCCACATCGGAGCCCTCGGGGAGAGGGGAGACCGGGGGCAACGTTCCTCGACCTGCCCCCCCCCGGGGACACACGCAGAATGTCCATAAAAACCTCGGAGGATGAGACGAGTGGCGCAGAGAACACAGGCCCAACCGGCTCGTCCACGTCACACCACAGACATCAGCCGATACACACAAGGGGGAGAGGGTCTCATAGAAAACCCTACCACCTCGAACACCGCGGAAACCCGCATCCACGGAAGAAAGATAGTGGAGACGGAACACCAGCGAAGAGACAACGGCACGACGTATCATTCTCGCCGGCCGATGACACCAAACGGGCAAAAATAGACGACTCTCCATCGAGCCCACTAAACTTCGCAGAAGCGGCCAAAAAACCAATCGGGATGGTAGTTGTCACTGAGGGTTTAACCCCAATGTCAACATCACAGGCGGACGCTGCGAGCTACCACATCTCTCGTATGATGATAACGAGTGCACTCGAACGGACATACGACGAGGAAGGCCCCGACTTTAGGGGCAAACCGGCGTATATAGACGGCTCCCTTAGAGTGTGGTGCGGTAATCAGGCTGCAGTAGCATGGCTGAGGACGCGGATCGACGGACAGGTTCTTCGCACCGGCGAAAAGCTGATTGTGAAGGGCCTGGACGATATGCCGCCGAGGGTGCGCTGCTGTGTTCTGGTCCCCGACCCACAAGGGGTGTACAACGACGCCAGAGAACTGGGGGCAATCCTGGCATGGCAGAACAAGTGGGCTCTGGTGCACACTTGGACCATCCAAGTTGCCGAAAGACGTAGGGAAGGTTGGTTCCTGGTGGCCTCCATCTCGGAGACCTTAATACCAACTATCATGCAGCACGAACGCCGCCTGGCCGCAATAATCGGAAGTGTGTATATCCGATTCTTGGGGCCAGGCCGCAGATCATCGGCAACACCAGCGATAGGTCGCACAAGGGGGTCAACGGAGGATGTACCAAGTGCTGCGCCAAAGCCAACTACCACCACGACAACACCTGAACCCGAAATCGGGGAATCAATACCAGAGTCTGCCACCAACACAGCAGACCAAACAACATCGCTGCCAGGACCTTCACATGTCGCGGAGGGGGAAGACTCACCCTACCGCTCAGACGGTGAAATCTCTCGCCTAATCGCGAGCCTTGACACGGGGGAGGAGGAAATAGTACCCGATGGCTACTACAACCTTCCCTCCAATTAAAATCTTACAAACAAACCTCCAGCACAGCATGTCGGCAACGGCGACCTTGCGAAAATGGCTGGAGAAGAACACTACCGCCGTTGTACTGATCCAGGAACCCTGGATAAAAAGTGGCCGCGTACATGGCCTCTCCAACATGAGAGGTAAGTTGTTTGTGTCATGTCCACATGACACTGGCCCCAGAACATGCATTTATGCCACGAGGGACATAAATGCACATTTACTCACAGAATTCTGTTCCAGAGACCTAACCGCAATCCGGATCTCCACAACTCTGAACCACACCGTCCCGGAACTTATCATTGCATCGGCATACATGCCAGAAAATGAAGAGTTACCGTCACACAACCTCGCCGGACTAATAAACCACTGCGAAACAACAAAAACGGAGCTACTCCTTGCTGCCGACACAAACGCGCATCACACACTGTGGGGCATGGACAGGTGCAACGACAGAGGTAACGCTTTAGTTGAATATCTTTTTAGCACTAACCTAAACATCCTAAACAAAGGATCCGAACCAACCTTCGTTACAAAACGATGCCAAACCATAATTGACATGACACTAACGACTGACTTGACTAGGGACCTCATTACAAATTGGCACGTATCGAAGGAGGCATCATGCTCCGACCATAGGAGAATAAGATGCGACATACAATTCAACATACCCCTGCCTTCACCGAGCAGGAACCCACGAAAAACAAACAAAGCAAAGTACACAAACACCCTGCACTCGAAGCTGGACGCTCAGCCTCTGCCACCATCCATAGAGGGCGTTCATCAAATCGAAGCACAGGTAGGTGAAATATCTGACATAATTAACTACAGCTATGTAACAGCGTGTCCGCTGTACACACCACAAGCAAACACACCAGAAAAACAACAAAACTGGTGGGGACCCGAACTGAAGCGACTCCGCAAACTAGTCAGGAAATGCTTCAACAGGGCCATGAACACTAGAGCTAACGAAGACTGGGACTCCTATAAGGAGGCAAAGTCAAAATACAAAAAACGAATCCGATACCGATCTACCGAAGCATGGAGAAATTTTACCACAAGTATAAACTCCTGCGAACAAGCTAACCGTGTCAGGAAGGTACTGGCCACCCAACCACACCATGGGATAGGCAGTATCCTAAAACAAGATGGAAAATACACCAGTTCACCGGGGGAAGCACAACAAACCTTGATAAAGACTCACTTCCCCGACTGCAGGTTTCTACAAATTGCAGAGGCAAGAGCGGACTGGTCACTTCCATCAGAGGAAGGCTGGAATTACGCGCGCACTGTAATAACACCAGATAGGCTCTCATGGGCGATCAACAGTTTCTCACCTTTCAAATCCCCTGGTCCGGACGGAATATTTCCGGCACTCCTACAATGGGGAGGACCAAAGCTCTACAAACCACTACTATCCATCATGCAAGCCTGCCTAGCCTATAGGTATGTGCCCGCGAGCTGGAGAAGAGTGAAGGTAATCTTCATACCTAAACCAGGTAAAAGTGATTACACAAACCCAAAATCATTTAGACCAATCAGCCTCACCTCTTTCCTCACAAAAACACTGGAAAGACTGTGTGAGAGAACCCTCCGGGAAAATGTGCTGACCCACTTTCCCCTTCACACGAATCAGCATGCGTACACAGCAGGTAAATCAACCGAATCGGCCCTCCACCAGGTGGTAAGCCGGGCGGAAGAGACGATACAAAACAAAGGTATATGTCTAGGCACTTTCATAGATATTGAGGGCGCCTTCGACAAAACAAACTTCATTAGCATAATGGCAGCACTGGAGCACCATGGTGCAAATCCGGTGCTATCAGGATGGATAAAGAACATGCTCAGTAACAGAACACTACTACTAGATAACAACACAGAGGTGGTAGAGGTGGTTAAGGGATGCCCCCAGGGAGGTGTCCTTTCACCACTTCTGTGGAACCTAGTAATAAACAGCCTAATTACTGAATTAAACAAAAACCACCTCTACACTGTCGGATATGCAGACGACATAACAATTCTCATCACAGGTAAGGAAGCCAATATAGTATGTGAACTCACCCAAACTGCCCTCCGAACAGTAGAAAAGTGGTGTACAAAATACGAATTAACCGTAAATCCAGCAAAAACGGTAATCGTAATGTTCACCCAAAAACGAGTTATGGGAAACTTCAGACTCCCCAAACTGTTCGGAACAGAACTAACACTTTCCAAAGAAGTCAAGTACCTAGGTATTACTTTGGACAATAAACTGACCTGGCGTAAACACATAGACGACAAGATAAACAAGACTAGCATCACCTTCTGGCACTGTCGCAAGATGCTAGGTAAGTCCTGGGGTCTCTCGCCGAAGGTAACACTATGGCTATATAATATGGTCATACGTCCCATGCTATGCTACGGAGCGCTGGTATGGTGGCCCAGATGCCAGCAAACTACATGTCAGAAAAAACTACAAAAGTTTCAAAGGCAAGCCTGTCTCGCGGTGACAGGGGCCATGAGAACAACACCGACTGCTGCAGTTGAGGCTATGCTGGGCATACCCCCGCTACACCTTCACATAACACAAGAAGCCTCCGCAGCTGCTCTCAGACTAAAATCTCTAAAACTATGGAGGGGCATCAGCACCCATCACACAAAACTTCTGGATATTATCTATAACGACTCTCCCATTCTTATGGCGGGATCGGATAGAATACCGAAAACCTTTGTCTTTGACAAGAAGTACAAGATCCAGTTATTCGAGGATGACAACGTCGAAGGCCAAAACCTCACAGAGCTTAGAGTCTTCACGGATGGATCAAAAACCAAATCTGGCTCAGGCAGCGGAGTGTTCTCCGAGGACCTACAGATCAAGATAGCAACGCCACTAGGATCACACAACACGGTATTTCAGGCCGAGACATATGCGATCTTAGAGGCAGCAACGGCTATAGCTTCCAGAGGGGTAAGGTACACTAATATTAGAATACTCTCTGATAGCAAGTCAGTACTACAGGCCTTAAACAGTCACATCATCAGCTCGGGCCTCATCTACGACTGTCATCAGCGCTTGGCTGAGATAAGTAAGCACAACCACGTCACTATACAGTGGATTAAAGGACACAGCGGCTCCAGGGGAAATGACGCAGCAGACGAGCTCGCAAGAAGCGGCTCTAGCTATAAGTCAATCGGCCCGGAGCCGATACTGCCACTTCCGGTAGGTACTATAAGGACAATATTGTCCCAAAAAACCAACACACTACACAACACACTCTGGACAGGTCTAACGGACTGTCGGCAGTCGAGGGAGGCACTACCCAAACTCGACTGCCGACAGGCCAGGAGGCTTGTGACGTTGAAAAAATCCCATCTTCGTCTTTTCACAGGTGTCCTAACGGGGCATTGCCTCCTAAATAGCCATCTATATACGATTGGCATTACAGACAGTCCCCTTTGCAGGGCATGTATGGCTGAGGAGGAGACGGTCAGCCATCTGCTACTGCGATGTGAGGAAGTAAGAAACTACAGGGCGAAACATCTCGGCAACCCAGAAACCGTCCCTGAAGCTCTGCGAAACCTGCGGGGCCTGCTGGCTTTCCTGGAAGAGATCGGCTGGCTCGCGTAAACGAGTAGAAGAGAGTCCTACCCGCACGCAAAACCCGCGCAATAGACGTGGAATTGCGGAGACCAGCCTGCGTCGACAAGTACAAGTACAAGTACAAGGAGTCAAAAACATCTCCATGGTCCAAATCCGCCTCATCTGCACACGGTACACCTGCTGAAAGACGGACGAGGCTCTAGGAAAAATACTCGGTCCCCGTAAACGGCAAGCTCGCCACCTATTTATACGTGGGGTTAAGGAAGTGACTGGAAACGTGGACGTAACTCCGTGTCTGATAAAGTTACGGAATTGGGCATCCATTAACATTCTACTTCGGACAAGCTTCAAACATACTCACAGCACTATTCAAATATGTCAGCAACAAATCAATGAGCAGAAACTTGTCATTGTCATCGTAAACTGTTTTGTGACTCTTACACGACACATTATCCTCAGCGGAACTGCTTGACGTAGCATTACAGTTCTCTTCTCTCCCTGTCCTTATTATAGACACATTTCTCAAAGGATTTGGTGGTAATTCCACCTCAAATAGAGGATTTTTCTTAGGCGTTTGAACTTTACTCCGAATTGGTATTAGTTTTTGTATATCTTCTGGTATGCTAAGTAAGGTGGATTTGTCTTCTACGAATGGTGTTGTGAAGATGTTAGCTAGTCCAGGTTCTTTACGAACTAAGCCGCACAAAGTGAGTAAGAGTTCCACTTCCTCTTTCTCTGTGGGCGAGGCGGGTGATTCATTACATTGGATGAGCATTCGCTGAAAATACAATAAATTTTACTAAATAAATATTCTAATGAAAAATTTAGGCTGTATTTGAACCAGCCACATACATATTTATTTGTGAAATAATTTTCTGTATCCGAAAATACATACTTACAAATTTTACCTCTTCATTATATTAGACCTATAGATAAATAAACACTGTTTAAGATGCTGTTAATTCGTCTCTCAAACAGATACTTACATATACACATACCGATTGATTGTGATTTGTGTAACATGTATATTGTATTCATTAGTGAACGTTATCGTGTTAATTCCATATCCAAGTTCAATGTCAACTAAAGAGTATAATTGAAAACACATGTATTGAGTACACCCGACCAAGATACACATATTATGAAACATTATTGATTAAATATACATAAATATGAACACGCCCCTTTCCCATTGGAGTAGGTAGCGATTACGTACTTCGATCTTGGCAAACTGGTAGGGTGCAAAGGGGCTCTACCAACATCTTTAGAGCCCCAGCGACCTCACCTGCTAGTGGCGCACCTGCTGATCAACAGACGAGGCTCGTTAATTTATGGTACCTATGGAGTGGCTTCGGCCCCTACATGGGTACCAGGTGGTACAACAGTGTTGGTCCGGGGGGGTACCACCGTGCAGCTGTGCTAAAGCCCCCCAAGTAACCCAGCCCAGGCTGAGTTGCGTTAGGGGTTCAGCAGCTGCACCGCCGGGCCCGGGGCGATGTATGGTGCAGCAGGCATGGGACCAGTGGGGGCGAAACGGAGTCTAGTGTGGGTGGTGTGGGTCGATTCGCCGGCCAGGGAGACCCTTAGCAACGGCGTTGCCGCGGCCGCCCGCAACACAGTCATGGGGCCCGCCTGGGACCAACCACCCCAGGAGGCTGCCCCACATGTTGCGCATAATCCTGATGTGGGATCGCCGCTCCGGGTGGTAACCGGTGTGGGGTAGCGGCGGCCTTGCATCAGGGGGGTTTGGGAGCCCTTCCGTCCGGCGAGTCGGCTCCGACCTAACCACACGGTTCTAGACAAAGCTAGCCCCTGCGCTTTGTCACTTACTGCTGCACCAGATGTCGCCCTGTCTTCACGCTTCTTCGTCTTCAAAATCTACAATGGCAGTGCAACAAAAAAAAAAGTAAACGTTACACAGCGGCCCTAGGAAACCCCACGACTTCACTTTTCGAGGTGGAGTTCACTAACGTCCGTGGACTCCATGCGAACCTCGATGCCGTCCACCATCACCTTGAGACGGCACGGCCCGCTGTGATGTTCCTCACGGAGACACAAATACGCCGCCCTGACGACACGTCTTATCTGTGTTACCCCGGCTATGTCATCGAGGAACAATTTCGAGACAAAGCCGGGGTGTGCGTGTTCGTTAGGGCGGATGTTTGCTGCCGCCGGTTGCGCTGCCTAGAGAACCCCTCCAATTCTGTCCTTTGGCTGCACGTAGACCATGGCTCTATGAGCCGGATCTATGTGTGCGTCTACCGTTCCCACACAGGGGATTCTGAGACAACAAAGCTCTTCCAGTACCTCAGCGAGACGGCTGATGAAGCGCAGGTGCGGTTCCCGAACGCTGACCTAGTATTTCTGGGGGACTTCAATGGCCATCACATTGAATGGCTGGGGTTCCTCAAGACTGATCATGCGGGTAGGGCCGCCCATGCGTTCGTTCTCTCCCACGGTCTGACCCAGATGGTATGCGGGATCACCCGGATACCAGACAAGTCAGATCACGCGCCCGCTCTGCTGGATTTACTGCTGACGAGTCGCCCAGCCCAGTACAGTGTTTCGGTAGGAGCCCCATTGGGTAGTTCCGACCACTGTGTTGTTCACGCTGGCATGAAGGTATCACCTCCTGCACGTGCTGTGTGCAGGAGGTGATACCTTCATGCCAGCGTGCTGTACAAATGTCACGACGACTATGGCACTACTCGTCAGCGGATTGGGACGGTCTACGCGATTACTATGCGTCCGTCCCCTGGAGCCAGCGCTGCTTTGTAGGAAAGGCTCCCTCGGATAGCGCTTCTGCGATTGCTGGCGAGATCAGTTTAGGGATGGAATATTACATCCCTTTCACTGATGTCGCCAGTATCCGCAGAGCCCGTCCCTGGTTCGGGCGAGATTGTGCCAAAGCTGTTCGACAAAAACAGTCGGCATATCGCGCCTGGATCAGGGCCCGGGCTGTGCGCGACCCAAACGTGGGCCACCTCAAAGCAGCGTACAACCGGGCCACAAAATCCAGCAAGAGGGCCTTTAAGAGAGCGGATGCCCAGCGCATCGCGCGGCTTGGTCAGGAGCTCACTTCCCATCCCACGGGCAGCCGTGGATACTGGCAACTGGCCAAGGCCGTGCAATCTAACTTCTGTCAGCCCTCGCTGCCACCGCTGCGTTACCCAGATGGAACACTGGCTCACAAAGCCCAAGAGAAAGCGGATATGCTCGCAGACCTCTTTGCCGCTAATTCCCGGGTCGACGACCGTGGCCTGCAGCCCCCCGCCATAGCCAACTGTGGCTACACTATGCCTGACATTGTACTCAGGCAATGCGATGTACGGGCAGTGCTGCGATCACTCGACACGCGGAAAGCCAGTGGCCCTGACGGCATTCCGGCGGTGGTACTACGGAAATGCGCAGCTGAGTTGTCTCCTGTACTAACTCGTCTGTACCGCCTGTCTTACTCCACAGGAATCGTGCCGGAGGTCTGGAAAGAGGCGAACGTACAACCGATCCCCAAGAAAGGGGATCGGTCTGATCCGGGCAACTATCGACCCATAGCTGTCACCTCAGTCATCTGCAAGGTGTTTGAGCTCCTCATCAACAAGCAGCTCATGCGATATCTCGAAGATCACTCGCTACTAAATGATCGGCAATACGGCTTCAGGCCAAAACGATCAACGGGTGATCTTCTGGCATTCGTAACGCATGTCTGGGGTGAGGCTATGGAAAGGCACGGCGAGTCCTTGGCGATTAGCCTGGACATCGCCAAAGCCTTCGATAGAGTCTGGCATGCTTCGCTCCTTTCCAAGCTTCCGTCATATGGTCTACCTCCTCAACTGTGCAGCTGGATGGCCAGCTTTCTGAACGAACGCCGAATGCGGGTCCTCTGCGATGGCCAGGCTTCTCGCTTTTTGCAAGTGAATTACCGAATTACAGTGAAGTACCGCAGGGGTCCGTGCTATCACCAACTCTCTTCCTTCTGCATATCAATGATATGCTATCCCTCGGGAGCATTCATTGCTATGCAGATGACAGCACATTGCACGGGAGCTACTGGGCTCGTCCGGCGGCAGGGCGGTTGGAGATTGAGGAGGATAGACTACATCTCGTGGCTGATCTCGACAGTATCTCTCAATCGGGTACCGAGAACCTGGTCGAGTTCAACGCCCGCAAAACACAGGCGTGTGCATTTACAGCGAAGAAATCCCCTTTCCTTCCCCTACCCTCTCTTCAGAATGCATTATTACCAATGAAGGACAACCTTGACATCCTTGGCATAGACGTTCGTCGAGAGCTCAATAATAAAAACTACATCGAAAGATGTATAGGGCTAGCTTCGCGGAAACTAGGAATACTGAATAAGGTAAAGAGATTCTTTACACCGGACCAGAGGTGTCTGCTGTACAAGACGCAGATTAGACCCTGCGTCGAATACTGCTCTCACCTCTGGGACCGCTCCGCGAAGTATCTGCTGGACGCTCTCGACGCTATGCAGCGACGGGCTATCCGTATTATAGGTTGTCCGGAGGTAACGGGAAGCCTTGAGCCGCTAGCTCAGCGCCGAACAATAGCTTCCTTGGCCGCATTCTACCGTATTTACCACGGCGAGTGTTCTGAAGAGCTCTTCAATCTGATCCCACCCTCTTCCTTCCGATCCCGAACAACGCGTGCCGGGCAGAGATGCCACTCCCACACAGTGGATAGAATGTTCGCGAGAACCGAGCGTTTTAAACGTTCGTTTCTCTGCCAAACGATAGTGGCCTGGAACGCCTTGCCTGTGCACGTGTTTCCTCCCACATATAATCCTGGGTTCTTTAAGCGGAGCGTGAAGAGGTACATCAGTAGGTCGTCAAGTTGAGGGCCACTCTCTATAGTATTGTATGCTGTGAGAGTGGCCCACAATCGCTAGACGTCGTCACGACTTACCACCAGGCGGGCGGCGTCAATTTGGCGAACCCAATATAAAAAAAAAACGACGCGACAAAAACCTTCCTCGAGAACCACTATCTATTGCGTGATTACCGCGTGACTTATCGCGTGATTAAGTTTACTCGTTTCCGGTGCCCGTGGGAACACATTACCGGGATAACCTACGTTACTCAGGGTGAATGTAGCTTTCCAATGGTGAAAGAATTTTTGAAAGCGGCACAGTAGTTTTTGAGTTTATTCATTACAAACTTACAATGAAGGAGAGATGGAACTAATACTTAGTACTACAAGTAGGTTGTGCTAAAGTGCTGTAAATTAATGATATTCATGTGTGAAACACGACCACGGAATTAATATTAAGGAGGCACTTAGTGATTGTGAACTGCATGTCCATACATATCATCTCCCAGGTCTACTAGAAGAGATATATCTTTAAATAGAAGTAGCTCGATTTGTGTTGTCAATATTATGTTTAAACTACCAGACGCCTGGGACTTCACCCGCTTGACAAATTAAATACACAAAAACCTTCCTCGAGAACCATTCTATCCATTAGTAATCCGTTGCGTAGTTTTAAAGATCTACGCACACATACAGACCGACAGACATACATCACGACTATATCGTCGAAAGGGTAGGCAAACGAGCATTACACACCCACTCCTTGTCGGTAATTTTTTTCGTCCCACGTAATATGGGGCAAGCCTATTGCCGTTTACACGGTACTATAGAAAGTTCATAAACACTTTGTAATTAAAACCAAATTTCCAACAGAGAGGAATCCAATCTGTGCTATCTGTAATATACCTGTAGGGGTCTATAGACGTGTGCACTGTTCACACAAGGCTGCCTCGTCCGCCTCAACAGCGCCGTCCCTGTCGTGAGAGCTAAGGCCCGGGCCCCGGGTGGCCTGTCCGCCGCCGCTAGGGCTGTCAGTGCGTCAAGAACACATATCGACCTTTGCACGATCGCCTCCAAGCAAGGACCCACGGTACCTCCATGCTGTTCTTTTTCTTCATCCACTATTAGCTGAAAAGTAAAGGTTATTTTTAATAGGTAAGCATTTACCGAACTCATGCTGATGGGTCTTTATTTGTGGAGTAGTTTTTTTCGTTTGTGAATGACCGGAATAAAAGCTACTGATAATTGGATAGATTCAGGCGTTACCTGCCGAAAATCCATCTTACTTACCATTACTACTGCATTACATTACTGATAATTCACAACTTATGTGTTATTTTAAAATCTAAACTACCATTGTTTTCATTAAACTGAGTTCAGTAGGTACTTAAGAACAATATTTTTAAATATTTTTGGAAATTCTCACACAACGTCGTCTAGCTCAAACTAATAACACACACAGTCACATTAAATAATTTTTAATTTAATGTGACTGTGTGATAATAATATTGGTATAAATGTATATGAGTCAATGTTGCTTGAAATAAAATGAATTATATATATTAAAAGCCATAAGCTTGTGCTATGGGATTTAGACAACTGATAAACATACTTATATATTTCTAAATACATACATAATATACATAGAAAACACCCAAACTCCGAAACAAACTTTTGTGGAGCACACATATTTTTGATTCGACCCGGGATCTAACCCGACACTCCGGAGTCGAAAACCGATGCACTACCGACCACGACACCGAAGCAGTTACAATAGGTACAACGTTTGGAATTATTATAATATAAGCATATAGGGACGTATTTAGGACGCTTGATAAGCAACTATAGGTACATTTTTATTTTATAAAACAATTTTAATACTTTATTTCATTATCTCTCGATAATAATACGGAACCCTAACTATAAATACCAATATGTAACTCCATTGCTATCGATACTCTGATATCTAATCATTTATGTGATTAGTCAACAACTATTAACAATTAAGTAGTCTATGTAGGACTTTAGTAGTTATATTCTAAAATCTTCAAGTTTCTATGACTAAAGTGTGATAATATTAAAGGTAGGTTATTGCTCCCTGACGTTTTAGTTGGATTGCACCAACCGTGGTCACGGGTTGACTGCGTATAATAATGGTGTGGAGTGTCGACTAAAGCCGAGCGATTTTTTCAACCAATGATCACAGAAAATGTCGATCACGTGACAAAATTAATACATTTATATGGTAAGGAGTAGTGGTGGTTAATATAGCATATAGCATTTATATATAGCATGCTATTTATATATAGCATTTAGCAAATGCTATTATGGTTTTCTAATATTGCTAAATGCTATCTGCGATATCGTATGACTGGCCGTCACAGGTGCCGCGCGACGCCAGCCAATCGCGTGCGAATTTCAATTAGCATTGTTGTTGTATTTTAGCAAATTAGCATTCAGCATCTGGGAATGACGGGATCGCGCCACTCACTAGTGGTGGTTAATATAGCATCATAAAACATCGTGCTATTTGTATATAGCATTTAGCAAATGCTATTATGATTTTCTAATATTGCTAAATGCTATTTGCGATATCGTATGATGGGCTGTCACAGGTGCTGCGCGACGCCAGCCAATCGCGTGCGAATTTCAATTAGCATTGTTGTTGTATTTTAGCAAATTAGCATTCAGCATCTGGGAATGACGGGATCGCGCCACTCACTAGTGGTGGTTAATATAGCATCATAAAACATCGTGCTATTTGTATATAGCATTTAGCAAATGCTATTATGATTTTCTAATATTGCTAAATGCTATTTGCGATATCGTATGATGGGCTGTCACAGGTGCTGCGCGACGCCAGCCAATCGCGTGCGAATTTCATTTAGCATTGTTGTTGTATTTTAGCAAATTAGCATTTAGCATCTGGGAACGACGGGATCGCGCCACTCACTCCAGTCGTCGCATGCTCGTGATTGTTATCGGTCAAATGGCGGAACCTGGATGTACTCGGGGGTGACCTGGATGTACTTGGGGGTGACCTTGGGGTTCGTCGAGGATGACCTGGGTGTACTTAGAGGTGACCTGGATGTACTCGGGGGTGACCTGAATGTACTTAGGGGTGACCTGGATGTACTTAGGGGTGACCTTGGGGTTCGTCGAGGATGACCTGGGTGTACTTAGGGGTGACCTGGATGTACTCGGGGTTGACCTGGGTGTACTTAGGTATGACCTGGATGTACTCGGGGGTGACCTGGGTGTACTTAGGTATGACCTGTTTGTACTCGGGGGTGACCTGGATGTACTTAGGTATGACCTGGATGACTCGGGGGTGACCTTGGGGGTGGTCGAGGATGACCTGGGTGTACTTAGGTATGACCTGGATGTACTTAGGGGTGACCTGGATGTACTCGGGGGTGAACTGGATGTACTTAGGGGTGACCTTGGGGTTCGTCGAGGATGACCTGGGTGTACTTAGGGGTGACCTGGATGTACTCGGGGGTGACCTGGGTGTACTTAGGTATGACCTGGATGTACTCGGGGGTGACCTTGGGGGTGGTCGAGGATGACCTGGGTGTACTTAGGTATGACCTGGATGTACTCGGGGGTGACCTGGATATACTATTAGAACAAAAAAAATTGAAAATCGGACATACCATCGAAATATAATCATCGAAAAATTGATTTTCATACGTTTTGCAGTTAAAAGAAAGTTTGAACATTAAAAAATAAATCGTCGTTCGAAAATTTAACACTTCGCTCAGTTTTTGGCAATGGCAGCATGCATTGCATACCTAGTTATGTACCTATATAGCATGCTATCAGTCCGAGTCCGAGTTGCGAATAAACACACCAGTCGCCGCGCTTGAATGAAATGCACACATCGTGTTGCCGTACGCAGCCTGCTAAAAATAGCATGCTAAAAAGAAATAGCAAATAGCATTTAGCAAGTTTTTGCTTTATAGCAACTTTGAACATCACTAGTAAGGAGGCAGGTGTCAGCGGCGTCAGCGGCGTCGTTATCGCGATTGAGTACCGTTTAGATGATATCTGAAATACTGATGTACACACAAGAAGCTAAAAAGAGCAAGAAGTATAACCGTAAGGATGGATACAAAGGCACCACAATTTTCTCGAAATCTCTTCCTTATTGACTGTACAGGTGTGACTTTGGTCGTTCTAGCCATGCTAGCCTGTATTAATAACCTAGATATTTTACAAACGAACAATAATGTATGCACATTATGGCGGGAATTACTCGTGAGTTTACTAACAATATTACCATAAAAAAACTAACGCTAACCGCTAAACCAACCATAACTTAATGTGTAGAGTGGCATATCCGTTACCCATACTGAATCCAGTACTGGAGAATAACGTTGATGCTTAGTTTTTTTTAATTAGCATGGTTGAATTAAGTATTTATGTGCTTACTTACGTCGGTTGTTGGTACGGGACGCTCGAGACGTTTAAATTAGAAATTCGATGAAGATTACACTATCATCATGTGTTTCATTCCGGATTGTATCCAAATTAATCGATTCGAAATCATAATGTACATACGAACAAAACAATATTATGTTCGTAATTTTTTTTTACATCTTCCCTTTGTTTTTTTATCTACAAGAATCTGTTATAATCAAGGGTTAAAACGTCTACTGACGGTCTAGGTACATAAACGTTTATATTCTGAAGAATCTACTTGGACTCCCCCCTGCTGCCGCAAGTAATAGATATTGTTACGAGCCGGGGTTCTACGGAATGGAAAATGCCGATCGAACTACCTCAAAACACTTTATTTATTACACCACTAATTTACACTTCACTATAAAGCTTCACTAAACACTTTTAATCGCACTTGAACTCGCAGGTATAACTCGTATTATCGCTCTGGAAATACTGATCCCCCGCCACCGAAGTGCTCCGCCTTTATAGTACGGTCATTACTCTAGATTACTCTAGAATCTTCACGGAAGAATTATCGCGAACATTCCACACCTTCGAGATGCTTCTAGATAACACGTTACATAGAAGTACCTTGACAGAACATTCCCGAAAGACGTTACGTAGTAGTACTGCGATTTGCTACTAGATGGCGCCGAGTTTGGTAGTCTTATTACTCGCTACGAGATGGCGTTACACTGCCCCCTCCTAAGACATGCTCGTCCCGAGCATTGTCAGGCCCATAATATCGCGCCAATCGATCCACATGAACTATCTTTGGCGCACTTCTTGGACTCTTCCGTATTCGGTAAGTGACATCGTTAATCTTGGTCACTACTCGGTATGGTCCATCCCATTTAGCTTGCAGCTTAGGAGACTTCCCTTTACTGCGGACTGGGTTATGTAACCACACTAACGAACCTTCATCGAAGCTCTTATTGTTTGTCTTTCGGTCGTAACGGGTCTTCATCTTTTCAGACATTTGTTGACCTGATTGTCTGACATGCTCATAAATGTCATTCATCCTGCTGCGCAAGTCATTCGCATAATCAGTGATATTGCGTGGAGCGTCAGGTGGTATACCGGTTAGTAAGTCGGCAGGCAACCGTAATTCTCTTCCAAAGTTCGCATAAGCTGGTGTCACTGACGTGCTTTCGTGAACCGCACTTCGGTAAGAAAAAAGAAACGGTTGGATGTGCTTGTCCCAATCTTTTTGCCTGCTTTCCACAACTTTTGCCAGATATCTCTCCAATGTCTGATTAAATCGCTCCACCATTCCATCTGACTGCGGGTGGTAAGAGGTCGTTCTGGTTTTGTGAGTACCCATGACCCGACACATTTCCTGGAACACCTGAGATTCAAAATTTCTTCCTTGATCGCTATGGATTTCTAGAGGCACCCCGAAACGACAGAAGACTTCGTGAACTAATTTATCTGCGACCGTAGTAGCTTCTTGATTAGGTATAGCGAAGACTTCTGGCCACTTCGTGAAATAATCCATCACAACCATGAAGTACTTGTTTCCGCTTTCACTTTCAGGAAATGGTCCCGCAACATCTAGGGCTATCCTTTCCCATGGTGCCCCAACGTTATACAGTTTCAGTGCACCTCTGCTCCGTGTATGAGGTCCTTTCACTGCAGCACAACTCGTACATTTGCGACACCAGTCCTCAACGTCATCGCGGCAGTGGATCCAGTAAAACCGCTCACGTATCTTCAACAGAGTCCTTTTTACTCCCATATGGCCTCCTGAACATCCATTATGGTAGAGCTGTAGCACATCTGGAACCTTAACTTTAGGGACGACCATTTGCAAATGACAGCTGTCTCCTCGAGCATTTTCCCATTTGCGGCACAAGACTCCATCCTGAATAACTAAACTGTCCCATTGTGCCCAATAACTTTTTGTGATTGAACTCATGGAAGCGACGTCACTCCACATGGGTTTAGGAGTACTTGCTTTAATCCACTCAAATATTGGCTTGATGTCTGCGTCGTCCTGTTGAGCATGTTGTAGAATTTCTTTCCATTCGTCGCTCAGATCCGTTTTAAGCATCTTCACAGGTATGGCTACCTTTATCTCCTGTTTGGCACAGTGCTTACGGTCTTCAGGGCAAGGTCTTCTTGACAATGCGTCTGCGTTGCCATGGAATCTGCCATCCTGGGTTTGTGAGATCGAAACCTTCGGGGCTCTTCTAACATCAGCCGGCACCCGCCACGCAGTCCTGGCTATTGTTCGTTTTCCCTGCCGTTGCTGGGCGGTGACGTTAGTCACCTTATCCTCTTGGGAACGACTTTCTTCTCTTTCAGCAGTCCGCTTTGGGCAACTGGATCGAAGGTGGCCCCTCTCACCACATGTGTAGCACCTAGGGCTATACCTCGTGAAACGGTCGCGAGCCGGTGATGCTAAAACTTCCCTGACGCGGTGAGATCGATGATCTTTCCGTACGGCTTCGACCTCCAAAGCATGAGCCAAGGCGTCTTTGAGAGTCTCATGGTGCCCGAGCCTCACAGCAGCCCTGACTTCCAGGTCGTGGATGCCGTCGATGAATGCTTGCACCAGATTCCCATTGATGAGCGCAGGTACCGACTGGTATGCTTTCCGTACCAGCTTCTCTACTTCCAGGGCCCACTGTTGCAAGTTTTCGCCAGTGCGCTGGACACGATCCTTCAGCTGCGCACGATACACGTGTTCCAGGTGAGCGTCACCGTATCTGGCTTCCAAGGCTTCTAGTAGCTGCTCGTAGGATACATCGTCTCCGAGAGCTTCTAGGATGGTTAACGCCTTGTCTCGCAGACCCAATGTAAGCGCAGTCATGGCCTGGGCTTTGCTCCACCCGTTTGCCTTCTTAACGGCCTCAAACTGCTTTTTATAGGCCGACCATGATGATGTCCCATCGAATGGAGGTACTTTAAATCCACGTGCTGAAGGTACAGCAGGTAAGGAAGTCGCATTCCCATCTCCAGCTTTCAGATTTCCCAGCTCTTTCCTCACATATTCTGTAATCTGGTTTTTTACATCTTCTATCCGTGTTTCGGCTTCCGTGATGCGGTTCTCAACATGATGAACTTGATCCTTCATCACATTCATCTCCTTGCCAAAAGTCGCTCGAAGATCTTTCATGAGGAGCATCTGTTCCTCCTGGCGGCGTGTTTGTTCCTCCTGGCGGCGTGCCTGCTCCTCCTTGTCGCGCAGCAGCTGTTCTTCCAACCGGCGGGCCTGCTCCTCCTGGCGGCGTGCCTGCTCCTCCTGGCGGCGTGCCTGCTCCTCCTTGTCACGCAGTAGCTGTTCTTCCAACCGGCGGGCCTGCTCCTCCTGGCGGCGTGCCTGCTCCTCCTGGCGGCGTGCCTGCTCCTCCTTGTCCCGCAGCAGCTGTTCTTCCAACCGGCGGGCTTGCTCCTCCTGGTGACGGGCCTGCTCCTCCTGGCGACGGGCTTGCTCCTCCTGGTGGCGGGCCTGCTCCTCCTGGCGACGGGCTTGCTCCTGTAGCATCGCCATCAGCGCAGCAAAGTCTGGAGGTGCTGGCGCTGGAGATACCGTGGGCGGGCCTGCTTCCACCGTTGGCTGCTGCTGACCACCCAACCTCTCCGGCGTATTACCTCCGAAGCGCCTGCTGTCCAACTCCTGCTGGCGCTGACCCCTGGTACGGACGCCCTCTGTGTCTTCTTTCGGTAACACCGGCATTGTCCAAATCCCCAATTCTGACACCAATTGTTACGAGCCGGGGTTCTACGGAATGGAAAATGCCGATCGAACTACCTCAAAACACTTTATTTATTACACCACTAATTTACACTTCACTATAAAGCTTCACTAAACACTTTTAATCGCACTTGAACTCGCAGGTATAACTCGTATTATCGCTCTGGAAATACTGATCCCCCGCCACCGAAGTGCTCCGCCTTTATAGTACGGTCATTACTCTAGATTACTCTAGAATCTTCACGGAAGAATTATCGCGAACATTCCACACCTTCGAGATGCTTCTAGATAACACGTTACATAGAAGTACCTTGACAGAACATTCCCGAAAGACGTTACGTAGTAGTACTGCGATTTGCTACTAGATGGCGCCGAGTTTGGTAGTCTTATTACTCGCTACGAGATGGCGTTACAATATCATAGCCACGAATGAGACGGCCAAGAACGTGACTCTTTTGAATCGCCCACTGAGGACCTTGGCCTCCAAAACCATATACCCCCGTATGGTTCTCGATCTCCTCTCCCCCGCACGATCTCCGGAGAGGCTGCCAAAGTGAGGAACCACCGTTATGGCGGCGGTGATACCGATCATGGATGAGTGGCTGCAGAGCCGACATAGTGACCTCACGTATCGTGCGACGCAGATCGATACCGGGCATGGATGGTTCGGACCTGTTTCGCATCCATCGTGAGGTCACACCCCGGTGTTGATGCCCGCAGCAATGGACATGGGAGCGGCCGCGGACTCGCGGAATTAAAAAAACACACAGGCACAGAACATGGAATAGTACTTGCTAAAGGCCACTATTAGGTATATTAGAGTAGGTACGTAACAATTACATACATCATCTCATATTATATCATGTCATTTGAGAAAGCAAGCATAAACATGGTTGATGAAAGTTCATTTTATAGCATAATTATGATATCATGCAAATTACTACTGAAATGTGTTACAGAGAAAGTCACTTGAAGGCTTTAATCTGAGTACCGGTGAAATAAAAACTTGCGAAGGGTAACTCTACGTATTTTCCAATTTCCGATGCATTGTTTTGCCTTCATGGTACTAAGTTATGTAGTGTTTACATACGTGTACATATGGTGCATTCATTAGGTCATCGAGATGTGGTAATTCGAAAGCGAGGTGGTTTTTACCACTGCCTTGTGCCGCAACTACCATGGTTCAAATTCAAAAATCTTTATCCATTTAGATTATGTTGTACACTTATGAACGTAAATTTGAATGATTCTTCATTTACTAATTAATTCACAAGCAACAGGTAGAACCTGTAAGAATAGGCCCCTCTTTTCCGATCGCCATCAAGTAGTTGTAAGCTTTTGCCATCATTTCAAGTTCGCTCGAGTGTTAAAATAACGCGTGTTGAAAATAGATTGAATTAATTGCCTAGAATTTGTTCACGTGTCAGTGGTTTTAAAACGCGACAGTTTATTTCAGTGTAGTGCTGTATTTTACATTCAATTCCACTCTCAAAGACCAGCAGATGTTAAAAAACACACAATACATTTCATATTAAATTTGTGCCCTATTGCTCTTAACCAGCCAGTTAAGATGCTAGTCATAATGGATGTTAAAAGAAGTAGTATACTGGACTTGGACCAAGATGTAATTGGCTTTATGTCATGTAATATAATGTTTGTGTATCTGTTGAGGTATGCAGAGTTGTTGTACAACACAACCAGCTTTTGCCAATCTTTTCAACCCTATTTAATAGTCCTTGCTTGCATTAATTATTAATCCATGGTTAAAACAGTGATGCAAAAGAAGCAACGAGAGTAAAAGCAAGGTAGTTCAGATAATCTAAAATACATGCATGAACTGTCACTAGGTAAACTTAAAAATTATTGGCAAAAACCTTTCTATCAGTGCGCATTTACAAATTACAAAGTAAAAGCTTTTTGCGAAATTTGAGTGTACAGCAGTAGAATATCTAAGTATCAGTACGCACCTGCAACATTTGGTGTAAATGATGCGGTATCCTTGTTTCTTCAACATGCATTTTATTATTTTCGTCATAGTTCTGGTAGAAGTTAAGTATCATCTTCCAATGGTATTCAAAATCCTCCAACCTTGTAGCCGGGGGAGCCAACTGAAATAATGTAAAAACCGTGCGTATTAATTACAACACAATAAATTGTTTACGGCACGTGAGTTTACAATAACGTTAATTGTTTTCTTACAACGTCAGCCGCAGTTTGCAGGACATCCAAGAAACGACTCAACATGTTTACAAGTAAATATACTTTTCTACATCACACAAGACTTTCTATCATCTGAAATATTTATGGGAAACCTAATCAAAACATCGTATTATTTTAATCTATCCCCGTAATGATAGACTTTTAACTTAACCAGAAATTGTCACAAATTCACAGTTTGCAGATCACAACAGTGTGAAATAATTTATTTGTGTATTTGACAACGACAGATCATGTCAAACTTCAATGTCAACAGCGCTTTTTTTGGGACTAGTGAAGTATAAAAAATCGACTAAATTCCTTTACACACTTTCGCATTTTATTTATACCCAGCTTCTCACGGCAGGTAAACATTTAAAATTCAATCCGACTCCAAATCCGATGATTAAATAAATAAATAAATTATTACTTAAGTGAACAAGTGAGATAGAAAATGCATTGATAGACCCAGACCCCAGACCCCCCTCGTTTAGTTGTCATGCATGTCATGGAATAATGGACGCCAGCCACGATCAATCAAAACTTGACAAAAACATACACTGAAGGCACATATTGATCGTTTACCTCGTCGCTTGAAGATTTTGTCAAACGAATCTACGTTATGGATGTAAATTGACGTGAATAGCAATTGTAATGTACGTATACTATACAGTATACAGAGTCTTGACCCCAATTGACAATGGCTTCAATCGTCGTCAAGAAAAAACCGACAATAACGTACAATCAAAATACTGATCGTCTCCGGACTACATTGTGTCAATAACGTCATGTAGGTACGACCGTACGTCATTCAGTCAGTTTAAGGACATTTCTGATTCTTGTCTGTCTGTTGAACTCTGTTGACTAGGTACCTAGGTATATTCTTTATCTATGGTAGTTTTAATTGTATTCTTTTATCTTTTATGGTATTTTTTTTGTTTAGACTCTGACTGAGTTATGGAATTACTCGGCCACCGATCATAATTTCGACCCACAGTTAAAATCTACGTTATTAGCTTTACTCACTGGTCATTGGCAAGTTGCTGCAAGTGCAAGCAGAGGCCATAACAAAGAATTGAATTGAATTGACTTTGACTTGTTGACTGACTTGCTAGTTGTTAGATTGTTATACAAATTATTTCGAAATGTATAATATAATTTAATTAGCATAAAACAATAAACTTACGTAAAACATACTGTGTTCGCGTTATAATAATGTCTTCTTTCGTGAATCACCGCGAGGATAGTGCAGTTAGTGTAAAGGAAGCTTCAATAAAAGATAATGTAACGTATTACAAAATAACAGTAAAAGTTGGGGCTGTGCGATGGAACGTGATGCATCGGTACAGTGATTTTGTAGAGCTACATGAAAAGCTGGTATCGGACCATGGTGTTGCTAAGGAATTATTGCCGCCTAAAAAAGTTATACGAAACAAAACGCCAAAGTTTGTCGAACAGAGGCGAGAAGCACTAAGCGAATATTTAAAAAATGTATTCAACTATCTGAAGCTCACAATGCCATCACAGTTTGCTCATTTCTTAGATTTCCATTTGTATGATATTTTTTTCTTGCTTCAACTTTTGGCAAAGACTCTTTTCTTGGAAGGAGATAATCTTTTAGAGACAGAAAAGTCACATAAATTTACTCCTCTTGAGGTAAGCATGTGTAGCTGTTTTCACACATCGAATGGAACAATACATAGCATGTACATAGGAAATGGAAAAGTTTAACATTTTTCCACCACAGCCTATATTTCATAAAATACGCCCACATTTCGCCTAATACTTTATGGTCCCATGTAATAGGGAAGAACCTACAGGCATTTCCCAGAGCCTTGTCTGTCTGTCAGTATGTACAGGTACATATGGTCCCGGGGTGTTGTCATGGCTCCCTCGGAAGAACTTACTCCATAATTGTAGCATTATTAAACTTTCAGCTCCATTCAATAAGTGAAAGATTAAAGATGGCATGTCCTCCAACAGAAAAAACAGACCAGATGTATGATTTCAGCCATATCTTAGATTACTGTTCACAAGTACAGTCGCTGAACATTGAGGGGAGCTATGAGAAACTTGGCACAAGTAATATTGTACCCAACAATCTACAATTTGATCTAATCCCGTTTAAGACACTGACAGATCTGAAGATACTTGGTGTGCCAATGGATTGTATTCAGAGTGTAGGTTAGTATATTTTATAGGAGTTTTTATACATATATTTTACAGGACTCTGTACCCGTATAGAATAGTTTTATGTTCCATATTATCAAACCATACCGAAAGAAGTAAAATTTTGTACATAATACTTTACCTTGTAAGTGTGAGCCAGGAATATTTCCACGTACCACATTCTTGTACCTATTTGAGTATGCGCCAAGTTAAATACTGCAAAGACTAGACTTAGACTAGGTTGGTTGTTGTTTCTATTTCAAGCAATTGGGAATTACAAGGAACAATCAAATCCCAATATCAATATCTAGGAAATCCTCAAAAAAAAACCGTTTGTTAACTTCGGAGAGCGTTGTCATTATCTGCCTGCTCTTATCCCAATTATTCGTGGTCGGCGCAACATGTATTCCTCATCCACACATCCTTGTCAGACGTCATACCTGCTGTATCTCCCTTGTCATATCCTGTTTCACACATTCCATCCATCTTTTCTTGGGCCTGCGTCTACTTCTGAATGCCTCTTCATTCATTCTAACCACATTACTTTCATCTCTTTTTATAACATGTCTATGTGGAATGGTTTCAACGGACAGTCAAATATATAAAAACAACATTTTCCTGGTTTGTTAGGTTAAATCGCTTGCATTCATTATTTGTTACTGTTTTATTATATTAAAAGCTGATGCTCATAGCTTCCCCCCTATGGGCGAAATCTATAATAGGCTTCGTTTCATTAAAATCAGATTTCAGTAAAAAATAGTAATCGTCACACAAGCATTCCACGTAGGCGAAGCTGGGGGTAGCTAGTTAATAATAACAAGTTTATCCTTTCATATTATTTAGCTCACATATGTTTAGTTTACCTAGTTTCTAATATAAACAGCAATAAAAGTGGTTAAGTACCACAAAACCCAATCAATCATTGACTCAAAAACCGACTTCAAATTACCGGAAGGGGACCAATATTTGTCTTATTGGGACCAAATTAGAATAGGAACACTCGGAAACCTGTAGCTTTCAATTAAAATATATTTCAAAATCGGTTTACCTAGTTGAAAGATATAAATTAACAAACATCAAAAAAAAAAAACAGTAGAATTGAGAATTCCTCTTTTTTTAAGTTGGTTAAAAAGTTATTGAGCACAAATTCGTGTTTATAAATTGCTGACATACATAACGCGACCCGTTTCTCAAAATAAATATTTATTGCCAGTAAACTACTAGCAGCAGATATTAATCACCGTTTGTCTTCCGCAGGTGGACTGCGTGACTCACTCGTGAGTCTATCCGTATTCACTGCAAGTGTAGTGTCGCTCAATGAGTTCCTATTAGTGGACATCCTGCATAAGGACCCCTCGAGCATCGCCGACACAGTTGTAAGTTGATAACGACATTAAATGGTATTATGATCTGATTTTGTAGCTATAAAATGTTGAAGATATCGTAAGGATTTTGAATAGAAAGAGGAATAAATGTTTATAGAGATGTAATTTTAGGTGCTAGGAGGCTCTACCAATATCTCCAGGGTCCAAGTCATCCTTACCTCTTGACAAACGGAGGAGGCTCTCGTAAAATATACTCCCCGTAAATGGGAATAGGCTCGTGAGAGTTAACAAATTGGAGAAATGTGAACGTAATAAGCGCCTTTGTCTAACCCTCCGGGGAAACAGACGTGGATTTATGTATGTATGTAAATCATCGTCGTCAAAAACGTCACTCTCTATTTTAATGTTATCACATAATCCACAACGCAAGTTATTGTTTATTTAGGCATCCGTTCAAATATGTGGTCCGGTAAATTTACTATACTCTGATGTCATGGTAGAGATAGTTACTTGTGACTATAAATATACTAAGACACAAGTCGCTTTTTTTGTTAAATGACGAAAATTAACACACAGTACACACACACAGATAATCACGTCATTTCAACCGAAGGGGTAGACGAAGCCGTTCATTACACCCACATTGCGCCAGTAACTGGATACGGAATGTAATACGGGGCGAGCATAAATTTCCTTCTCCAGGAACTTTGGGTTTTCTTCTTTGGTTCAGAGCCACGAGCAAGTGCACCGCATATAAATGAGGATCCTGGTGTCCTAGATTATGTCGACATGGCTCCATACAACAGCAAATCCTTACGCATAACGTAGAATCTGTTACTGGGTGCTAATAGTTCCTCCCAGAAAGTCAGTGCCCGACTCATCTTTACCTGCACGCGGGGCAACTGATGGCAGAGAGACAAGGCATACGCCTACTTTTTCCTATATCTTTATACATCATCATCATTTCAGCAGATTGTTAGCCACTGGTGAACGTAGGCCTCCCCCATCTAACGCCACAACATTCGGTATTGCGCTTCCCGCATCCACTGCTTTCTCGTAACCTTTACGATGACGTCAGTCCACCTTGTGGCCGAACTACCCATTCTTAATTGATCCCACGTAATAATAGGACGCGATAACTTTGTTTATACCTTCCTATTACCGCGAACTATACATAACGCGCCAATTTGATTATCAGTCGACCTCGACACACGTGTCGGTGAGTCACTGCGGTTATCTAGTTATGTCGTTGTTCTATCGATGTACTAACGTCAGTATGATCAATATTGCAGAATTGAACGATCTGTTGTATTGAAATTGTAATGTTTATGTGTTAGTACATGACCTAGTTTACTTAAATAGATATGTCCTATACTAATCAATGTTTAGTTATAGAAATACATTTTTTATGAAGTGCTACCCGATAGTCGATAGCTTTGGTTTTGTCTACCGTATGGCAATAAAAATTAACGAAACACATTGATTTCTAAACGCTTAATGGCGTGTTTCGTAGTAGATAATAGCTATCAAAATATATACTTTTCGGATATCTTTGAAGTAGGTACAGTACGATTGTTACCACTTCAGCGCTCGGCAATCCTTAACAATTTTCGAGGAAGATCGGTACTACAAATGACACGGGATACATTGTTGTATATTCATAACATTTAATCTAATAATTACAGTCTAAAAAAGTAATGAAAATCACTTGCAAGTCGAAACTAACACACTCACAAAATTACCTATGTCTTTATCCCCGAAGGGGTTGACAGCGGCCCACATTTCGCCAATTAGATTATAAGTAATACTAGTCCATTGAAATATTACATTTGGGTTTGCAAAAGTCAGAGGACGCTGTTTTATTTTTTAGAAATCGGGGGGTTAGTGTAAATCTAAATCCAAGTTTGTGGGGTCCTCTACAGCGTACTCTGACTTTTGCACACTTACCCCCAAAAAAATTAACATTTCAATGGACTATACGTCATAGAGAGCAAACCTACTGCCGATTCCTGGATAACTTGAATATGTTTGCTAAAGCCTCCTCTGTCTGTCAGCAGAAGGACCTAGGTGAGAATAACTTAGACCTTGGAGAAGTATGAATGAAGGCAACAAATAATGCAGGGCAATAATACGTATTAAATATACCTACCTTGTCAACAGAAATGGAAGAAATTATCACATATAAACTTTGCAAGCAACAACATACAAAGCGTAGACTGGGCTATTCGTCTCGTACCACGATTGCAACAACTAAGTTTGTCTTCTAACAAACTGAAAGAATTATGCGATATATCCTGTCTACACGATCTAAGGGTCCTCAACCTATCCATGAACAACTTCTCTATCTGTGACAGTTGGCACGCCAAGATAGGCAACATAGTTAAAATAGACCTATCACAGAATAAAGTTGAAAGTCTTCAAGGTTTCTCAAGATTATATTCTTTGGAGAGTTTAGATTTAAGTTGCAATGTCATCTCTGACGTGGAGGAAGTCCAGCATATATCTAGACTGCCGTGTTTAGAATATTTATGGTTGACGGCAAATCCTGTGGCGTCGTCCATAGATTACAGAGTGAAGGTCATAGAGCAGTTTAACGCGAGAATGGCGGAGATTTGTTTAGATAATGAGAAGGCGTCTGAGAAGGAGGTTGATACTGCAAGGGTGTTGCAAGCTCTGCGAGTGGTGAAGGAAGGTAAGACACCCAGTTTCCTTCAGAACAATAACACGAGTCACAGTTTTAATAAAAGTTGACAATAAAAAAGTATTATTATATAGTAAATAAAGAGCTTCACAGGCAGTCAAATTGGTAGTTCAAATACATAATGTTTTTGATTTCAAAAGAATTGCAAATACATAGATATCAATTGAAACATTTCTACTGTTGCATACTCGATGACCAATTATATATTTAAAAATAAATGTAAGTATGCTAATGTGTTTGTTTAACGTTTATTTACAGGTTCATACTTATGTTAAATCATTAGCATACCATTATTACCTAATAAGTTAGTTATAAAAGTACGCGTTGGATGTATAATTTATGAATGCATAAAAATCTCATTTTAACAGCATACAAATTTAAGCCTGTGGAGTTTTGTTTTTCTTTTAAATTATTGATAAAATAATCTTATGACAATAGTAAAAATGTTAATGTATTTAATATAGTTTTCTAAGACCGAGTGCGTCATATTTGTATATAACCTGACCTATTAACAATTTGATTGTCAGATAACAATTGACATGTACATACAATTTAATATAATACTAGCAACCCTTAGCGCAAACTGCGCAAGTAATATATTTTTTTTTTTACTTTTTGTTAAATTTCTAATCTTATCGCACCACTTGGGACCACGACCTTTCCAACGGTGTGCCACACTTGACTGTGCGACTCTTAGTTTAGGAGGAGAAGCGGCTTCACTGGCGTATTATATATATAGATTAGACTCAAGGACAAAAACATGGCTAATTATAACATTTCTATTAATGATGTACATTAGCTGATTATAACTTGTATGACGATAATTTTTCATACCATCCTATATTGATGTCAGGCGCGGATCCAGACCTTAAAAAGGTTGTGGGCATGGCCAGTCGAAAATCGACCAAGTATGAGTCGGAATATCAACTCGCTTACGATCAATACATAAAGCATATTGTTTACAACACAAATGATGCTTTGACCAACATTTTGTTTAGTCTACATGTTGCCAACAGCTGAGTTTAACCTATCTGTGAAAACCAGATGAAAATCCTTGTAGCAACTTCGGAGTTTAATGTGTGCATACACTTACACAGACAGAAATACAAGTAGCAAAAAACAATTACTTTCTTTTGTTTGTTTTGTTTTGTATAAAATGTCAATCATACAAATAAATCTATAATATAAAAATGAATGTGTTGCTAAGCTCACATCTCGAGAGCAGCTGAACCGATTAGGTACGCAAATTCTTTTTTTGTTGTGATCGTTACTATCAGGAGAAGGATCATTGGAAAAAAAATATACGGTACGAAGTTCGCCGGGACGGCTAGTAAAGTTATAAAAATAAAATTTAATCCGACAAATTATAATATGCTCGAAACAATTTTTTTAAATTTGCTAAATTTCGTCTAGACTGGGCGTTCCCCTCGATGTAGGTAATTTTTTACATATTTTAAGTTTATTGACATCTGTATCTAACTTGAATTTTTATTTTAAAGCTTATGAGTGTCCTATCCTATCCTTTATAAATATTCTACTATATAAATCTTTCGATTTATACTATAGTAAAATATACTTATCTAAATTATTTTTAGTTTTGTATTGTTTTTATTATTTTTTTGGTGTAAAAAGGACGTTATCGTAGACAACAACAAAAAATTCTCCGACTATAAATGTCAGTAGTGGAACTTGTTATTAAAAGTTGTCTAGGATTTAGAAAAATAACTTGTATTTAGGGCGTTGACATCTGTATATAACTCGTGCGCGAAAAGTTGAGACCTGAGCGAGGTCATCTCAACTGACGTGTTTGTACAGGTCCAAAGAAAATATGTGTGCCTCAGTGGCGAAGTCCCAGGTTTAATTCCAGGTCGAATCAAATTGTAAAGAAATATCATGTATGTTTATCAGTCGTCTAGATCCCATAGCACAAGCGTATATTAGCTTAATTTGGGCTAGGTGACGTTGTGTAAGAATGTCCAAAATATTTATTTACCAAGCTTTTGTTCGAGACTTTATCTGCCCTATTTTCGGGTGTATATAGATTTTGTTGTTCTCGGGAACAGCTCTACTTAATATTTATTAATGACTTAAAGTGGTTCGAGCGCAAGTCTCAACTTATCGCGCACGAGTAGTACTTACGTATATACGCATAAGGAAACATTGAAAACAATAATGACTAATTATTTACCTCAACATAATTATCTATACACAAATAAATGAAATTGTTTTCTGTCTGTAATTACAAATTAATAGCTTTTGCTAAAATATCAAAGTACAACAATATAATGGTACTTAACTTAAAAAAAATCTATTGTCTGTTTGTTCCTAATTATCTCAGAAACGGCGTGACAGATTTTAATGGGACTTTCACTGGCAGATAGCTGATGTTATAAAGAGCACATAGGCAAAGGCTACTATTATTTCGAAACAAAAAAAAAGGTGGACAAAGACTCCGGTCCGGTAATTAAATTATATTTTTTGACTGAGGGAGCGAAGCGACCGAAGGCTCCGTTTCAACTTGCAGACTGGGGAGAATTTCTTTCGTCTGTACCCATCTACGGGTTCTGTCAGATCATGTTTGAGGCCGTATTTATCAACCGATTTGCATGAAACTTTACACACACACTCCTTGCTTACAATGAATAACATTTGAATGATATTTTTTGGATTGGATGACAAATGAAAGAGTAATAAAGAAAATTGAAGAAGAAATTTTCTAAACAAAGCCGCTCCCGAAGTCTACGGTTCACAGAACCACTAGTATTAATTAATGTTATGTTCTTGACAAATAAATGAGGAAAATTATATATTTGTATATTTTTAATGGTAAATAATGAATGATTGTAAGCTTAAAGTGACACATTTGGGACCACAAGTTACGATACATAGGTCTTAGATCTAGGTATATTCTTTGCAATGTTAAACCCTAATGAGCTAAATAAACGCTTAAAGCGCTCAATATATTTTATTTAATAATCATTTGGGTATGTATAAAAAGTATTATTATAAATGTGATGGAATATTAATTCAGTAGTAATGTAATATTTAAATGATCTTAAGTACCCGGCGATGGATATTGCAGTATGTACTGTGTTGTTTCTGTAGAACGATTGACTGTCTAATACCAGTATGTTATACCTACTTAAGGTCGATTCAGACATCAGGGAAACCTCAGTTCCGTCCGACACAGTACCGGCACAGTTCAGTATCAGTGCCAAATATTCTTTCAGACATTTACTACGAACATGTTAGTGTCATGGCGGCACTTCACTTGGCTTAGCGTATTTTGTATTTGTGTTTGTGGGAAAATCGTTGTGTTTGCCCAAATATCAAACATACTTCAAACAAGCCATCCACACGTGGGCTGTACATGCAAACAACTCAACTACTATACAAAATATCCAAATATTTGCTTGTTCACAAACGAACTGATCGCAACAGTGATAGGTACAAAGTTAAAAATATATCTTAAAAAAATCAGAGTACTTTTTCATTGGGTCGCTCTATTTTAATTTTGAAAGAGCCGTCATAAAAAGGTTTAACACACGTCTGAACATTCGCGCGAACATACCAAGTGTGGACGTTCGACGTAAATATTTCCCTAAGTTGAATCCTTTGAGGTGTGCTCAAAAACCGACACGTGGACGGAAACGCATATTGGCTATTTGCGTTATGTGCAAATAAAGCAAATATATTTAAATATACCGTGTACACATTAACGTATGTGGACAAATAAAGCAAATAGGCGAACACAATACACCAAGAGAGTTACCGGCGATGTTATCAGCGATGACCGAGTCGTATTTGACACCGACATGTAGAGATGCGTTCATATAAAATGTCGAAAGAATATTTTACACTGATACTGAACTGTGCCGGAGGCTTCACCGATATGTGTGAATCGACCTTTAGTGTTTCAATAATCATTCGCGTCCGTAAAAAGACCGTCCAATGAGAGTCTGTAGGTCGCCGTTCTATTGCACTTACATGCATGCATCTTACAAACTTGTATACATTAGCAACTTGCATCAGCTTATGACGTCATACTTGCATAATGGAATAGCGCCCAAGTCGCGAGAATCTCGCAGCAGGAATTGGGATCGAAAAAACTATTAACAGAATCTAGTTCTAAAATCTCTATGATCCCAAATATGAGATAACCGTTATGTACGAAGTCGTAATTAGCTATCTATTTCTAAAAGCCGACATGCAATATTTATCGCCGGACACTAGCTATCAAGAGATTAATGTAAAGACCGATGTGCAATATATTTATCACTAGGTAATCTTTACCAAGTGTTGTAAATTAATGTGACATTGAAATTAATTTTTAAATAAAAGTTATACTCGCAAACTTTTTTTTAATTATCTGTGTATTTAACTCTCATTACAAGGTATAAGGAAAAATGCCATGTTAAAAGCACCTGTAACCGGTGATTATGTATGAAAATACAAATATACCAACTAAGAGTCCACAACTGCCAGACATAAGTAATTTTAGAAACTAAAATTTTCGCTGAACATGACAGGTCCCCATAAAGGTAAGAACCTCAGAGCTATCTCTAACGTGTATAACCGGTCTGCAAGTCTGCACATTTAAGGCCTGGGCAAACCAAAAGCAGGACAGGCGCAGCTCCTTAGCAGGGCAGGTCAGTTGCGTCGCGGTTGATGTCACACCAGAAACATGAGCAGTCAGAAAGCAGTTTGAAGGCGGTCATGCTTTATAACCGCGTTATGTGTGTCGTATCGATCGCCACACTCAACACACTTCAAGATGTTGAATGATGTTGTTGAGCTATCTTCCCCCATAGTCGCATTTTGTAAACCATATTTTTATAATATCTATCCTTTAAATCATATAAACATTTATTTTCTCACCAACTCAATCAATTTTTCATTTGGTTCCATGATAAACTTGTAAAAAATTACAACCGTTTACAACCTGCGCTGCGTCTGTCCCGAGTCCCGCTCAACTGCTCTAGTGTGACCACTCAAAATGGCGGAGGTAGTAATACAACGTGTGCTCACTGCGTCCGACTCGCGCCTGCGCTGCCACCACCCCGCGTCTGCGCTGCTCCCGTCCAAATGTTTTGTCGAAAAGCAGTGCGTGCGCGGCGCAGTGGCGGAGCAGGTAGGTTCAGCGGGCCCGCGTTTGTTCAGTGTGTCATCCCTCATATAACTACATTATTTACTAACGTAGACGCACTGCTACCGCACTGCAACTGCTTTTGGTTTACCCAAGCCTTTAACAACCGCACTTAACGTCAGGAACAGTCGACAATGACAATTTCAGTACAGCGTTCCCAGTTTATGTTAGCATGTGGTAAAAATGTTAACAAAGGCCAGGTGAGTTACCATTACCTCATAAAGCAGTATTATAATGTTAATTTGACTTTTGGTATCAAGACGTCCATATAAAAAGTCGAAGTAACGTTATACGTAGGTCACACTTCAAGTTTTGCGTAACTTAAAAAAACAACATGTTAAAACCAAAATATTATGTTTATTGCTTTTCAAAATACTCTCCTTTATGTTGCATGTTTTCTACGTGCTGATTGACCGCTATCACTGCCTCTTCGGAGTTGGTAAAAGTGAAACCTCTCATCAAATCTTTGATTTTGGGGAAAATACAGAAATCACAGGGTGCTAGGTCGGGGCTATGCGCAGGATGGGTGACGAGTTGTACTTTTTCGGAAGCTAAAAACGACTTTGTTTGTTGGCCGTGTGTGAAGAAGCGTTGTCATGATGTAGGAGAACGCGGCTTTTGGGTCGTCTTTCGCGAACTTTTTTTAACACCCTGGGTAAACAAATGGTAGAATACCACTCGGCATTAACACTCTTTTGATCTTCAAGTGGAATTGTACAGATGGGACCCATAGCTGAGAAAAAAAACGCGATCATTTTTTACCAACTTTTTTCGCCTGCCTCACTTTTGTTGGCTTGTTCTCATTTTCAAACACCCATTCACAAGATTGCTGTTTTTTTTGGGGTTCAAAACAATAAATCCAGTTTCGTCTACTGTGACAATGTCATAAACAGCATTAGAATGTCCGTGGTCGTACTTCAGTAGCATCTGTGAGCACCATTCCACGCGAGCCCGCTTCTTCTCCGCTGTCAGTTCATGAGTGATCCAACGACAACAAAGTTTCCGAACTTTCTATTCTTCGTGTAAAATTTTCTGGATTTTACTCATACCAATCCCCAATAGTCCTCGAATTGTCTCATAGGTAATCCGCGGGTTTTCTTCAATTAACCGCATAACAGTAGCCACATTATTTTCGTTGACGGCAGTTGAAGGCCGCCCTTCACGAAATTCGTCATGTAAAGAAACTCGACCTCTCCCAAATTCAGCAAACCGTCGCCTCACGGTGCTCAAAGAAGGTGCTTCTCTCTCAAAAGCATTTTGAAGACGAGCGGCACAGTCTTGCGGAGAGAGAGAACTTTTAAAATCAAAAAATCATCGCTCTAAAATCTTTTCGACTTAACTCCATTTTCGTTGCATACCTACGTAGAACTTGGATGTGTGATAAAAAACAATTGACAAATGATTTCCCGCCAATGGTTTTTTTTATTACTAATAAGGTTGCAACGTTTACAAAAATATAACATTCGAAATTCAAATAGTTCCGATTAGCTAGAAGTGCAAAACTTTTAGTGTGCCCCATGTAATAATACTGCTTAAAACATCGTGGTAGGCCGTAGAATCAAGAGTACCCATAACCGGAGAGCGTGCATGAAAATGGAAGTGGAGGAAGCCAGGGAAGTATGCCAGGATTGTAGCAAGTGGAATACCATGAGTCTCTGCCTACCCCAATGGGAGACGCGTGAAAGTATGTATGTGGCAAAAATGGAACTAATTGAATTGTATGGAGTTATTGTTCTGAGATCTTGTTTTTGACGTGTTTTAATGTAATGTGGCACCCCTAGTGGAACACCCACTTTTACTCTGCAACCTATATCCAGAGCCACTAACACTCGCCCTCTGAATATAGTAGAGATAGTTGCTCTTTTTTTTTTTTAGTTCCGCGGCCTAAGGCCGCGGCCGCTCTAACGTCCGTTGCCGGGCGTCTCTGGTTACAAGCAGAACGTATTTCCAGTTGAGGTAAGAATGGTCAATGCGTATTCAGTTGGGACCAGTTCAAAACAAACCTAGTCCAATCTCAAAGGAAATCTCGTTATCATGGTATAATAGTAAATTAAAAAAAAGAGCATTCATCCAATTAAAATTATTTATTAATCAAGCTCACTTATACAATAATTTATTGTAAATTATATACAAGATTTTAAGTTTATCTTAACAATCACTGGAACAACACAATCAATTATATTGACATCAGAAATATTTTTTTAAACTTCACTTTATCTATATAACCATAACCTGCTCATACCATAGTGCTCGGAAGAGTTTGTCGATAACCAATAATAAGGAAGGAAATTTAAATGTCGACACTGACTACCTTCTCATACTAAAATATCCAAAAACCTAATCATTTTGAAAGCCAATGAAATATTAATAGTTGTGTTATAATCATTAACATGATCCTTATAAAGTCTTAAAGGCCCAAGCCAACCTTGCCAGCACGTGTTACACCTGCCAAGTAAGGGCCGGTCGGTGGGAAGGTATTACTTGAGACCAACAAAGTTACGGGCGAGTGTGCCAATAATATCCATATACCCACCTTTTCGGGGCAATAAGTGTGATTATAATGTATATAACTTTACAAATCGACGAAACTCAGTCAAAAAACTAAAATAAAATTTAATCTTATACAATTAATATACACCTTGTATAAATATAGAGAATATACATTCAATAACATAATATATTGAGTGTATATTGTACATAATGTAGTGGTGTTAAACCTTATAGGTCATTAATTAGTGTATGTAACATTTTATTGTGGTTAACCATTAATATAACAAGAATACAACAATAATGATAAGTCTTACAAAATGGTGCCATGTCATGACACTTGACGTTCTGTTTGACATTTATGACGTTCTGTTTGATACGTCAACTTCAATAAAGAACCAAGGGATGTTTATAATTCTAACACATTTGATTGTGATGATTATCTTTTATATGTGGCTTAAAACTACTAAATATAATTTTATTACTTATTATAAAATGCTCGTGGAAATACTAGGAAACAGGTCCATTAAGTACCAGAACAGAGGTCCCACAAGGTGGCCCCTGGTCCCATGAGGGCCTGGCAATTATTAAAAGCTTCCGATTCCGCAGTAACAGGATCGTCGCCTATACTTGTTATACTACTAACAAATTACTGGTAAAATCTAGACATGCCTCTGCCTACCTCTGCAGGATAAGAGGTATACATACTTAACATGATTAACAAACTAAATTATACCTTATTTTTAGGTAACAGGACTAATTATTGCTTAAAACATAAACATACTTTTGGGAAAATACTCGTTCCATTATTCACAAAAAGGAATTTAATTATATAATCACCACTAATGTGCCAAGATGCTTTATTAACATTAACTGACGATGTCCATCGAAACGGAAAAGAAAATGAAGGTTAATAAAGAATCACGACACAACAGACCAATTCAAAATGTACAAATGTACATCCGCGATCAATCACTTTGATAAAACACAAAACTATAACTGTACTGCACCGACTACACGTCCAGTAATTATTACTACGTGTCGATTGATAATCACTACGCTTCGAATAATAATCTCTGCGAATCGAATTTTAGTCACTACGCGTCGTCTGATGATCACTACGTGTCGACAGTTGATCACTACGCGTCGACAGTTGATCACTACACGTCGACAGTTGTTCACGATGACCACTACGCCAGTAGTGCGGGCAGGGTGAAGTGGAACTTGTCATCAGTGTGCTGGTATAGAGGAGCCCGAGCTCGTACGCCGGTGGCGGTGGGTCGACGAGATGGCTCTTCACTTAACATCAGTTTCAGAACTTCTGTCTGTAAAGGTTTAATATTTTATTATATTTTTCAAAGCCATTACGTTGCAAACTTTTCTTAAATTATTTTCAGCTACTGTTCTCTTTCCTGGAGGAAGGCCCTACCAACTGACTAAGACACCAGTAGCCCAAGATTTGGAAACTTACAATCATATTAGTGTGGCGTGTAGGCAAACTAAATGAAGCACTTCTGACGACATATATACGAGACGTCTAGATCATACGAGAAGGCGGTTCTAGTAAAAAAAATTCCAAATCAAGACCTTTTTAAGTAAGAAAAATCTGTAGGCCAACGTAAAGTTTTCAGAGTTATATTTTTGCAAAAACCTGCTCATTAGCGCTAACACGAAAACTGCGAAACAGCAGACAAAAGTTAAAAAAAACTGTAAGTACCAAACATACCTCCGAAGGGTATTTCTTCAAAAAGTCCTGCGAATAGTTGCCATTCCTCAGTCGCTGTAGGCAGGTGATCCTCTCTGACTCTGTACCGAACGGCTGTAGCAACTCGAATAGAATGAGGCCCAACGAATAGATGTCCACCTTGTAGCTGTATGGACGACCCAATAGTTGTTCTGGTGACATGTATAGGTGGGTACCTGGTAAAATCAATGTATATACTTTTATTTGTACAATAAAGTATTTTTGTATTTCAAAGCAATTAGTTTGCTTATTCTTAAATATTAAGATAGAAATTATAAATAAATCACAAAAAATTAAACGCTAACGTTGATAGCGCGATCTAGAAATTATGATAGTATGAAGCAGAAATTGGATGTTGTTGGTATTGGTCATCGTAGCTCAGTTGGTTAGAGCATTCCCCCTGTAAGGGAAAGACCGTGGGTTCGAGCCCCGCCGATAACATTTCAGTTTTTGTAATTGATTTATAATTTCTATCTTTAATAAAGTATTTAATAAACTAGTCAGTACAACTCACAATAAATATTGTTTCAATTTGAACTCTATTGAAATACTTTCTACGATTAGTGTGTTTATCAAACAAAACAACTCATCAGATTTATATAATTATAATCACTACGCGTCGACGGATGATCACTACGCGTTGACTGATGATCACTACGCATCGACTGATGATCACTACGCGTCGACTGATAATCACTACGCGTCGACTGATGATCACTACGCGTCGACTGATGATCACTACGCGCCGACAGTTGATCACGTTGCGTATTTAAGGTCAACAACTTACCAACACGATACGTATGCCTCTTGTAAATATCCGGGGCCTCAGTAGGCTCTCCATCTTGTGAAGTATCGTTCATAGCGGTGACCAGACCGAAGTCTCCAACCTTCACTCTACCATCCGGAGCGAACAGAATGTTACTGGGTTTAAGGTCCCGGTGGATAAGGCCGGCTAAATGGACGTATTCTACAGCTGATACTATTTGACTGAATAGTACTTTCACCTGGGAAGTAAGATTTAATTATATAGGTACTATAACTATATTTTATATTATATAACTATATTATATATTTACGTTTTAAAATTTAACTGAAACAATGAACTGTGTTATTTGCTGCAAAAAAATTGATATAGGAGACCTGCTTAAATGCAATGGATGCAAGACGGGATACCATTATAAATGTTTGAATATTACTCCGGCTGCCTTCAAGGACGGGCAGGCACAAATCAAACACAATTTTAATTATGATTCCTGTGCCAACGTAACCCAGCGTATACGGGTAACGGATGACACTCCAGTGCGAAGTCTTCGCGCAGGGATGATGGATAGGCAAATCGATAAGGAAGGAAACCAATCTTTTGAAGATAGTTGCACGAAGGAAAGAATCAAGTTAGTGGAAACTGTAGATACTAATAATTTAGTAGGTATAATGGAAAAGGTTAATAAAATTATATTGGAGAAACTGAGTACTCTCGAAACGAAAATTATAGATGAAATAAAGGACACAGTAAGGGTTTTAGCATTAGAAAATAGTAAATTGACGCAGGAGCTGCAGCAAGTCAATAAAAAATGCGTTTCGTATGAGAATGAAATCAAAATGTTAAAATCTGAGAAACTAGAAAGTAAAGAAAAAAATATTAGCAGTGATATAGAAAACAACTCAAGTAGTCATCGTCAACCAACTCCGACGGTACCAGGGACCACTGCTATCCGGACCCCACCAGGGAACAGCAGTAATACAGGCCACCAGCACGAGAACCCGAAGTTGCAGGTACAGGCATCAAGACCCGAAATTAGCTATGCTGCCGTGACCAGAAAACTAGTGGACACAAAAACTGATGATGGTAATTCCTGGACAGAAGTTTCAAATATTAAGAGGAGAAAACGAGAGGAGTAAGAAGAGGGGGCAACGCGTCAGCTGAGTTTCTTAAGGCAGTAGAACGTAAAAAATTCCTACATGTGTGGAGATTAGAGAAAAGCACATCGGAAGAAATGTTGAAGAAATATGTACAAAATGTTGTGCAGAACGACTCCGAAATAATTATAGAGAAAATAAAACCCAAAATCGATCGGGATTACGCGTCATTCAAGATAGGAGTTACAGAAGGAAACTACGAAAAGCTGTTCGATCCGGTTCGACCTGCGCCGAGTGGCGCTTCCAGGTGATACGGACATAGACAGTCGCAGGTTCGAATTTATTTGTGCTACAATTACTATACATAGTCACTTTTTACTAACATTTTGCGTTGTATATATTCCACCGAGTACAGATGACAATGAATATATGATATTGTTTAGCCTACTAGAAAAATTATGTCTCAAATATAAGAAAAACTTAGTCATAATAGGTGATTTCAATCTGTACTCATGTAGTGAAAATGTTCGTAATTATTTTGAATACTTTATAGCCTTCTGTGAACTCATTCAGTACAACACGATACCTAACTGTAACAGTAGGCAGCTGGACTTAGTGTTGAGCGCGCGCGGTGGCGTGAGCGTGTACGAGGCGGACGAGGGCCTGAAGCCCGTAGACCGCCACCACCCGCCGCTCGCCGTACGCCTCGGGCGGGCGTGGGCGCCGCCCCCCCCTACACCAGCCACTACCCGACTACACTCGGACTCACAACAAGGTTCGATAATACGTGCGCAATGGAACTTTAATAGGGCCGACTTTGGTTACTTGTACTACTTGTTTGCTACTATGGATTGGAGTGAATTGTACAGTCTGAGCAATCCGGAACTTATTTTAGACTCGTTTTACAGTAAGATATATGAAGCTTTTAATATTTGTGTCCCTCGTAAGCAGATCGGTGCGAGTGGAGAGAGTAGGTACATATATCCGGTGTGGTATACGCCCGACATTATTAGGGAAATTAGAAATAAACATGCGTTGCACAGGAAATACAAGTCGATCAAATCGCGGAGTGATTACGAATCTTTTAGTAGGTCTAGGGCAAAAGTAAAGGAGGAGACTACACGAGCGCACAATCAATATTGCGAACGCGTACAGAGCCATCTAGCGGTGGATCCGCGAGCATTTTGGGACTACATGCGGTCTAGAAAAGGCAACACCAGTAAACAGAGGCTTATCGTAGATGGCCGCACTCTATTACAAGAAGAGTGTGCAATCGAGTTTGCCCGGTTTTTCCACTCGGTGTACAATCAGGATCCCGCGGAGCTGAACGTGGCGGCGGCGAGCGCGCGCGCCAGGTGCGGGGGTCTCCCTCACTCGCCTGAGCGAGCGCGACGTCCGCGCCGCGCTGGCCCGCCTGCCGTCCAAGCGCTCCATGGGACCGGATGGTATACCTGCTTTTCTCTTTAGGGATAGTCGTGGGGTACTTGCTGAACCGCTATTACATTTATTTAATTCCTGTATAGACACCGCAACGTTTCCGGAACGATGGAAAATCACTCGAGTCGGTACCAAAGGGAAGTGGGGGCCCAGATCCCAGCAATTACAGACCCGTGGCGGTTCTTAGCACACCAGCGAAAGTGTTCGAGGCCACGATTCACGGGTGCCTATACGGCCAGGTAAGTGCCCAGTTATCGGACGCTCAGCACGGTTTTCGTGCCGGGCGAGGGACTACTGGTAATCTGCTTCATTTAATGTCGCGCTTAGTGCCCGCGGTGGACGCTGGTCTGCAGGTGGATGTAGCCTACTTCGATTTCAGGAAGGCTTTCGATATGGTAGATAATGACATCCTTTTAACGCAACTGGCAGCCGCAGGCTGCACACCTCATACGCTGGCGTTCTTCGCGGACTACCTGCGGGATAGATGCCAGTACGTGGACTGCGGGGGATGCTTTTCCGAACCATATTTCACGAGGCCAGACCTGTGAGCCAAGTCAGCAACTTGGGCCCGCTTCTCTTCATTTTAATGATTAATAGTTTGCCAGATGTAGTTACTAACTCGATACCATTACTTTTTGCGGATGATCTTAAATTAGTTCGTGAAGTCGAACAGAATGCCGATCACGACTTGTTACAGCAAGATATAGATAGGGTGGTCAAGTGGAGCGAAGACAACAAGCTTTATTTTAATGTATCTAAGTGCTCCGTGTTGTCATTTAGCCGTGTTCGCAACCCTAATCACTACCAATACCACATGGAGGGGGCGCCTCTGCAGCGCATAAGCGAGGTCAGGGACTTGGGCGATCGTTTCAGTAGTAATTTGAAGTTTAACACTCATATTACTGAAGTGTATAGAAAAGCGTACCGTAATCTTGGGTTTCTTTTAAGGTGCAGCGCAGACGAAAGACTATCCGTGACGCACTTTTTAGTGTGTGAACATAGAACCTATGCAATTATATGCAGTAACGTACACGACGCGCAAAAAGTCCGGCGCACACAAAATCCGTGTTTCGGACAGACCGTGCCGCGCCGTGCCGCGCAGCGCCGCACAAAAAGTGTGCGAAAAAAATTGACCGTTGGCTTCAACACACGCTAACGCAGACGGCGCACACTTTAGTCGGCAATCTGCATTCGTTAGGGGTGGACGCGATCTATTGCCCAAATTTCTATTTCTTCTTCTTTTTCTATACTTCAAGTACAAAATAATACTTCGCGATCTCTGCACGATTTCCATAGCGTCGACGTCCTTACAGTTCTGCCGACAGAATGATCGAAGATGTGCGTGGTGTGCGTTGAGTCTGTGAAAAATCCGCTACTGACTTTTTGCGCGCCATGCTGACATTTTGTCGATCACACAAAAAGTGTGCCACAAAAACTGGTATGTGCCGTCTGCGCTGCACCTTAGGTGCAGCGCAACCAGTTCACCAATATCGGAGCTTTAAGAACCTTGTATGAGGCCTTAGTAAAAAGTCATCTGGAATGTAATGCAGCAATCTGGTCCCCATATGAAGCTAAGTACAAATTAATGTTGGAACGTATACAGAATAAGTTTGTTCGATGTCTGTACTACAAACTATACGGCGTATACCCAGGGTATCCGTTGTTGTATCCTACTTTATTTATTTAGGGTATGGTAGGATACTACAATTTGGAAGTGCGAAGGGAGGTTGCTTTAGCCACGTACGTGTTTAAAGTGTTCCGCGGGCACATACACAACCCAGCTATCTTACAGGAGGTCAGGCTTTGCGCGCCGAACGAGTACGTGTGGCGGCGGCGGCGCCCGGGCCCGCTAGAGGTGGCGAGCGCGCGCATTGCGTACGCTCAACACGGTGGCAGGTTATATAGACTTGTTTAGATTGTGATTAATGTATTATTTATTACTAGCTGTTGCCCGCAGCTCCGCCTGCGTGTTACTTTAGATCTACATAACTTTTTTATTTATGAAGCGATTGAAAACCGAACCGCAAGTTCAAATCAAAAAATTAAATCATTTTTGAGATTAGCGTGTTCAAACATTCAGACAAACAGACAAAAGTTCTAAAAACCATTAATAGTGAACTCCACTGCGGGTGTCGTAACCTGTTCTGAAGAGCTCTTCAATCTGATCCCACCCTCTTCCTTCCGATCCCGAACAACGCGTGTCGGGCAGAGATGCCACTCCCACACAGTGGATAGAATGTTCGCGAGAACCGAGCGTTTTAAACGTTCGTTTCTCTGCCGAACGATAGTGGCCTGGAACGCCCTGCCTGTGCACGTGTTTCCTCCCACATATAATCCTGGGTTCTTTAAGCAAAGCGTGAAGAGGCACATCAGTAGGTCGTCAAGTTGAGGGTCACTCTCTATAGTATTGTGTGCTGTGAGAGTGGCCCACAATCGCTAGACGTCGTCACGACTTACCACCAGGCGGGCGGCGTCAATTTGGCGAACCGAATATAAAAAATAAAAAAAAACCTACGACAAACTTATTATTTGCGGTTGGTACAGTAATCGAGTCTAGGGATCGAACCCCAAAATTAAGTTTGTTTTTTATTGTATATACTTTTCCGGGATAAAAAGTACCCAGCGTGTTGCCCAGGATATTAAAGAATAATTATACCAAGTTTCATCGTAATCGAACCAGTAGTTTTTGCGTGATGCCTGAACAGACAGACAAAAAATTTTTTAATCACATTTTTAGGTTCGGTGTCGGTCTAGTAACACCCCCTGCCATTAATTTTTTTGATATCTTCAATGTACAGAATTTTCACTTCTACAGATTTATTATAAGTATAGATGTGTTATTGTATGATATGTGTTTCGTGTAGATACCTGTTCTTTTTTTTGGTTGTTTGTGTTGTTTGTATTATTATATATTATGGAAAAACTAAATCCTACACTATTGCATTGGTAATAATAGTGTTTGTAAGTAATAAATAAAAAAAAAATTAAAAAATTATCAGACCTCCCGGAGACCACTGGGAAGCAAGGGGAACTAAGTGTGATTATATGTACTAACCTATTTAAAGATTGTGTCGAATATAAGCGATAAATATTTCCGTGCACCTTTTGCCCGTGTCGTACTCGTATTTTGCGACACTATCTGCGATTGCGACGACCGCGTACAAATTACCGGTTTAAATGGTAAATATAATATCAGCAGAGTAAATAAGTATTTTGGTTGTCATTTGGTAGGTTATGTGTTGGCTATCAGCAGATAGCAGTAGCAGGGAAGTCGGTAAGGGACGACGAAAGATTGATCCCCGGTTTTCATACTACTGACGTGAACTCAACACAAGCCCTTACTACTTTTTAAAAGTAATGTGTTGTTTACCTTGTCCGGCCGATGTTCACAGTGTACGTTCTGTCGGAGCCAGTCGTGCAGGCTGTCGCGGCGACACAGCTGCATCTGTATGTACAGGTACATGGGGGCCGGGGGGGGCGGCGCGGGGCGCGGGGGGGAGCCGCGCACCACCAGGTCCAGGGACCAGTGGCGGGTGTGGCCCTTCTGCAACAATGTGTACTGTGTGATACATACACTCCGAGGTCAGAGCTGCCCACAACTGCACAGTGTATAGTATGCAGAAGCTACTTTTTAAATTATTGATTGGATATGGAATTATTGATTGTTGAACAGGAATTATTAATTGTTAAATTGGAATTATTGTTGACATGAATTGGAATGATTAATTATTGAATTGGAATTAGTAATTGATTTAATTTGAAGTTAAGATTTGATGATATGAATTCAATTTATACTCGGATGAATTATTTGTATGCCAAACGGCAGAATGTATCTGGAAACTAATAGTTATATCTACTATCTCTTTAAAATGTACCTATATTCTATGCAAATAAATGACTATTCTATTCTATTCTAAAGTAAAACTTGGGTAGTAAGCTGGTAAATGCGTTATGTAAACTGTGAGAGAGTTACGTTTCGGAGAGAGAGGTGCGAGGACACATTTTCTTTCTCTCAAGAAGTTTTACTTCAGTCGTGTGGTCTAAATTACACTCATTTTTATTACTATGTAAAGCTATATAGTAAAAAATATCTTACCTTTTTCTTTTTACCACTTGAAGTATCAGTCTTATAATCACACTCTTTCACTCTCTCCAGTCTTTTATCAAAGGAAGAATTTCTTATCTGCTCCATATTCTCCGTCTGCTCCAGATTCCCCGGTGCCTCAGACTTCTCGAACACGATGAACGAATCGTCGTCACTTAACGGTGATTTGGGTATAGAATTTTTGGTGATGTTTGTGGGTGTTTTAGACATATCACCAGATGTAGAATGGCTGGGTGCGTTCTTATCGAACTCTATACTAAATGAGTCGTTGCAACTATGTGATCTGGAAATGGGTAAATATATATCCAATATTGAATTCTCAAACATGCAAACTAATATCAAAAATATATTGTCCGTCGGCACATATGAGAATGACTTGTATATATAACAGAATAGTAGTGTATGTGTTAACAGTTTTGCCGCTTATGTTGCATATATGAAACAGATTGTTGGCTGGGACCTACAAAACATATTGCTATATAAGCTAAGTAAAATATGATTGAATTGATATCTGCGACTGACATTGATTGACAAACTGACATTACTTCTTTTTTTTTTAAAACGTGGCTCCATCGATGTTTATCGATGATTTCGCCAATGTCAAGGTAATGCTTGATTAGTTGATAGTCCCACACAGAAGAACTAGTTATTCCTAACTAGCTCCAGGTGCGGGACAAGAAACGTTGTTCGGTATGAGTGTCTTGAAACCCGATTTTTGCGGATCGCTAGGGGTAACCTAAAAAGCCACAGCCACGCGCTTAGCAAAAATCGAACTTCCCCATAAAGTATGACATTTACACTTGACAGGTACCTACTGTCGGAACTATTGAGAATATCAGCACTTTATAGGTGGGATCTCACTGACAGCTGTCACAGAGATCAAGCTATATTTTATCAAGTATAATAATGGGACTTGGGTTTTTGCAGAGCGCGTGGCTGGTTGCCTTTTAGGTTACCTCTGGCGCTGGGCAAAAATCCAGGCCCAACCGATCAATTGCAATACCGAACAACGTTTCCTTGTCCCGCACCGCGAACTAGTTCGGAGTAACTATAGTCCAGCAAGCTCGTGCGCGAGCGCGACCGTCCTGCGGGGTGACAGACGGTGGCGGGGACGAGGTACTAAAGATGTCAGCGGGTAGCGGGTGGTGCAGCGGGGAAGGGAAACGCGTGCATCTGCGCGTCAAATACGGCAGTCTCGGCCGCGCAGTCGAAGCGGCAACACGTGCTTGATATTCCGTACTACATTGAGTTCGACGCACACGATATTAAGATCTCAGGATGAGTAAGGCTATCTCATGACAAGTTAAGGAAGTTGTACATAAAATGTACCATTTTTTTGTACGGCGAAAATACTGCCGAGAGGTTAAGTCAATAATTTTCCTAGATGAAACCTACGTGAATAAAAATCACGTGACACAAAAATGCTGGCAGTCTAATACAGAACGCGGGGCTATGCAAAACATCGGTAAAGGACCTCGAATTGTAATTGTACACGCTGGCAGTCGCAATGGCTTTGTACCTAATGCTTTATTGATGTTCAAATAGCATTCCAAGACCGGTGATTATCATAAACAACATTGATTATCATAACAGGCCGCAATACCGAGTACACCCGTGTATGTCTCCCGCCTACACTACACCACTAAGGCGGATGACATCGGACAGTACGTGCGCAAGAAGGCCAACTTCACGCCGAGAGTGCAGCTGTTGGAGGCGAGCCGTAACGTCAGTTTCCTGTCGTTCGTGGTGCGAGTGCCCAACACTAGACTGAGCCTCGTCATGGAGGAAACCTTCTGGCCACAGGGCGTGGTGTTGCGTCGCTTCCGCGGATCGCTACCACTGGTACGCAAAAAGACCGAAGTGCGATAGTGAAGTGTGTACTAACAACAGTCTTAAGATTCTATTACTAATATACATTTTGTAATATCTATATGTATTCTTAGTTTTAAGGTATTTATCTATGGGCCGTAGAATAAGTTTATACCAACTGTAACTTTTCTATTTGTTCCCTGAAATAAATAAATAAATAAAAAAATAAAAAAAAAATAACAAATTTTCGAAAGTGGATCGATGAAAAACTGTTACCAAACATTCCTCCGAATTCTGTTATTTTAATGGACAACGCCGCTTACCATAGCACTCAGATCGATAAAAAACCTACAATGAGTACCCTGAAAAGCGAAATGCAGCAATGGTTAGAACGGCGAGGTGTTCAGTATGATAGCGCTATGCGTAAATGTGATCTAATGAAAATAATTAATGAGCAAAACACGGAGAAACAGTACAAAATTGATGAAATATTAAAGGAAAATGGACATATCGTGCTTCGCTTACCCCCATACCATCCGGATTTAAATCCAATTGAACTCGTGTGGGGGTACGTAAAAGGCGAGCTCGCAAGGACTTCCCTTGATTCGAACTTAGATAAAAAGTTAAAAGATTTAGAATTGCTTTTTTCTAATTATTCGGTTGAACAGTGGCGCGATTGTGATAATCATGTCATAAAAGACGACGACGAATATTATAATTCAGATCGAGTATTTGACGATGAAATGGACAGGTACGTTATTGTTTATTAACATAATCGATTATTATTGCTTTAACTTGGCAGAGTGTTCAAGCTATAATCTCGGAATCATGTCATTGTACGTGAAGTTGTTTATTATTTCTATAGTACATTTTTGTCTTTTTAGATTCATAGTTCAACTGGGTGAAAACGACGATGATGTTGACGACGAAAGTTATGAAGAAGATCAAACAGAGAGTGAACATGAAAGTTATATGGAAATTGATTTATAATAAAATCATAATTTTAGTTTTCCTAATAATTTGTCCTCGAGCATAATAAAAAAATGTAAACAATAAAAGTAGTTCTATCTTTTTATATACTCCTATATTACGTCACAAGTAAGTACAACTTATTGCAAGATTTATCCTGGCAAACTTCTCTTCGTGTGTAGCCGTGTGCTAGAATGACGCGCTACCTCGTCCCCGCCACCGTCTGTCACCCCGCGGGACGGTCGCGCACGAAATTGCCGGACTATAGTTCTTATGTGTGGGAAAAATCAAGCATTACCTTGACATTGGCGAAATCATCGCTGAGCAACGACGGAACCACGTTTTTAAAAAAAGAAGAGGTCAGCACTGCATAGTTGGGATTTCACTGACAGCTGTCACAGAGATTAAGCTAATATCAAGTATAATCTCTATATATAAAAATGAATCCCTATTTCCCTTGGTGACGCCATCACGCGTGAACGGCTGGACAGATTTCGCTTATTCTTTTTTTGTTGTGTTCGTAATAATCAGGAGAAGGATCTTATGGATGAAAAAGAAAGTTTTGGGGAACATTAGAAAAATGAATGCGGTACGAAGTTCGCCGGGACAGCTGGTCTAATATATAAAATTCTCGTGTCGCTGTGTTTGTGGTTAAACTCCTCCGAAAGTGCTTGACCGATTCTCATGCAATTTTGTATATTGGGTAGGTCTGAGAATCGGACAACATCTATTTTTCATCCCCCTAAATGTTAAGGGTAGTCTACCCCCAAATTTTTTTTTAATTTTTAGATACTTTTTTTATGGTACTGCATTAGAAAATACATACAACCCTGAATTTTCAACCCTCTACGATCAACCCCTATTTTTCCATCGCGATTTAAAGTAAAATTTCAGGCGATACGAAGTTCACCGGGACAGCTAGTAATGTATGTAGAAGTTACTTTTAATTAATAAGTGTACAAATACCTCAATCTCTTAGAAGGCAGTGAGCATTTATTGGTCAAGTCTAATAATACGTCTGCGGGAGGCCTTTTACCCGGTACTGGGGAAGTCACTGAGTATTCCTCGGCTAACGACGTACAATCTAGTTCTCTGAAACAAATAATATGAAGATAGAAATAGGTTGAAGGATTGTATATAATATATGCTACCGTAGTATTCCGTTTTTAGCTACAACGCGTTGTAACCAGTAAGAACGCGTTGCAACTAAACGTCTTTATTGAAACAACGCGTTGTCTCAAAAACCTTTAGTTACAAGTTGCAACTAAATACGGGTTCTTACAGTAACATATACACTAGTGGTCGAACAGTGGACCTCGCCAACATTAAAAACCTTATTTGGGCATTTTTTCCCTATTCAAGAGGGACCCAAATCCCAATCCCAAATCAAAAAAACTCACAATGAAAAAAATTGCTTGCTTGTGACAAGTTTCACACTACAGACAGACTAAAGCAAAATGGTCTCAAAATTTTTTTTTTTTTTTTTTAGCTGTAGATAACAATACAATCAAAGTAAAAATAATTCTTAAAATAATACAGATCTGTTCTGGATTGTATCATAACTAGTTCATGCACACAGCTAAAACAATATCATAAAAGCAAAAAACACACCATATTTGTTGAAGTTAAACAACAATTGAACAGGAAAAAAAAAGCATATACGTAGGTACATTAATGATTTGTTAATTTACATTTGAGTTAGATACGCTAGGGATGATGTTCTTCAGGATATGAGCAAATCTGTTAAAGTTAGGCTCAAATATGTCAAGGAGTCCGTTCCCCCTTGCCAATTCATTAAAAATAGCCCGCTCGGTCAATAACATACAATGACTCCTATATCCCGAGATACCCTCTCGGGATATAGGAGTCATTGTATGTTATTGACCGACCGACAGAAGTATTTTATATGCGTAAATTTCGCCAAAAACAATAATTATAGTTTAGCAAGTAAGAATACAGTAAAACAAGTACCTCATCCATATAGCGTCCTGTTCCCGCTGCCACAGCGGCGGCGGCTGCTCGACCCAGGAGTTGAAGTAGCGAACGATATGTTCGTGGTCCAACTTCGCTAGAGCGCGCACTTCGCGTAGTACACGCTCGCGCTTCGCCTCTCTGACAACACAGATAGTTCATTTAAATTCTCAATCTGTGTTATATATAAATATTATTTTGTTTTAAAATTAGGTAAATTTTAGGCAGTTGTCCCACTAAGGGCGAGTAAACGAGTAACTATCGGCGATTTTCAAGCTCAAGAAAGAAGTTAACATTCCGTGTAAATAATAGAGATCCATAATTTATATTAGTGGTCTGGTTGCCACCGGGCGCCACTGGACGTAACTTCTGCGTGCGTACCAGAGACGTCCGGCAACGGACGTGAGAGCGGCCGCAGCCTTGGGTCTCGGAATTAAAAAAAAAAGTGGTCTGGTTGATCGCTTACTATTCACACCGCGCCGCCGACGAGAACTCGCTGATCAGCTGTTGCTATGACGCAACTCTTTCGTTTACACGGAATGTACGTCTATTGTACGCTTCTTGATTCATGAGCGAGAAAATCACCGATAGCCACTCGTTCATCGCCGCTGGTAGGACCACTGCCTTATGATGAGCTATGAGAACTCATTAGTTTCTTGTGAGGATTTATTTTTGAGGTAATTTTTATTGAAATTGAACACAGTATACTCACTTCCTAGGCAACGTGATCCTCTTGACAGCATAAGAACAATGGTCTATGTTGTTGATGGCCTCGAAGACAAGTCCGAACCCCCCCTTACCGAGCAAGCTGACCGCTCTGAAGTCTGTGTGATACCGGCCGCTGTACTCCAGGCTGGGAGGGGGGGGAGCGTCTAAGTGCCACCCACATACTTGCACTACCACCTAGATACCATTAAGAATGTTAATAAGTGTCCAAAATCACTTGAAAGGATTGTTTTAGTAAAGCGACATTTGTTTTTTTTTACTGATGATTGGAAAAGAGTGGCCGGGAGTTTTTATTGCCAGGTTCTCTTCTCTTTGGCTCCACCCGTTGCTATGTGAATCTGGCTTTAAATGTAATTTTTTGTTAATAAGTGTTATTTTATAACTTATATTAGTAAGTATTTTTGAGTTTGTTTAATTTAATTTGACTGCTTCGGTGGCGTGGTCGATAGTGCATCGGCTTTCGACTCCGGAGTCTCGGGTTCGATGCCCGAGTCGACACAAATGTTAGTTTCGGAGTTTAGGTGTTTTCTATGTATGTTATGTATGTATTTAGAAATATATATGTATGATAATCAGTTGTCTAGATCCCATAGCACAAGCTTAGAGCTTAGTTTGGGCTAGATGACGTTGTGTGAGCATGTCCAACAATATTTATTTATTATTCAAAAATATCAAGTACCTATGTACCTAAGTACCTATGATATCAAGTACCTAAGTACCTATGAGGGGCTCGTGGTCTAGTGGTAACCGACAATGTTAACACATTGCAAAGGTTAAGCAACATCGACTCAGGCCGGTCTTAGGATGGGTGACCATTTTTTAAGACACTGAGACCCCTCCGTGTCTCGGAGAGCACGTTAAGCCGTCGGTCCCGGTTGTCATACTAACATCTATGGCAGTCGTTAAAGGGTAGTTGGAGCCCTATATCAAAAATCCTCGCGGTCTAACTACAGAACTTCGATATCGGCCATGGGTTGTGAAGGTCAGATGGCAGTCGCTTCACGGAAAATATCGAAGTTCAGCCGAATCGCAGTTAGACTGGAAAGCCGACCCCAACTGAGTTAGGTACCTATGTAGTTATGATTTTACAGGCATTTGTAGTTTACATAAACATCTAGTCCCGCCATCATTGCCATAACGAAAGCGCGTAATTATAAAAAAATTGATCCTACATTTTCACACTACATTTATTATAAAAGCGAACGATTGTTTGTATTATATATTTAGTGTGAGAATGTAGGATCAATTTTTTTATAATTACGCGCTTTCGTTAAATAGTCCGAGACGCCCAGGACTTCAATTGGCTGTGCCATAGCGGCTGGCACGTAAGATTTTGTTGCCTTTCATTAAAATCTTCATCGCAAGACAACGGGTTTCAAATGAGTTTTTCAAAATGACAATATAGCTCCTACTTTATAGTAAATTAATTCGGCCATTTTGGACATAGCCCAATATAAATGTGCCCGGGGACGGTGGGTGTGTAACGCACTTCTGTCTACCCCTTCGGGTATATAAGCGTGATATGTGTGTGTGTGTGTGTGTGTGTAGCGTAACGGATACCCTAAAACGACTGGATCAATTGCAAATAAGAAAATGATACCACACAAGCGGGACACAGTTAGCATAGAAATGTTCATTCCTAGTAATAATGACGATGAACTTACCTGTTCTTGACTAGTAGGCAGAGGCGTGTCGGGCCTGACTTTAGGCGCTATGAACCTGGGCCAGATCATCAGGTTCATGAGCAGGGCTGAGGATATCGCAATGAGCACCACCTCCTTCCACCAGTACGACAGCGAGGAGATGTGCACATGGATGTGGTGATGTTCAGGCTCATCGTCGCTGGTGTTCGGAGGTGAGGAGTCGTCCAATTCACTTTCGGTCACTTGGACGGATTGGTCGCAGGTCTCGTGTTGGTATACGAAGTAGCCGTGGTTGTCTGACATACAAACATACAAACATTTGGGAATTATTTTTCTTATATTTTTATGTAGCAAATAAATAAATCTATACAGATAGACAGACATTCATACAGAGGGGTTCGTGGTCTAGTAATAACCGACAATGTTAACACATTACAAAGGTTAAGCAACATCGACTCAGGCCAATCTTAGGATGGGTGACCATTTCCGTGCCTCGGAGAGCACGTTGTCGCGTCGGTCCCGGTTGTCATACAAACATCTATGGCAGTCGTTAGGGGTTGTTGGAGCCCTAAATCAAAAATCCTCGCGGTCTAACTACAGAACTTCGATATCGCCCATGGGTTGTAGAGGTCAGATGGCAGTCGCTTCACGGAAAATATCGAAGTTCAGCCGAATCGCAATTAGACTGGTAAGCCAACCGGAATTGGGAAAAGGCTCGGTAAATGACGATGAGACTGACATACATCACGCCTATATCCCCGAGGGGGTAGGCAGAGGAGCATTCCACACCCACGCTTTACCAGTAATTGTCGGTCGTGGTCTATTGCCGTTACGGGGTATTATAGAATATACAAAACCACTCTGTTATTTAAACCTAAATTTCAACAGCTAGGACAGATGTCACATACCTCTAAATAGAATCTCAGCAGTCCTAGCGATAAGAAACATAATGAAGTAAAAATTCAACACTTATTACAGGTCATCCGGTGGCTGGCTAGTAAAACCTTCTTTATGAGATAAATAATCCACAGTTCAATCCTAGAACTGGCGACTGATGACTTTTTGCATTTATATAAATACAATTTAGATGAAAAATCGAGTGGGTTTTAGTCCACACGACTGAAGTGAAATTTCTTCAGAGAAACAGAGACAGAATATGTGTTCTAGCACTTCTCTCTCTTGCCTCTAGTCATATATAAAACGTCTTTCATCATCTTTACTCACTTATATCTCTCTCTCAACTTGCGTTCGCCTCCACCGTAACGCTGACACACTTTTCGTAACGCTTCCGTCATAAATTCTCTCTTACTCCCTATAAACTCTAGTCTTACTTCAAAAAAACTACGATATAGTTTCCCTCACCAGTGTCAGGGGTATAGAGAGTGATGAGTGACAGCGCGCCGTGTTCAGCATCGGGCAGAGTCAGCGCGGTGTCAGTCCCAGGCGGCGCATCCAGCATTGGGCGGGGGCGCGCAGTCAGTAGCTTCCAGGGGAGGGGCTGCGTCGACACCGCCGTCTCTAGCTTATGGTTGTAGTACGAACTCTCTTGGACGTATAGCTGAAAAAAAATATTAATTAATGTACATAAATGTATACTTTATAGATATTTTAAAGAGTCGCTTTTTAAAAAACTTTTAATATTTTTGTTAAATTACGTCATGTATTTTGCTATGTGAAAATATGCAATACATGACCCTAAGATTGTATTATAATTATTATCATGTGCATTTACAGCGAAGAAATCCCCTTTCCTTCCCCTACCCTCTCTTCAGAATGCATTATTACCAATGAAGGACAACCTTGACATCCTTGGCATAGACGTTCGTCGAGAGCTCCATAATAAAAACTACATCGAAAGATGTATAGGGCTAGCTTCGCAGAAACTAGGAATACTGAATAAGGTAAAGAGATTCTTTACACCGGACCAGAGGTGTCTGCTGTACAAGACGCAGATTAGACCCTGCGTCGAATACTGCTCTCACCTCTGGGACGGCTCCGCGAAGTATCTGCTGGACGCTCTCGACGCTATGCAGCGACGGGCTATCCGTATTATAGGTTGTCCGGAGGTAACGGGAAGCCTTGAGCCGCTAGTTCAGCGCCGAACAATAGCTTCCTTGGCCGCATTCCACCGTATTTACCACGGCGAATGTTCTGAAGAGCTCTTCAACCTGATCCCACCCTCTTCCTTCCGATCCCGAACAACCCGTGCTGGGCAGAGATGCCACTCCCACACAGTGGATAGCATGTTCGCGAGAACCGAACGTTGTAAACGTTCGTTTCTCTGCCGAACGATAGTGGCCTGGAACGCCCTGCCTGTGCACGTGTTTCCTCCCACATATAATCCTGGGTTCTTTAAGCGGAGCGTCAAGAGGCACATCAGTAGGTCGTCAAGTTGAGGGTCACTCTCTATAGTATTGTGTGCTGTGAGAGTGGCCCACAATCGCTAGACGTCGTCACGACTTACCACCAGGCGGGCGGCGTCAATTTGGTGAACCAAATATAAAAAAAAAAAAAAATTATCATATGATACACAAGCCACGTATTTCCTGCCACACATACGTCACTCATAAGTGTCAAACCAAACCACACTGTGTTGTGATGTGACAGTTGTTGTGACACGACCGTGTCACTTACGTCAATTTTACGTCTGTGGCCGTCGTGACCACAGATAAGTTATATTTCTCTTTGTTTAACGTTGAGTGCAAAGTTGTGATGCAACAATAAAAAATATTTTTTCTTTCTTTCTTCTAAAAGCTGATGCGTATATATCACTGCACTTGTGTTTTTAGTTTGACAGATGTATATCCAGTCTATTTCTAAAACTGTTTGTATTAGATGCACTTGGCAAACTATGGAAGCAAGATTCTGCAATGAAAAGTAAATAACGATATAAATACTTTTTATAATTACTTTTACTAGGTAAGTACTTACTTTTTATGTAAGTACAAAATATGAAAATATTTTGAAAGGAATCAATGTCATACTAGGTGATGCCTGCGACCCCACCTGCTTGGATGCTTTTCCGTTCTTCAATTCCACCGAGTATTATAACAAGTTTAAAAAAAAAAAAGCCTCTCTATGTCGTCTTTTCATGAAATAAGAACTAACTCAGTAGGACAGTATAGGGATATTACCTGTCTATTATGTACACCGATATACAGCGAAGGTTTCTGCGTCATCCCACCTTCGACGAGAGTCTGTGTGGCCTCCCACAGGACGTCAATGTTCTGTAGAGTACCGGAGTGGAGACGCCACATGCCGGCTACTGGCGCGTCCAACTATAACAACATAAATATCATAATATCTATATATACAAATGGGGAATGTAATTTTTGTCCTCCTTTAGCTCTCGAGAACTGCTTATGCTCCAATGATGGTTGACCCCTCTATGGATAGCCCTCGATCTGGAGGCAAGCCAAAAAATCGAAAATTTGACCTAGCCCTAAGGGGTCAAAAGTTATAGGCCAAAACCTATGGCGTGGTGCGGCGCGAAGCACAAGCCAGACACCGTACTAGTTCATAGATAAAAGAACAATAGACACTTGGGTTGCGTTAGATGTATTCAACCAAACATCCCATCACCACTGGTGGGGAAAAGTGGAATTTTAACTTTTTATCTTCCGTTCGATTTTCCCCACTAAATTATTTTGATTGGGAAAATCATTAATCAAATCTAACGGGAAAAACAGAATGTTTGGTAGGAAAATCCAACGCCGTTACTTAGTGAAAAAAAAATGGTTCGGCTTATGTTACTAGCTCCCCAATTCCCATGGGAACACATTTCACCGGGATAAAAAGTAGCCTGTGTTATTCAGATGTATGATATGTGCTACGACTATTATTGTCGATCCCCAAAAATAATGGGTAACACCCGACCCAACCAGTGACAGAGGCCGCATATGTGGCCAAAGTCCGCCGTACGAGTATTAAATAGTAACTGCTTCGGAGGCGTGGTCGGTAGTGCATCGGCTTTCGACTCCGGAGTCTCGGGTTCGATCCATGGGTCGAATCAAATATTTGTGTAATCCACAAATGTTTGTTTTGGAGTTTGGGTGTATTCTATGTATAGTACCTATGTATACATTTAGAAATATATAAGTAAGTTTATCAGTCGTCTAGATCCCATACCACAAGCTTATATTAGCTCAATTTGGACTAGATGACGTTGTGTGAGAATGTCCAAAAATATTTATTTTTAAATTATCTACCTTCTGCTGCCACAAGTAGTTGGTCCCATCTTTATTTTTGACGGCTATCATTCCCTCTGGTAACGCTATAGCTACACCTATGGGCCCAGAGGAGGGAGGCGTCTCGGCACATTCCCTTTTTGACAGTGCCACCTGATGTTCTGCCACACTGAAGTTCCATCTACAAGGGGAGTTTGTTGGTTAACATTCTGTTCATATTTTACTGTATTTATCCCCGAGGCGCTCATAGTGCTCATATTACGATAACTATCAACAGTGTATGTCCCATGTATAAGGGAGGCGAGCTTTTTGCCAATTCCGGGCACTTAGTATTCTTGAGTATGTTCAGCCGCATCCACACCAGATGATCCAAAATGGATCGGCGACCCCGCGATCCGCGATCCAAGGTCGTGATGCGTAGAGCGTGGATCGTACTAGGCCGATCCAACAGCAATCTTTAGCGATCCTGATTGACTGATCCAACACACTCCTGCCGATCCATACTGAATCAGTTGAACTTTGTCTGGCTATGGAGTCACATGTGCAACGACGGCGACAAATAGCCGTGGCAGCAACAAGCTACATTGCCTACATATTACTTACATATTTACGACAAAAATTACGAAAACGAAAAAGACAGTATTGGGTTAAAACAATGTTATAAACATTTATTCTCCCTATAAAGGGATATTAAACGAATACATTGCGAATTATCTGTAACGGCGGATCACGCGATTGAATACAACCGTCCACACCGCGGGCGCCAAGAGACCGAGGCCCCTTTGAGCGTGAACATAAAACCGACAACAAATGGATCGCGCAATCGGAGCGCGGTGGATCGTCCGGTGTGGACCCGGCTAATCATAATGTTTCTGATAAATATACTAGCGGACGTCCGCGGCTTTGCCCAGATCTAGTTACCAGATTTACCAGATATAGTTTCCAATTCTCAGAATAAAAAACCTAAATTACTCCTAATAAGTGTCTGAGACTGAGAGTCTCGCTATAATGGGTTCAGACGTTTCCGAAATTAGCTGGCACAGACAGACAGACATACATCACGCCTATATCCCCAAAAAAAGATCCATAACCAATCTGTAAATCAAAATACATTAGGCCAGATGTTGCCTACATACCATTGAATAGAAATATTTGAACCCACCCAGTAATACTGGTACTCACTTCTCATTGCCACTCCTAGGGTCGACGGCTCGCACCACATTGGAGTGTCTCCTGAGCACGATGACGTCACGCCCGGCGCCTGCCGTCTGCTGCTCCGAGCTGCAGCCGGCGGCGCCGCACTCGTAGATGACGCCGCCGGTGTGCGCGTCCAGCCCGAACCAGAGGGTCTCGCGGGCACCTGGAGTACTTACTCGTTAAGGTGTTGACGTACCAGTAATAATGCGTACTTAATCTCATCATCACGACCCATTTGACGCCCACTGCTGGGTCCCCAAATAGGGGGGACCCAGCAGTGGGACGACCTGTTTTGTCTGTGTTCAGAATTCAAAGTCAAAAGCTTCAAAAGGTCAAGACTTAATAAGTCTGAATGATGAAGAATTCCATAATAAGTAAGTACGTAACTTAAGTCAAAATTAATAAATTAAACATTGTGATTAAAAATTAGTTAATTAAAACACAAAATTACCGTTGAAAAAATAGTTGATGAGGAAATACCGATATAGATGTTATGGTAAATATTGCATCATCTGTTTTTGTACGACGATTAAATAAAACATAATATACAGGGTTATTCTAAAAGTAAGTAAGACCTTCCGTGGGCGTAATCCTGACATCACTTTTAACGAAACGTTATATTAATACCAAGAAAGCATCATGTTTTGGATTGAACCTGTAGTACTTCCTAACTATGTTACAAACGTTCGTTCAAGCAATCGCGGACGTCCGCCATAGCTATACAACTTCGAGCCGACACAATAAACTCGCATTACAATTTCGCCAGTCGGTTGAGCAGAGGCCGAAACACTGTACGATATTAATGTACTGCACCGCGTAGTAATATTGTGTATATATGAGCCAATGTCGTTTTATTAATTTTAGTATGGAAAAAAAAATCCAAATTCCAAATCTTCAGAAAAGTTACTTAAAAGGTCTGTGGTACTTTTAAAATAACCCTGTATACAAAACTGTAGTATTATTTTCGGGCACGTAACGTCTGGACTGATCTTGGGGAAATGATGTGGAGATAGAGGCTCCGAAATTAATGATCCGCTTTTGAAAATTATTTCACCAACATGTAGGTACAATATCCCTGACTACTATAGGCTACTTTTTTATATATTTAATCATTTAATCCAACTCGAGGATTGAATCTAATACCTATAGGTACTTCTTTTTATTCCTTTTTTTTTAAATTCCATCAAGGTTCATCGATGATTTCGCCAATGTCAAGGTAATGCTTGATGGATAGTCGCAGCACAGAAGAACTAGTTATTCAACTAGCTCCAGGTGCGGGACAAGTTAAGAAACGTTGTTCAGTGAGTCTTTGTTTTTTTTTCGTCCGCGGCCCTTGGCCCAGGCCGCACCTACGTCCATTGCCGAGCGCCTAGAGGAATTCCCAGTGGCGCCCGGCGTTTAAGTGAGAGTCTGAAACTCGATTTTTGCGGAGCGCCAGAGGTAACTTAAAAAGCCACCAGCACACGCTCCGCATAAATCGAACTCCACCTATACTTAATGTAAGTTGAGTTTATAAACCCTGTGATGTCAGTATAGTACATAGTTTAGTAGTTTATAATATATATAATATAATATATATATATAATATGTAGTTTATAATATATAGATAAAATATGATGAAAATAAAACATACACTATCAAATTCAAGGGCAAACAAACATCGTTATTTACTGAATCTGGGATGTGTGCTAGATAATAGTGTTATCTTCATGAATTTCGATTAATCACTTATTAAAAATATAATAATACCACTATAAACAGATATGTCATGTTACTAAGATTCCTGTTTAATTTAGACATTACGAGTATAATCCCCAGAGACGCCCGGCAATGGACGTAAGAGCGGCCGCAGCCTTAGGCCACGGAATTTAAAAAAAAAGAGACAATCCCGGGCGCCACTGGAAATACCTTCTGGTGTGTACCAGAGACGCCCGCAGCAATGGACATGGGAGGGGCCGCGGTCTCGCGGAATTAAAAAAAAGGACATAATCACGCCTCTTTCTCAGAGACTCCGGACTTGTACCTGCTACAATCTTCGTATACTTTATTTTTCTTCACGAGCTTTTTTGATTCCTCAATCAAAAAAGCTCGTGAAGAAAAATAAAGTGAGTAAAATATACTTGGGATTCTTGTCTCTATTCCCCTCGGAATAGAGACAAGAATCCCAAGTATATTTTGACCTTGGGCGACCACTAGTAGTCTATACTACCGATCTATACTAATATTATTAAGAGGAGAGGTCTGATTGTTTGTTTGTTTGCATCGACTAGGCTCCGTAACTACTTTTTTTTAATATTTGGTTCGCCAAATTGATGCCGCCCGCCTGGTGGTAAGTCGTGACGACGTCTAGCGATTGTGGGCCACTCTCACAGCACACAATAGTATAGAGAGTGGCCCTCAACTTGACGACCTACTGATGTGCCTCTTCACGCTCCGCTTAAAGAACTCAGGATTATATCTGGGAGGAAACACGTGCACAGGCAGGACGATCCAGGCCACTACTGAATCGATTTTAAAAATTCTTTTACTGATATATAGCTACATTATCCCTGAGTAACGTAGGATACTTTTTATCCCTGAAAAGTGTTCCCGCGGGAATCGAAAACGAGAAAACAATTCACTCACCAGCTATAACTAGGTCATCAGAATATTTGAAAGATGAGGAAAGCAACTGTTCAGCATCAAATGGTAGTGGCTCTATATTATCTCCACTGATGCTGTACAGGGAGCCACTGAGCGATGGTACCAATCGCACCCATTTACCTCCAGATGTGAGCTGGAAAAAGGTATGTAGGTTACAAGATTTATGAATTGTTGAAACATCACATAGCTTTTACTGACAGTTCCTTGTGGTTTGGAGAAGTAGTATTTTACTACTTTTTTTAACATGGTATGTGTCATCACACAAAGTTTGTCCCGACCGGGAATACCTACCGACCACGCCACCGAAGCAGTCATAGTATAAATTCAAATTGAAATAATTCTATTAGAAAATAATTATTTAAAATAATAGCAAATAAAAAGAAATATGTTGTGTTATTACCTCAACATGATGCAAGTTAGAGGACAACAGTGGCTGTGTCTTCATATCCCACGCTTTGTTGCCATTTTTGGTTGAGAATGCCGATAACTGTCCATCTAAGGTACTCACTATCAGCAAACTGCAACCAATAATTTACTAAAGTAAGGCCAATGAGACGAGATAAAGAATGAAAACAAACAAACCATTACTGAGTTACATTGTGATAGCCAGCGATTATTATCTCTGTCTTTATCACTGATATATTACAGTCCGAGACGCCCAGGACTTTAATTGCCTGTGCCATAGCAGCTGGCATGTAAGATTTTATTGCCTTTTAAATGTGCCCGGTGATGGCAATAGGCTTGCCCCCTATGACGTGGGACTAATAATACTAGCAAATTGTGGGTGTGTAATGCACCTCTGCCTACCCCTTCGGGGATATAGGCGTGATATTTGTGTGTAGATTCGTCTGTTATTTTCTAACCGACTTCAAAAAAGGGGAGGTTCTCAATTTGACTATTATCTATATATTTAATACGACAATTTGTCTGTCTGTCCGTCCGTCGCGTTTTTCAATTTACATACATTTGCATGAAATATTAAAATATATATATACATTTTTTATTTTTTTTGGAGGCGATACAAAGTTCTTCGGGATAACTAGTTGGTATTATGTTTGTTACCTTAGAACATTTGACTAGATGAACCGATTATGAAATAATTTTTTAATTGATAGCTACTGCTTCCAAGTTGGTCACATTTCAGTTTAGTCCTATTCCCACAATAATTTGGTTACAATCTAGTAATTTGGTGGTTTTTTTGCCAATTTTTTTTGTGTGAAATGTTTCTATGTCCAACATCAGTTCAAATTGTGTTGTAACACACTTCATTAATAATTGGTTTTCAGTAGTCCTTAATATATTATATACAATACAATACAATACAAATATGTACTCTTTAGTGTACACAAAAAAAGAAAACATACAATTAGGAGACTTAACTTAAAGATAGTACAAAAGGTGGCCTTATCGCTAAAAGCGATCTCTTCCAGACAACCTTTGGATGGATAGCGAGTTAAAGAAATTAAAAGGGTAGTGTACAATACGTGAAAGAGAAAAGAAAAATAAAGCTTAGTATATAATAAAATACAGATAAGACAGAGTAGGATAACAATATAAATGAACTAATAACTTACCCTTAGGTAGTAATAATATCATAGGAAAAGAAAGAATACTTACATAAATACTTAAAATATACAAAATACATAGACATTCTAAATATTGTTTAGAGAAAGATAGTAATCAGTTAACATATTTTTGAAGGAAGTAAGAGACTGCGCATGTCTGATGTGAAGTGGTAAAGCATTCCACAAACGATCCGCCCTGACCGTGAAAGATTTGTCTGCGTAAGTAGACGAGTGTGCTGGCATTTCCAGCATCAAATTTGCCGATGACCTCAAAGATCTTGAATGTGTGTCATGAAGGAACCTAAACCGTTCTTTAAGATATTGGGGAGTGCAAGGATTGAAGAGTATACTATATAGTAGTGAAAGAATGTGTGTATTTCGGCAAAGGCGAATTGGGAGCCACCCTAGAGCCAATATATATATATATAAAACAAAATCCTCCGCCACATCTGTCTGTTTTTGATAAATTCAAAAACTATTGCACTGAATTTCATGCTACTTTCACTAATGAATATAGTGGTTCTCGAGGAAGGTCTTGGTATATTTTTTGTCACAGACAAAGCCGTGGGCTTGTTAATAATGTAATATATCTAGAAAATAGATAGAGAAAATAGAGGAAGAATATTTATTTATAATCATTGCAAACATGGGTTACATCAGATGTTACAGCAGTAATTTATAGATTCACCATATTTTACCATAAACTAGGCCTGAAATTTTAGTAGGTGGCTCAATCAAGTACACTGAACTCTGAAGTATTGTGTACACTTTGACATACCTTCCATATAAGGTTTTTATAGACTTTCACAAAATGAGTCATTTGTTTTGAATATAAGTTGTCAAGGTCAGACATCATATAAAATAATTGTATTTGGACCAGTTTTAATACAACCACATTTCTATTTCTTGTTAAGTTAATATCCTTAAACCATTACTTGAAGAAGAACATGTGTATTGATAACAATGATAAACTGTGTTTCAGTTTTATAATTTATTCACTGTTAGTTCTTTCTAGAAGTCTTTAATTTGGTGAAACATGTATGACAGGCTCATGTCTGAAATGAACTGAAAACTCAACTATGGGGGGGGCTATTATTGAAATAAAATAAACCAGTTGATAGTACACTATTAAATTCTGTTTATTTAGTAATCTAGTATGTACTCAATACAGACCATTTTGTAATAGAAAAAATGTAAATAAGTACATACATAATTTGTTTAGTAAACAAACAGAATGCCCGCTTCTCTAAGGTTATTCTGCTGTTTCAGCTTAGCATCATAACAAAGGATGAAGTAATAGATTCTTCACACTTACTCGTTTAGAACTGAGTTTTCTTTTATAATATTAGGGTTGCAGAAAGGTAATTGTTGCACTGTTTCATCGGCACGTACATAATATACAATAAATGATAACGCAAAGGTTAATTTCAAGGCGATTACCCTCCAATACCAGTCCGACATTTTTTAACAGCTGTAATAAGCTCGGACATTTCAAAGCGACCGGCTGTTTATTTTTATTATGAAATTCTTAAAAAATATTACAAGTTTAGTAGTTCAGGCAACTGACTGCTAAACTTTTAGCCACAGACTACAAAAAAACGGATTCCACGTAATATCTGTCATCTGTCAATGAGTCAAGAAATTTTCAGAACCACTCGAGAAACGAGGCGTACAACCACCGTTCACCATACAATAAACATTTTATTGGGGATGAGAATTAGGAAAATCAAAATCTTAAAATCAATTTTTTACACGATCACAATCGCTTACGTTCCCTGTATGCTTATGCTTAGATCCGAGTGTAATAGCAGTGTTTTACCTGAAAATAAAACACATATTAAATACTTACCTTATTTAAAGCTTACTTTATTGAGAATGGCGCTCATCGTATTTCCGGTTTCTTCTGTCTCTTTCTCACCTAATACCCCCTAAATATGTGTATCTCGCTTGCACATCCGGTTACCCCACCAGGCCCCCCACCTCTACCACAGCGGAGCGTGGCAGGTGGGTTTTAGAATCATTGTGTCGCAGATCTGCACCAGGCAGAATTTAAAGTGTAAGCTTTAAATAAGGTAAGTATTTAATATGTGTTTTATTTTCAGGTAAAACACTGCTATTGATGTGCCTCTGGAAAACATACAGCATTGTTAATGAAGAAGCAGGTGTATACTTATCTCTATGTGCGATCTTGCAACCGGAAGCGGAACTACATTTCCGTGGCATTTGACAGATGTCATCACAGTTGCACCAGCAAGGTGGGGAGCGCCGCCATTTGAGTTTGTCATAGCGTTGTGTACTTTCAACGAGTGCGGTCGTAATCCTAAATTATTACGTCAATCTGTAAAAAATAATTAAAGTTATTTCACAAAGTGATAATATGATATGAAATCGCGTCAGTCACGCCATTTATTTTTACTATCGCTAATTAGAAATATAAGTGAAGTGATATAATTATTATGACTGACGACTCATGCCATATATTTTCACCATCGCGAATCCGAAATATTTACGAATTAGTGAAGTGATAATAATATAATTATTACGAAATCACGTCGCTCACGCCATAATTATATATTCAAATTCATGAATGAGAAATAATAGTGATATTTCGTAACGAACGTAAACATGTCTCACAAGGTTGACGTTGGGGGTACCCGGTACCTCTCAATCGTCTTCATTAAACCCTACAACGACTCAACAACCTCTTTTGCAAGATAGAGCGGTGTCTTCGAGCCAGTAAGCGACGGAAAACGATCCCCAGGTAACAGTCGACCCTTGAATCGACGTGTTATACAACCAGGTCAGTTTTCTTACATATTTTATAATGCATTAACAGTGTGTTTTTAACTATGTACCTAACCTGAGTTTAATCAGGGAACGCGTATTTGAGCAGGCAGTGAATCTGTCAACGGTGAATTTTTGACAAACCCGTCGATTTAGGGTTAGAATTCAATTATTTATTAAAGTAACTAGGACTCATCATGTTTAATAACAATACCATTATGTGAAACTGATTTTGAAGCTCTGACACGAACTATCAGCTCCCACGTGGCAGCATATTCGCTATAAAAAGGATGTTGCAGTTATACTCGCATTTGCAGTTCAGGGAATTAACGATGACACGAGTAGTTTGTTAGAGCAAATAGTGCATTTACACTCGGGCTTGCAATCTAATCGAATAGGCTCATAATCATTCTCATAAAATCAGAGGCCCTTTTTGATTAAATTTCTGTAACGTCAGTAAAACTCCTTTGTCTCCTAAATTATCCGGACAGACATTGCAAATGAGTTGATGCAAAGGGCCGAATGTAAACACATACGAGTACATAGGTGTTAGGTGTATCTATTAAAGATTAAATTAATAACTCAATTTCATACAAAAATATACACTTGTATAACCGCATTTGCATAAATGCACACCCTTCTTGTGAGGATTTTGTATTGACGAAACGAAATTCTGCGCATTATTTTTGGTTAGCACCTTCTCGGGTAAAACAAAAATAGCGAATAGAAAAACATATAGGACTCGCGCCTTTATTTATCAAATCATTTATTATAATATATAACAATATAATATAATATCTGTTATATATTCATAGTTATGTCATACGAAGATCTTTAGACATTGTTGACAGTTGCAGAAGGCAAACAAATTTAGGATATTTGCAAGCAACGGATCTCGACTACCCTCTAATATATAAGAAAAAAAAAATTACTTTAATGATGCAAACAAGACGTATCATCAGAGGTCCGCTTTCTTGTCGTCTTGGACAACAAAATACCTCTTTGATCTAGGGGTATTACACGTAGCCTCTGAGTAAATGCCCAGTTTCATTATCGAAGTATTTCTTCGAAAGAAAAACTATGAAACAATGCGTTCAAGCCTCGAGTTGAACAAATTTATAAAGGAAAAACATTTTCGCCTGATATATCATGCGTCCATTCTAGATTTTCTCTACACACTCCAGATCTTGCGTTGGCGATATAATAAGACTTCTCGTAATTGATTTGCCATCATAGATTTACCAAGTGCTACTCGGCTTCCGCAGCCTGAGAGCATAACTGGATTTGGTCTCAGTTGACCATTAGAAGCCAAAATGCATTTTCCCAAGTGCTTCAAGGCTTCCGCAGCCTGAAAGCATAACTTGGATTGGTTTTCATTGACTATTAGAAGCTAAAATGCATTTTCCCAAGTGCAACTACCAACGAAATGGGCACTGCAGCAAGTATGAGTTGCATTGGTAAATCGCAGCTATCGCGAGTGCATACACTTATCAGTACATCATGTACCAGACTAATACAACAACAAAATAAGGGACAGGCTTACACGGCGGCAATCACCAGCATTTGTGAGTTGCTGGCTTACTAGTGAATCTACTACCTCGAGCGACTGCGGAAGTCTTTTGAAGGTGAACGAGGGAAAAAACAATAGTGTTAGTCTGTTGTTAGTGGCAACTTCTATCTCAAGCGACTGCAGAAGTCTTTTGGAGGTGACCAAGATAAACAACTAATAGTGTATGTGAGGTTTGTTAGTGGCAACTTCTACCACAAGCGCCTGCAGAAGTCTTTTTGAGGAGGACGAGCAACTTCTACCTCAAGCGACTGCAAAAAGTCTTTTGGAGGTAAGGTTCGAGGGCGTCTCCAACAACCGTCTTAGTACGTACTAATCGACTACAGTCATCGAATTAGATTAACAGCATACACAAATGCTCTCAGCAGAAAATGGGTTTATCTAACATTCTAACATGGATGTTCCTCCACTAAAGGAGGACCTAAGTCCTGGCAAATCTGAACAGTGCCTGGGGAAGGTACCTAGTAGGAGTTACCTCGAGCTTTCTAGTTTCAGAACTTAAAACCCAGAGCAATCGAATATCCATTTAAAACTCTTTATGTAAAACCCTAATAATTGTAGTGACATAATCCTCTCCTCCACAGGTAAAACATTAAACCTATAAGTTTTGAGGGGGGGGGGGGAGCATAAATAAGTCACTCCAAAGCAATACTTACTACTCGTAAATACCTGTCGAAGTGACTTACAACCTGTTTACTCGATATCTTGTCGAACTCTCTGAAAAACCCCCAATTGCCCTAACCAGCCGAAATTGCAATAGATTTTATGTATCTATTTTTACAAGAAAAGTTAGGCTTTTTGTGGACCCCAAGAGCAAGAAACTTTTTCTAATTTCATAATAAAACATATTTAAGACCATAGGAGTAGCTAAACCGAAAGGTGTCAAACCATAATTTACATGGGATCCACAAATACTTCTAGATTGAATATCAATATAAGTAGTTTACGAAGATTTCATAATCTTATCAACCGACTTCCAAAGGGGGAGTAGGTTGTAGATTTGACTGTATGATTTTTTTTTATTGCTTTAAATATCTACAGCCTTTTTTTCTATTACCCACAATTGTGGTCAATAAACTGATACCTGAAAATAGATAAATGTGCATCTAGTTTAAATAGGAGAACGGCAGCAAAGGACTTAAGTAATCTATTTTACTATAAATATAAATATAAATCAGTCATAAAATATTATACATAATAAAACTTAAAATCAGTCATATTGTACATAATAAAACCTACTTCACGTACTGTAAATGGAGATTAGGTACAAACTGTACTACATGATAACGTGATTTCCGCTTCTTCAGGTACTTACAACAGTGGCCTGTTTCCAATGGTCAGATATCAATCCTTAGAGGAAACTTTAACATGGGGTAGCTGGAAATCTTCCTGTACGTTTTTATCATATAAAATAAAAACAAAAAATAAAAACCGAAAAGAAAATCGAAATTTATCTTTCAATCCCCTTATGTCATCCTCACTTCTTTATGCATAACATAAAAAACCAATTTTAATAATTACATAAGGCTATTATAATTATAGATTAACTAATAAATGCGCACTCATTGTGTACCTATTCTTATTTTCATAGTCAAAATTTGAAGCCAAAAGAATTATAACTAAAAACTTAATTATCTTTATCCTTAATCATCATAGCGTTGTCTTTTCCATATTTCTCACCAGCAGATAACAAACACGTCTTCATTAACAATGCTGTATGTTTTCCAGAGGCACATCAATATGACGGTTTTACATAAAAATAAAACCGATATTATGTGCCGAGAAGGAAAACATACAGCATTGCAGGAAGTTCTTCCTGGTGAAGACTATGACAAACTCAAATGGCGGCGCTCCCCACCTTGCTGGTGCAACTGTGATGACATCTGTCAAATGCCATGGAAACGTAGTTCCGCTTCCGGTAGCAAGATCGCACATAGAGATAAGTATACACCTGCTTCTTCATTAACAATGCTGTATGTTTTCCTTCTCGGCACATAATATCGGTTTTATTTTTATGTAAAACGGTCATATTAAACACTTGACCGTTATTTGAAGCTTACTTGATTGAGACGTGTCTGTTATCGCCTGGTGGGACGACGTCAATGAGATTTAAGTACTTAGGTGCAAGTAGGGCCTAAGTTTATTCATATTTATATGAGTTATTGGAATGTGCAAGAATGTCCCATATGTATTTACTTAATTAAGGAGATTATATTAGTTTAGATAGTAACAGAACAATACTTTTTCAGTGACACACACAAATTGTGTTCATCAAAGGTTACAATTGACTATTAAAATAGTAGAAATTAATAACCTGCTTAACCTGGTTGGTTGGATTAACACTGGTTATATGAATTGTCCACAAATGGTAGAATAACAAACTGATTTAATTATTTGGATAAACGTTCTAATGACTTAATTTCTCCGTTGTAGAAGCGTGTTGTTCTATGACCGAAATTGAATATGATCAAAATATCTAGTTATCGATGAGGTGACTACAATCCGCGGTATTGCCCAAACGTAAGAGTAGCAATGAAACAATATGTCTGCATGTTGCGACAGCAGAGCTCTCATTTACAGAATACACACAAAAAAAAATAAGGCTAGTTTACTTATGTTCCAGTCCAGACAGGCTGGATTTCTCAATGCAATTGTAGCGGAGGTAAGGTGTTCTTGAGGAATAAGACTCGTATCTAAATGTGAACTGTGTATTTTCATACTAAACTACGCTATCTATTTACAAAATGATGTCTCGCAAGTTGCGACAGGGTTAGGGAGCAGTCTTGCACGTTCCATGACTCCATGCTCCATCTCTGACGCACGCAAGCGCCGTCTCTGTCTCGCAACTATAAAATAAAATCGCAAGCGCGTGGCTGGCTGCGGCAGTGTTCCCTGCGCTCCGACGCTGGTATGTCATATCGCGGAGCGCTGACCGACGTTGTTAGGTATGTGGTACGTGAGTCCCACATTACTCCCCCCTAAGCGAAGCGTACGGTTGGACGCACAGTTCGTCCGGATCTTGTAACGTATTGTTCTTGCTTTCCTGCTTGACTCTGGGCGGCACATTGCGTATCTTCTGGCATATCGTTGAACAGGTATGCTAGTTTTAGTCTGTCAAGCGATATAACTGATGTCCGATTGGGTAGCTTAATCTTCTATGACTTGTCGTAGCGCTGAATAACTTCGTATGGGCCATCGTAAGGTGGTGTCAACGGCGAACGAACTTTATCATTTCGTACAAAAACGTGTGTACATGTAGCTAGGTCCTTATGTACAAACGAGTTAGTGCCGCTGTTATTCGAGCAGGTACTCTCCTTCAACGATGCCATAGTATTCACGAGGCGGCGCACGTAGTCACTGTCGTCTATACTCGTCGCAGCTGGAGCGATGAAGTCCGATGGCAGACGAAGTGTTGTCCCGTAGGTCATTATTGCAGGGCTTAAGTTATTACTGCTGCGTAGAGTTGTTCGTAGACCCAGTAGTACAGTTGGAAGTTCTTCTGTCCACTGCGTAGTAGCACACCGGGCCATGAGAGAGGCCTTTATGATGCGGTGGACTCTTTCGAGCTGGCCATTACTTTGGGGATGAAATGACGTAGTACGAATGCGTGTGATGCCCAATCTCTTCATTAAAATTTTAAATAACGCTGATTCGAACTGCCGACCTTGGTCCGTGGTTATTCTTAATGGACATCCGAATCTTGCTATCCAGTTGTCATAAAATGCTCGTGTGACGCTCTCGGCTGTGATGTCTATCACCGGAATAGCTTCTATCCACTTGGTACAACACAACGGTCGATGATAGTCACCAAATATCGATAGTCGTTCAAAACACGAAGTGGGCCAATGATGTCAATATGTATGTGTTCGAAGCGTTCAGATGTTGGAAACTTGCTTAACGGCGTCACCACGTGGCGATGAATTTTTGTTGACAGCCTATACATGCTCTAGCCCAGGTTCCGACGTCTTTGTTCATGCTGGGCCAGAAATATTTTGAGTTTACTTGCTTCCGTGTAGTCCTAATGCCGGGGTGACTCAAATCGTGTTGTGCCTTAAATGCGGCAAAACGATATGAGTTAGGTAGGTACGGTCTCGGTGTTTTCGTCGAGTTCTCGCACGTGATTGGCTGATTCATTCCGGGTATGGTGACATCAATAAATTGTAGATTAACTTGCTTACGAAGGTCTTCTAATTCTGTGTCGTTCTTCTGATCGTTAGCTAACTTTTCATAGTCGATGGTAGTAGGACATTGGATATCTTCGATACGTGATAGCGCGTCTGCTACTGGGTTGTCTTCTTCGTGTACGTACTTAATCGCTGTGCAGAACTGGCTGACGAAATGTAACTGACGTTCTCGGCGGGGCGTGTCGCTGCTGTTGGTTTGTCGTGTCAATGCGTAGGTGAGAGTGGCTTGTGGTCGGTGTATATAGTCACTCTGCAGCCTTCTATAAGTCGCCGAAAATGTTTAACAGCCAACAACTCGCGGTCATATACGCTGTAGCGCTATTGCGTCTTGCTCATCGCTTTGGAGAAGAAAGCGAGCGGCGTCCATTCGTCGTTAATCTTCTGTTGTAGAACTGCGCCGAGACTGAAGTTCGATGCGTCTGTCATGATGCCGAATTCACTACCAGAAACAGGATGTACTAATTGAGTTTCTAAAATGCTTTGACGGCACTTTTCAAAAGCTAACTCGGAGTCTAAAGTCCAGTTTATAGGTGTCTTGTCGTTATATAGGTACATATTATAGAATATGCTTAACTCAAAACGTCTGAGCTTAGTTTATTTGCATTAATCTTTAATAGACAAATTTACTAGAAAACGAGCTAAGGTTGTTCCTATAGCTTAAAAAGGGCCATTTGCATGTTCTCTAGTCCACATAAGCCATCTGTTCCATGCTGCTTTGTACATAGTTTTTGTAGATGGAGCCGGGCGAATTGTAACGATTGAAGTTGAACCTCAGTTCATTCCATGTTCATTCTGTCAAATTTTGTAACACATTTCTTTGAAGGGTAGGTCGGTACACGGTGTCACTGTGCACGGTCACTTACACGGGCACCTGATGTGCCGGTGTAGGTTATCTTTCGAGTACAGAGCTGCTACCCCGGAACTACCAAGAGAAATACTTCGGTTGCCGAGTTGAATGGCAGCGCAACAGACGTGCGTCGACAAGCCTCCTGGACTCCTGGCCAATTTACAATATTTACAACTGAGTAAGGATTTATTTGAAACTCGAGCGTGGTTATACCTCAAAATGAGTTCAGCACGTAGGTACACCCGTGACAGGGACGGGTTTGCATTACGCCACCTTGCAAACAACTTTGAAATGTGATAATTTTTAATTGTTCTCTTGACCAATAAGACTGACGCAACCGACGTAAACTGACGGTGGTAGGAAGACCCATGCTAGAGGGTAGCTCCAGTTGGGGGAAAGGGAATCACTATTCCCTTTCCCCCAACTGGGGGACAACATGTTACAACTCTTCTGTGGTCATCGGGCAGAGACTATTCAAATGCGTAGATGGTATCATCAATTTGGCAAGAAACGTTTGTAATTACATAACTACGGTAACACTAGCAGTGTCAATGCCAACCATTCTACATGAGGACCCTTTCGTTCACGTAGAGGTAGCCAACGTGTCGGTAGATCGTTACCGACGATCGTTGAAAGCAACTGGGCGTACCAGATACATTGTTTCACGTATAAATAAAAGGTCATCATATACCTTTCACCCTTGTTTTACCCAACACATGCGGTATGTAGTTCAATTCTTGCCTCAAAAGTGGTGCTTAAGGATGTACTAAAGATGGCTCCACAGCCGCAAAATTCTTATCGTCGTTTATCAGTGGCACACTAGTACCAGTGGATTCCCCAACATGTACCTATACATGATGGCCCCACGATCAGAGCCTAGGTAATATCGTTCGAATGAGACATCCTAAGGGCTTTCACACACGGCAACTATATTTAATGTAAAAATGTTTTACATAGCACAACACATTTCATTAATTTTTTCATAGAACTGTCAGGACACAGCATACACGGCGCTTGTAATGTATATTTTTACGTCTTCATTATCATAAAATCAAGGTGATACGAAGATAAATTATATTTCGATACATCGAAAAGGATCTTGAAGAAGTTACCTTACTTGGTTCGTATAATATATACGTTACATTGCCTATTGTGTGTGTGTGTGTCTGTGTGTGCAATACTTTGCAATAGGTATTTGAACGCCTACATCACGTTAGGATGTAACGTACAGCAACGTAGCAACGTACATAATATCAGCAGTGTGTGAAGCACTTTAACACAACATAAAAATAATTCACAGCAAACATACACGGCGCTTGTAATGTATATTTTTACGTCTTCATTATCATAAAATCAAGGTGATACGAAGATAAATTATATTTCGATACATCGAAAAGGATGTTGAAAAGTTACCTTACTTGGTTCGTATAATATATACGTTACATTGCCTATTGTGTGTGTGTGTCTGTGTGTGCAATACTTTGCAATAGGTATTTGAAAGCCTACATCACGTTAGGATGTAAAGTACAGCAACGTAGCAACGTACATAATATCAGCAGTGTGTGAAGCACTTTAACACAACATAAACATAATTCACAGCAAAATGTGAAGTAATAAAAATACGTGGGTGTATCGAAACAAAAAATTAATTTAAATAGATATAATCCTAATCAATTATTAAATTTCATTAGGAAAATATTAATACGAACGGTAAACCCGTTGTAGATGTACCCACTTGTTGTGAAACACAACATCAAAAGAATTCACAGCAAAATATGAAATAAAATAAGGGATAGCCCCTTCCCATCGAAAACAAAATTAATTCAAGAGCAATCTATTTTAAATAGATGTAATCCTATATAAAAATTGTATTAAATTGTAAATCAAATATAAAAATTGTATTAGGACTAAATGAATACGAACGGTAAATCCGTTATAGATGTATCCGTTTGTTCTAAAAAGCAGACTTATTATAAAGTAATTTTTCACTTACAGTACCCGATGAGAAGCACTTTAATTATTCAAAACTAAATAACTATGCTTATACAGCATGTCATATATTAATAGAATTTATCACTCACAGTACCCGATGGGAAGCACTTTGAGATTACTTTAAAACTAAATTACTATGCTTAAAAAGCATGTATTTATTTATAAGAGACTAATACTAAGAACACTGTACAAAAAGTCACGGTGTTACTTAATTTTAAAATTACTAGTGCAACGTAGTCTTGACGAACGTTCGCACTCGACGGAAAATAAAACGCCAATGATTCTAAAACCCACCTCTGCCACGCTCCGCTGTGGTAGAGGTGGGGGGCCTGGTGGGGTAGCCGGATGTGCAAGCGAGATACACATATTTAGGGGGTATTAGGTGAGAAAGAGACAGAAAATTGGTTTGGAATTGGTTTTCACCAATGCAGAGAGTGATTCTCGAGAAAGGTTTTGTGAATATAATTTGTCAAGCGGGCGAAGCCGCAGGTGTTCACTAGTAGAGAATATAAGTCAAAGTAAATCCAATAGACAGACATTAGGAAGAAAGCAATTTACTACACAATTACACATACACAGACATCATTTATTTATATAGTAACTTTTGAAACGACTTTGACACTATTGACAACCAAGCTATAAAAAAAATTAAAGTCAATATGACACGATTGACATTCCCCGCATTCGACGAGCCCGCTTAAAGCGCGTAGTGCATGAAGTTTGCGTGACAAGCGTGATCTTTGATCTTAAGAAGACGGTATTTCCAAGGTATCCACACTTTCATCGAACCGTGGATTGGCCTGGATCATCGAAAGTTCCATTTTGAATTTATCTGTCAGAAGCTACTGTCATTTGGTTTCCAAGTCGATTAAAAATCCAAAGTAGCAATAAAGACAATTATAAAACAAGCTATAATAACTAAATATAAAGACCAATGTCTATATATGTCTTGTTTACCAAGCTTTTGTGTTGTAGTGAACCATTATCATACCTACACCTTACGAAAATCGCTGTCGCTTATGACGTTTGGACCGTAGCCGCGTGTGACGTCGCCCATTGTTCTCAGTGACTGGTCGGGACAGCTTTTGACTCACTCTCTTACTAACAGCTTTGGTGTTCGCTTGTAATTCAAATACAATTGTAAACAGATCGATAAAATATAATTCCTATCCTTCTTATCTACCTCGGACTACTTCGGTGGCACAATGGTACTACGTACGGACTGCCACGCTCGAGGTCTCGGGTTCGATTCCCGGGTCTGGTGGATAATGTATAATTCTCTTTAGAATTTTACCCAGATAATTATCCCAGAGTCTGGAACTTGTGCCCGGTAAATGGCAATAGGCTCGTCCCCTATTACATGGGACCTAACATAGCTGGCGAGATGTGGGTGTGTTTGCACACCTCTGCCTACCCCTTCGGGGAAAAAGGCGTGATGCTATGTATGTATGTATGTATCCTTCTTAAATTAAAATCTATCCTTCATTTGGCTTATCCGTAACTCCTTTATTCTCAATTCTACCTAACGGGTGGAGTTCCCATCCGGATCGGACGAAAAGTAGGTATCTCTCATACACTGCAGTGTAAGTGATGGCGTGTTTATACCTGATGGAATAAGCCAGATAGTGTTTATTGGTTGAACGTAACATTCAGCATCAATGAAAGGTTCTAGTACCAATGTGGAATGGAAATTATCTCAGTGGCCCTTGTCTATCTTAAATGACTTTTGCAACGTATTCAGATCGGCCATTTAGAAAAGTTTCATTCCATATTGGTACTAGAACGTTTTATTAAAGCTGAATGTTACTTTAAACAAATAAACACTATCTGGCTTATTTAGTCAGATATGAACACGCCATGACTTACACAAAAGCTTAGTAAACAACACAGATTTAGATATTTGCCTTAATATAGGTTGTTGTATTTGATATTTTGAATTTCAATCAACCGCGAAATAAAATGACAGCAGTGTCTGACAGATAAATGCTAAATAGACCTTTGGATGATCCACGGTTTGATGAAGGCGTGGATCCCTTGGAAAATTACGTCACGTTTGTCACGCAAACTTTATGCGCCACGCGCTTTCAGCGGGCTCGTCGAACAGGGGGATTGACTTGACACATAAATAATTCGTATTTTCCTTCCATCCATGCTGTGCTGATGCTTTGGATGGAGTTGATCATTTCATTTCTATTTCATTCGTATTTGGTTTGCGGCGTAATATAGTTGACTTTGACGAATACATTTTAGAACTTAGAGGCGTTTTGTATCTACCTGCACATTTTTTTAACAAATTGCATCGCAAATTGCAAATTCTAACCATGACTTTGGGAACTTATAACAGACATCAAGCGCAAAAGAAGAAGTAAAAATTTTCTTTATCGTAGTGATTCTATTCTAAGGGGTTGTGGAGCTCATTTTCATGTGTTCCTCTGTTTCAGACAAGCTGCTTTGGCTGCGGCATTTCCTCAGGGGATCCGTTGTCAAAAGTGTTTGGAATATGGGCATTGGAGCTATGAGTGTACAGGAAAACGCAAGATTTTGGTGCGTCCTTCTCGCACACAGGTCCTCAAGAAGAATTTAAAGTCTCGCGAGGAAGGATCTTGCAGGTAAGCATCAAAATTTAGAACTACCCTTTAATTTATCAGCGTCTTAAAAGAATTACTCAATCTGACCTTAGGGGATAATTACACGATTGCAAACGCGGTTTTAACGTGGTATTATAAGGAGCGCTTCACTGGCTACACAGTCTAAAACCAACAGTTTTCAATACGACATTGTTGGTTTTAAGCAGCCGTTTTAAACCGTGTATTATACCCTTAATTCTTAGTTTCTTTTAATAACTTATCCAACCATAAAGCCTTGATTATTTTAAATAGCTTGCAAATAACCTAAGCAAATGATATTTAGAATATTTAGCAACTTTTCCATCCATAGTGGAAATCATAACTACTACCCTCAGAGTTAGAAAAGTTTAATAATGGCTTCTAGAAAGTTGTGTAAGTTGTCCTCCACAAACTCACTAAATGGGGATACATAGGAAATATTCCCTCACTTTTTTTCAACGACATACTAAAACTACCCTAATTCTGCTACAGCACTGGAAGTTGCAAGATACCAAACAAAAAGAAACGTAAGGATGACTGCAAAGATTGTTCAGACAACAGCTCATCAGATAGTGGGTCAGATTCTTCCTCAGAGGATGCAGCCTCGGATTCAGACAGCAGTAGCAGCAGCGGCTCCGACAGTGGTAGCGGCAGCAGCAGTGGATCTGATGACTCATGTTCAGACTGCTAAAATAGCATAGATTGTGTTCATTATGATTGATACTCAAGCACTATTCGGATGGCCTCGGAGTCTGAATTATATTTATTTTTGATATACCTACTTATTTCCAGTACAAAAACTGAGATTAATCACTGTCAACTTGATTTAAATTTAGAATTTATTATTTTTTATTCAAATGTGGGTATCATTGATAGCTTGACTGGGTTTTAAAACGATGATAAGGGATTTAACATTCAGAATGTACTCGTCTATAATGCTGGACATTAGGTAAGGAACTAGTTATATGACACATGTTTTTTAAAATGTTTTAATGTGGAGACAATTGTTTTTATCTATTTATTTCTATGTAGATTATAATCAACTCATTCAGCATTTTTAAAGATTGACTCTAAAGTTGATTAAAAAAATACTGCTGAATGGGTTTACATTTCATAGATTAAAAATAAAAAATGTGAATTTGTTAAATGTTCTACAGGTATTGTGCTCTATGTTAGAAGATAAGATGTGTGAATGTGAGTGAATGAGTTTGTGTATGTATTTGTGCGTGTATGTAATTTGATATTTTTTGTAAGGCCTGATTTCCACTTGTGATTAAAGCTAAGCTCTTGATTTTAATTGTATCCAAAGTTTGTTCATACATTTTGAAATATTCTATTTTATTGTTATGAAAGTTTTAGTGCTTAGTAGATGTTTACTGATATCTATATATTTTGTACAATGTGAAATTCTCTATCAACATTATTTAGTAGATTGTGTAAACTTGTAAGTGGAAATTTAGTCGTTTGTGCTTTGTGAAATGCTATGTTAAAATAAATGTTAATTATCAATTATAAATGTAGACGTAATATTTTCTAAGACTGTAAAATAAATGTCTCTTTAGTGTCATGATTTAAATGGAAATACATGTAAAAGAATTGATAAAAATATAATTTGAATATAGTTTGTTTTTCTTTAAAATATATCTCTCATATTGGCATCTATGAAATCTGTACCACATTTGTAATTTTAAATTTAGTGAATACTTACTTGAGACCGGATTATATGTGCGCACGTGTACCGGCGCACATTGTGTTGTTTGGTGCATAAGGGCCGGCGCTCACTGCCGGCACGGCACGGCATGGCGTGGCAAAGGATTTTATTACTAATCAAGTTATTTTGAATCCTATTTCAATGAGTTTAGAGTTATGGTATGTTACTTTATTTCGATACCACGATGCCGCGACGTGCCGCGGTATGCTGCGGCACGCCATTGCATCTCGCGAGACGTATGGGTCACTGTGTCGAGGAATTATGATTGCTAAGCTAGTTGAAATAGAAATAAGGTTGTAACTTGTGCAGCGGTCATTTCGGTTAATGGGGCGCAGTCGGGTCGGTGCGCGGGGGCAAAGGAGGGAGAAGACGCACTGGCGCACGCGCGTTTTTTAACTCTCACACTGATTGAGCGTGGCAAGAGATGCATGCAGGCATGCCGAAGCACAACCTACAATGCCACGGTATGACGGAACTCCGCGGGATGCCGCAGCACAATCTGCCGTGGCATGCCGGCAGTGAGCGCCGGCCCTATATAATATATATTAATACTTAATATATAATAGTCCTTTTAAACCTTCCCCCCTGCACTTCTACGAATATTAAATTACTGCATATAATCCGGTCCCTATTAATACAATATTTTTATAGAAAGAGGCTATTTTAAAGCTTAGCAACCTGATTCTGCTGTGGCGCATACTTTATAATCTCTGACATCATACGAAACATCTAGATAAAGAAGATAGAAGGCGCGCCGAGAATCTTCGGCAACCTTCTATAATATTTATCTAGATGTTTCGTATGACGTCAGAGATTATAAAGTATGCGCCACACTGCTAATTTGTTTCACTACACACCTCCATTGCAGTACTAACTTGGAAGTTCTTGAATATTTCTAGGGTTGGTAGGTATTCAGATACGAACAGAATGTCTAGTACGAGTTCCTTACGTTAATTTGCTCGAAGTAGGTAAGTTTTATTCCTTCATACATTTCACACAGTTCTCTGACGTTGCCTCTAGGGGCGCTGGTGTGAAATGTATGGGGAATACGAAAATGTATTTCGAGCAAATTAACGTAAGGAACTGGTACGAGATATACTGGGACCAAACGTTAAACGAGCATTTGTTTATGGTACTCCAGCAGGTGGAGAATTTGCTTCAATAGGAAGGTGGGTATGTCGGTTTGGAATCAATTTCAGTCCTTGTATTCATTGAAATCTTTGTCAAGACTGCTGATATTATTTAGTCGTATAAAACATGAAAAAGGAACTCTAGTTTGAATCACAACAGTGCTGACAATGTGCGGGTGTGTAATACACCTCTGTCTACCCTTTCGAGGATATAGGCGTGGTGTATGTTTGAAATATTTTAGTCTAGAGTGAACTGAGTATGGTCTTTGAAATGAGAATAATGTGAATAGGTCACTTCACGAAGACGACGATGAGCTAAAGCCAGTCCACCCGTGACCACGGCTCTTGTAACAGGGCCGAAACGTCGGGTAATAAAGAGGTATGTATATATCTCAATAATCGCGTAAAAGACCCGTTAGTCGTAAGTTTATAATGTGAATAGGTATTCGAATACCATATACCTACTAATAGGTATGTATAAGCATTATAGGTAAGTATACATGAAAAAATAGCCAAATACATTTAATTAAAAATAGTTTGTTTTATTGATTAAATCTTTACAAATTAACACACATTTGTACTGATTGTGAAGGCACTTATTTAATTTTATTTGTCCTTAATTCTAAAGTGATGCAGTATTTCAACCTTATTATCACGAAGTTATTCAACTGCTCCGGTGGCGTGTTCGGCTCCAGTGTCTCGGGTTCGATTCTCGGGTCGAATCAAATATTTGTGTAATCCACAAATGTTTGTTTCGGAGTTTGGGGGTTTTCTATGTACAGTACCCGGCGATAAATATTGCACATCGACCTTTGGAAAGAGTAAAAATAAAAAAACATGTTCACATCAATGATATTTTATGTATAGATGCGTTGTTCGTGCCTATAGGCATGGCACATGAAAATGAAGGTTATGTCTTACGTAGTATTGTATTCTCTTTGATGTTTAGTTACCTAAGCAACCAAAGTCGTGACAGGTCGCTTCAAAAATTTGCTTTACCATCCTTTACAATTTAATTATTTACTCACTTTAAAATCTGTAGAAAATGCCTTCATGTGTTTTCAGACGTTGTGTAAATTACTCCGCATCCGTGATATATAAAAATGTGTCATTTCATGCGTAAGTATTTACAGAAATGTATTTTATTTGATTTTTATGTGGCTGGCAAACGATGTCTGTCACGTGATGTTAGGGGAGGTTTGGGAATTATGGTACCTATGTTTTTCTGGTGATGGTATTAATTTAATATAACCATCGGCAAAATTGTACATAATGTGTTCTTTATTAATTATTGTTTTATTTTTCTTTCTTTTTTTATTAGTAATTGTGTTTCATTATATTTTAGAGTGCCAAAAGAGGGACTTGGAGGATTGAAAGAAAAGTGGCTTAAAATAATAAGGTCTCAAAGACGTGAAAACGACTGGCTACCAACCTCTTACCGCAAAGTTTGCTCTGATCATTTTCTACCCAGTGATATGTATGTAACGGGTAAAAATTATCGAAAAATAAAAAAGACAGCGGTCCCCATTATTATGGTAAATTAAAGGATTACCTTATACGGACATGATGTTTGTAGTTTGGTTTCAATGTAATAATCTGATTATTAATTTTTTTAGCAAGAAAGACAAAATATGCTTAATACATCTCCTACGAGCTTGGAAAACGTTTTATTGTCTGAAGAAGACTCAATTTTTGGTTCCCCAAGACAAGCTATTTTAAAGAACAAAATTAGAAAGCTTTCAGAAAGTAATCGGAAACTACGTATGAAAAATTATAATCTTAATAGAAAAAATAATAGGTTGAATGAAAAGAACAGTAATTTAAAACAAGTAGTCGTTGAGCTTCAGAAGAAATTTTTAACTATTGACCAGTTAAATGAACTATCTCTTAAAGCTGTATCAGTAGAATTTATTAACAGACTAGTTAAAAACTGTAAAAAAAGGGCTATCGTCAAAAATATACACCAGCTTTAAGAAAATTTGCAATTACTCTGCACTATTATTCAGCTGCCTATAAATATGTACGACAGGTGTTTAATGGTTCTTTGCCTCACCTTCGTGTCATAGGAAAATGGTATGAGAACAGCTTCTGGTTTTAATCAACATGCGCTAGGTATTTTAGAAAAAAAATTTAAACATGTCAGCGAATATTGTGCACATTAGTAGCCTATGAAATGGCTCTTCGTCATCAAACTTTGTGGACGGTAAAGAAGACCTCGGGTGTTGTGGACTTTGGTGCTGGATCTGCAAAGTCGTGTGAAGTAGCGACTCAGGCATATGTGTTCATATTAGTGTGCATGAACGAAAGTTGGAAAATGCCAGTCGCATATTTTCTTGTGAAATTTATTAAAATTGTGTTTAACCGAATGTTACCGTGTGGGGGTAGACATTGTTGCTATAACTTTTGATGGTTGTGCAGCCAATTTAAATGCAGCCAACATATTAGGTTGCGATTTAAAACATCCAGCACATTTAAATTGTGCCCGGTAAATGGCAATAGGCTCGCCCCCTATTACATGGGACCTAACATAGCTGGCGAGATGTGGGTGTGTTTGCACACCTCTGCCTACCCCTTCGGGGAAAAAGGCGTGATGCTATGTTATATGTTATGTAAGCACATTTAAAAACACATTTAGGCATCCTGACTGTGATTAAATTCACATGATAAAATTAGTACGTAACACTTTTGAATCCAAACGCCTAATTTTTGATGGGAATGGAAGGGAGATTCGCTGGCAGTTGATGGAAAATTTAGTAAAGCTTCAGAAAAATGTTGGTCTTAACTTTGCAAACAAAATTACCTCACGTCACATTCATTTCAGAAATTAAGTGATGAAAGTAAAATTAGCAACCCAAATTATGAGTTTGAGTGTAGCAAATGCACTCAGGCTTTGTAATGAGATTTTGACATCTTCGCTCTTTGTGGACACTGTAGGTACGATCGATTTTATAGAAATATTTAACCACTTGTTTGACATCTTCAACTCCAAATCATCGGATTTCTATGGCTCGAAAAGGCCTCTACGTACTCAAAATGCCAATGAAATATTAACTTTTTTTGGAAAGGCTAAAGCTGGGTCTTCATATTTATCTATACTATTATATAATTGTAAAGTGGTCGTGTCTGTACATTGAAGATATTTGAAAAAAAGAATACTTGGGTTATGTTATGTTAACGATACTGAACACGAAAAATTTTTTTTTTAATTTCCTGTCTGTTTGTTCGCGATGGACGCAGAAACTACTGAACGGATATGGATGCGGTTTTTTTTGTTAGACAGGGCTTGGTCAGACTTAAAATCTTACGTTTGTTTCATCGCAATCGGTTGATTAGAACCGTAGATGTGACCAAAAATATAATAAACTGAATTTAACGGAGATATATAGATGTCGCTTATTATTGTTAGGTATTTATGAAATTTGGCTGATATTGATGAAATTTGGTACAAGGATAGATTAGATCTTAAGAGAGGACATTTATGATGGTATGTTTGGTCGCGATAACCGACATCCACGCGGGCGGAGCCGCGGGCAACAGCTAGTTTTATAATAATTTTATATTTTTAAACGATAAAAATGCGATTTTATGTTATTTTGTATTTTAAAGTTTAAGTTTAGTTTTTGGTTACTAGTTTTTGGCTCGCTACCTGTTACATGGAACTGTCAAAGTTACTGACGAAATGCGGGTGTATAATTCCTATGCCTGTGTAATGTAGAAAAAAAAATAAAATTTTATTTAGTGGTTATTTTTTGTTAATATGATGTTAACATGATGTTAGTTTTATTACTATATATCATGAATGTCTTAGTAATATAATTTTAACTACTAAAGTATATAATAATTAACTACGTGAAAGTCATGTATCCTTTTCTCCTCCACATACCTCAAAACCAGTCAGTTGCGCGTAATTATAAACCCGTCATTGGTTCACATTATGACTGACAAAACATTCGCAGTCTCATAGGTAGTGTGCGACAGAGATAACGCTCTACGAAGCCGAAATTAACCGATTGTCTCTTTCCAAAGGTTGATGTGCAATATTTATCGCCGGGTCCTGTATATTATGTATGTATTTAGAAATATATAAGTATGTTTATCAGTTGTCTAGATCCCATAGCACAAGCTAATAGCTTAGTTTGGGTTAGATGACGTTGTGTGAAAATGTACGAATTATAAAAAAAATAATATATTTTATTACGATGACACATGAGATTCCTGCACTGTGTAAATTGAGTAACAAATGCAAATTTAAGATTCTATTTTATGGAAACTTACACAGTGAACCATTACGTTCAAGATAGTACTAATTCTAAAGCCCAAAATCTGCCAATGTGAGTCTGCGACTTATAAAAACAATCAAAGTACCAGACTGAGAATACTAACCAGAGATTATACACACACACACACACACACACACAACACACCTATATCCCCAAAGTAGGTAGTAATAAAAAGTAGCAGCAATATTGTAATTTTGAAAAATAAATTGAAACCCGTTGCCTTGTGATGAAAGGCAACAAAATCTTATGCGCCAGCCGCTATGGCACAGCTAATTAAAGTCCTGGGCGTCTCGGACTACCAGAGATTACACTTAACATCTAAACATTTTAACTTAACAAATACATACAATGTTATATAACACAAAGTATGAAATAAATATGTCTATAAACGAAAATTAACGATAAAAAACATTACAAATTAAAATGATTAATGACAATATAACACTGTGATAATATAAAAAGGTGGGATGAGTAATCATAGTGACTTGAAGTATGTGTAAACATATTAATAAAAACCGGGCAAGTGCGTGTCGGGCCACGCATATAATAGGGTTCCGTAGTTACCCTTAATATGTTTTATAATTCTTGAACTAACAGAGTTATCTATACGTTATAGTATTCCTTTAATGTTCATAACATGAACTACCACCATAATTTTTTTCAAGGTTTCTCGAGCGGCCGTTTAGATTTTAGAGGGGACGACGACACCCTGTTTTAAGAAAAAAGTGCGCTTTACATACATACATACATATTGTCACGCCTCTTTCCCATGGCGGTAGACAGAGACTATGGAATTCTACTTGACTGGCATACTTCTTTCGCTTCTTCCACTTTCATAGCTATCTTCATGCATGCTCTCCCGTTCTGGGTACTCTTGAACTAGCCTTTGGTCGAAAAATCTCCAATTTGATCGAAGTACGTTCGCCTAGGTCGACCTTTAAAGTGAGCTGTAAAGCTGAATATCTCGCAAACGTATACTTAAGTCAAAAAATTGTCTGAGCATTAAAATACCTACCTAACGATACCCCACACTACAGGGTAATCGCGAGAAAAAAGTCTTACTCATTAACGCGTAAGGGAGGTGCTGCAAATATTTTTCATAATTTTGTTGTAGCACTTCGTTGGCGCAGTATACACATATTCGTGCAAAATTTCATCTTAACAGTTTGAGACGAGAGCCGAGGACGGACATGACGAAACTATAAGGGTTCCGAGACTTGGACTACGGAACCCTAAAAATATTAAATACATATAAAAATGGTCAATTCATTTTATTGACACCATTTGGGTTTTGTGATAATATTGTCATGTGTGAGTGAAAGCGGCAGAACTTGCCATATAAAAATATATATTGACAAAAGTAATATTTGTGATGTGTTCTGATTACTTCTGATAATCACATATTTTTCAATTAATAAATTTCGCATAAACTACAATCATCAAATTCAATTTCTTGACATAATTTTATAGAAAAATAGAGTGAACTTTAGGAGTTAAGACTTTGTATCGGTTTGTAAACACTATTAAATCGTATAATTAGGAAGTCCCAACTTGTGTAGTCGCAGTAGGTGTATCAGGCAAGACGTGTACTATCACCTTTCTCTTGGCATCATAACTGAAACTATTCATCTTGAATATCCGACTGTCGTAGAAAGGTTTCAAGTCATTAATGTTGATCTGCCGAGCCCTCTCTGTAAGGTCCCTCTCAGATATTTCGATGGTGGCCTGCGAGTGGTTATGAAGGCCTCTCATGTAAGCGAGCTGGTCCATGGTTAGTTGACGGAGAATGTAGTATAGGAGCTCGCTATGGTCTTTGTTGTACGATAGGTATTTTTGGAACGTCTGAAAAAGTATAAAGAATTCAGTTAATAGTAAAGTAACCCGGCCAAGTTAGTTAAAAAAATAGTGATCATGCTGCAAGCCATGGTCTTCAGCAGGAGTAGGTGGAATGTGGCCGTGTTCTTCTGCGAGCAGGTCATACTCGGAGGCGGACGAAAGGGAGAGAGAGCGTACCCTCTCCACCGAGTTCAGCGGCCAGGGCGCCGCGGACTCACCTACGCTCAAGACCATCGATATCCCATCCTAACAGAAGCAGGCTAGAAGGAATGCGAAGGGCTTCAAGCCCGCAGCATGCAGACTCACTCACTGATGCCAGATAAAACCCGACAAAGATGTGGGAAAACACCCGACCCTACCTCGTGACAGAGGCTACACAGGTAACAGGTAACAGGGAGTGTTTGGCAACGGACATAGGGGCGGCAGTGGCCTTGGGCCATGACCCAACATACCTGTCTCATGGCTCGCATGACGGAGTACTTCTGCGTGTCGACGAAGCTCTCCAGCATGGTGCGGATGGCCATGTTGACGTCCTCCTCGCTCACCATGGCGCGGAGGTGCATGCGGGCGTGCGCCTCGCTCATGCGGATCACTGACGGAAGTGAACAAACAGATGCTGATGAGATTATATGTATAACTCAGACCAGTGGTGACGCGACAGGAATTTGCACTTAACACTATTACATCACGTCTATGACCAGATTGGCCGCCCTCGCACCTCAATGTCCTCGCGGGCCGGAGAGGAAGGCCAAGTGACCTCACCTCCGGGGCTTCCCCCGACATGCTCTCACAGTGACTTCCCTCCACAGGGCTACACGTCCGCTCCAGGCGACGTCTGATACCACCAGAATGGGTTCTACCCTCAGATCAACCATCAGAAAATAGGAGACAGTCGCCATCTACCTATAGATGACGACTGTCTCCTATTTTATACGTGGCGACTATTAAGTAGCTCTGATATAGGTTGCCCAGACATTACATTGCAACATGTCAAAAACAAATTCTCAGAACAATAACTACAAACAAGAATTAGTTCCATTTTTTGCCACACGCGAACTTCAATCTGGGAAGCTATAGTGACGTTACGTCAGTCTCGACTGTTCTGACGTGCAGAGTGTTGTAAGTGGTTCAGACCGGTTATCAGCGCTCTATATATACGTAGTATAGAGCTAGTTGCCATGAGGTCCTACCCAGATATGGTTACTCCGGGACCTGTTAGAGTCCACGTGGAAGACCTCGATGCACCTTATCAATGCAATCATCGATGCAATTACATAGTTAAAGTACAAGTAGTTTGTTAGCAGGTATATGTTTACAGGACACCATAACACCATACTATTGTGTTGTAATAATAAGTTTACAAAGAAAGATCACTCACCAGATTCAATATGTCTGACAGTGATGGGCAGACTGCCTGTCGCTAACGACTCTTGCCTCAGCTGACTGTACATTTTAGCCACTTTATCTTGGTCCATGTTCTGTAATACAAATCAAATGGCATTAATTAGTATATTTTATAAGCGGTGAAGTAAGGTTTTCTTATATAATTTCACAATATGAATCACAAAAACTGTAGTCTTGGACTGAACTTGAGCCAGCTACTGATCCCTTCCAGGAGGAACGTTCTACCAACTGACCGAGACACAACTAGCACAAGACATCTAATTTTGTAATCACATTGTGTTACACCAGCTTACTTCCCAGGTCAATCAAAAGGTGCACAAAGAAGTTTTACTTCAATAAAACCCACACAGACAATAAACCAAAAAACCGGCCAAGTGCGTGTCGGGCCACGCATATAATAGGGTTCCGTAGTCACCCATATTAGCATCTGTAATTCCTGAACAAATAAAGTTGTCTAATCCGTTATAGTTTTCCTTGAAAGTTCATTACATGGACTACCATCACAAATATTATCAGATTTTTTGAGCCAGCCGTTTAGATTTTTGAGAGGGTACGGGGAAGGGGGGGGGGGGGGGGGGGGACGCTGTGTTTTACCAAAAAAATTAGCTGTATAGTAGAATATCTCGCAAACGAATACTTAAATAAAAAAATCGTCTCAGCAACCTCATTAATTTTTTCTTATTCTATTTCATAATTTTCTTTTGGCACTTTGTCAAAAATAGTAGTAAAAACACATGCAAAGTGAAAGTAGTAAGTAAATACACATATCTATGCAGTTTCATGTTTCTAGCACTCACCGTTTACGATGAAAGCCGAGGACAGACGGACGGACAGACATGACGAAACTATGGTTCCGAAACCTGAACTACGGAACCCTAAAAAAAAGAACTTCAAATACCGGAATGGGCCCAAATAATTGTCGGAATGGACCAAATTGCAATGGGACCACCAGCTTTCAATGAAAATTTTTCCCTCAGTAAGTTATGAGATAAAAAAACAGCCGAATTGAGGACTTCCTCCTATTTTGAAGTCTGTTAAAATCACATACCTGTAGTTTAGGATGTACATTCTCTCTGGAGTAAACGATGTATTTCTTGAGTAGATCCTGCGACAGTACGAAGGTGGGGTCAGGAGCGTTGGCGTCTTCTAGCACGTTGCCTTGTTGTGTGGGGTGGTGGCGGATGTGCGAGCTTACTACGAACCTGGGGACACATACTGTACAATCCATTGGAGTCCTCATCATATCAGCCCACCCACCGTCCTTACAGAAGCAGGCTAGAAGGGCTGCGTGCTGTGGGGACTCACCCCAAGTACGTGTTCACTCACCGACGCGGGATAAAACCCGCAACGGACGGCCACACAGGTGGCCAAGGTCCGTCGGGCGCCACTGTAAATTCTTTTAGTGCGTACCAAAGGCGCTCAGCAATGGACGCAGGTGCGGCCGCTGATTAAAAAACATACACACACATATCACGCCTATATTCCGAAGGGGTAGGCAGAGGTGCATTACACACCCACAATTTGCCGGTATTTTTAGTCCCACGTAATAGGGGGCAAGCCTATTTCCGTCACCGGGCACACATATAATGGGTTATGTCTAAAACGGGCGAATGAAATTAATAAAAAGGAACAGCTATATAGTAATTAAAAAAAAATTGAAACCCTTTGCCTTGCGATGAAATTTTAATGAAAGGCAGCCGCTGTGGCACAGACAATTACAGTCCTGGGCGTCTCGGACTATATTTATTATTAAAAAAAAACAAAAAAAGCCTATTTGACGTCCACTGCCGGGCATAGGCTTCCACTAAAGAGAGGGCTTCAGTCTACATATACCACGCTGGCCAGACTGCATGGTTGGTATAGGATACAGTGTCGAGTTTTCCTTCTCTAAACATATTAATATGTTTCTTAATATATATCAAATACACAACACGTCAAAAATTTACATAACAACCGATTTCAAATGACCGAAATGTGACGAAATAATTGTCAGAATGGGACCAAATTGAAATGGTACTTGGGAAGTAGTAGCTTTCAATAAAAATCGGTTAAATATATAACGACTAACGGTTAAATATATAATATATAACTATATATATATAACGACGAAAGTAATGGTATTTGAACGAGACGAAAGCATGTCGAACTGTGCGATTGTTATTGAAGGAGAAAGAGTGGAGCAAGTGAAAGAGTTTGTGTATTTAGGGTCCAAGTTTACAAGGGATGGAAGATGTGACGACGACATTGAAAGAAGAGTTATGGCAGGAAATCAAGTGAATGGGGCTCTGCATACCTTTATGAACAGTCAGAAGATTTCTCGGAGGGCTAGGCTAGCTGTTCATAGAGGAGTGTTGGTCCCTACACTTATGTATGGAAGTGAATGTTGGGTTTGGCAGAAGAAGCATGAAAGTAAAGTAAATGCAGTGGAAATGAGAAGTTTGAGAAGTATGACTGGGGTGACATTGGTTGAGAAAGTGAGGAACAGTGAGATACGAAAACTTTGCGGTGTATCAGAAGATGTAGTGAGTAAGATAGAAAAAGGGATGCTTAGATGGTTCGGGCACGTAGAAAGGATGGATGAAAGAAGATTGACGAAACAGATACATAAGGCGGGCGTGAATGGACAGGCAGGTAAGGGTCGACCTAGGCGAACGTACTTCGGCCAAATCGGAGATGTTTTGAACAAAGGTCAGGTCAAGAGTACCCAGAACCGGAGAGCGTGCATGAAGATTGTTATGTAGGTGGAAGAAGCGAAAGAAGTATGCCAGGACCGTAGCAAGTGGAATTCCATAGTCTCTGCCTACCCCAAAGGGAAAGAGGCGTGACCATATGTATGTATGTAAATATATTTTCAAAATCGGTTTTCTCAGTCCAAAGATTTGAGGTACCAAACGTAAAAAAAAGCATACAGTCGAAGTCCAAACATTTGTACGGATAACACAAATATTTGATTCGACCCGGAAATCGAACCTGGGAGCTTGGGGACAGCAGTGTCATACACATACGGTCCACTGTGTCACAGAGGCAATTGGAGGCAAATAAATTGGAGTGTCTGTTTGTCAATCCAAATTCACAGCTCTTCACTAAATGCGTATAAAATTATATACGGTACTAACATGCCAAGTGCGAGTCAGACCGCACCGAGGGTTCCGTATAAACCTAAAATTTATATTTTTCGCAATTTTTCATTTATTTTGGGGTGTAAGACGTTGCTTCGTACCAAATGTCAAAACTCTGAGTTCACGGGAAAGTACCCTGTAGGTTTTGATTCCTTTGCGAGTGTCAAAATTTAGAAAAATTTGCAGCATAAATGGCTGTACCTTTTGATTGTGTTGGCTTAGAAGTTTGATTTTTTTCACAGTTTAAACGGACAGTATTTGATATGAATTTCAGCTTGATACCACTACCACACGTCCCTGAGAAAAAGGACAGACAACAAAGTGATCCGATAAGGGTTTTTCCTCCTTTTTTGCAGTCGGTTAAATATATTCACAAACTATTAGTAGTAATACTTACTTAGCTAGATGTGCGTCTTGCATGGGATCAGCTTCGTCTCTCACTACGCACAGTACATCGAATCTCGACAATATCGGCTCAGACAGGTTTACGTTCTCTGAGAACGTTAGTGACGCGTCGTAACGACCGCCGATTGGATTCGCCGCTGCTATTATTGAACATCTAGAACAATAGTAAACGAAACTGTAGTCACGTTACTTCATGTAAAAACGGTTAAGTTCGCACGGGCGTTTAAAAATCGCGACGTTTTTTTACCGCTAGCTGGGAGTTGACCGAGAAATTGTACTTTACGCTTAAAATACAACAATGCGGTGAAAAGTCCGTAGCGATTTAATTCTACTGTCGTGTGAACAAATACTAGGCAATGCACTTGATCTATTTAGACGTATTTTTTACGCGCGTTAAAAAATCTGTCGTGCGAACGGAGCCTAAAGCTTGAAGCACACTATGGCAGCACGAAAACAGTACCGCTCCAAGCCTGTATTCGAATTTGAGACTTAAAAAGTAAATCATCTATATATTTAATACGACAATTTGTCTGTCTGTCTGTCCGTCCGTCGCGTTTTTCAATTTACATACATTTGCATGAAATTTTAAAATTTTTTTTTTTTTGAGGCGATACAAAGTTCGTCGGGATAACTAGTATAATATAATTCAACAACGTTAAAATGTTGAGTATAGATGACATTACATTGGCAACTGGTATTCAACAATGTTGTATTGTTTATTTCACAATTTGATGTCTATCTCTTACTTATTAAACAAATATGAAATGAAAGTACCTGGCATGCAGCGAGGTGACAATCCCGGCTTTGGAGATAGAGATGGACTGCTGCTCCATGGCCTCGTGTATGGAGGTGCGGTCCTGGTCGTTCATCTTGTCGAACTCGTCGATGAGACACACGCCGCGGTCCGCCAGCACCAGCGCGCCGGCTTCGAGGGTCCACTCTCTAACGATACAGGGTTAACGGGACTATTATATTTAAAAACGATTACTTGTGTGCTTTAGACCATACGACTGAAATAAAACTTCTTTATCTCCATTTATATGAGATGTAGATCCTGTAATAGAAGAATCTGGCAATAATAACTCCGGGCAACTCCTTTCCAATCGCCAATAATTACAAGTAGCGAAGCGATTGTGATTATTTTATTTATTTAAAGTTTTATTTCAACCAATTTAGACTAGTTACAGATCTTATAAAGTAATCTACGGCCCATAGATATACACCTTAAAACTAAGAATACATAATAATATTAAATACCTAAACCTAAAATACATATCCTACTAATATTATAAACGCGAAAGTTTGTGAGTATGTGAGTATGTAAGTATATAAGTATGTATGGATGGATGGATGTTTGTTACTCTTTCACGAAAAACTTTTGAATGGATTTTAATGAAACTTTACAATAATATAGCTTATACATCAGAATAAAACATAGGCTACAATTTATAAAGATATTGTGTGAATTGTTTAAAATATGACGCGGCGCGACGGGAACGGGAAACAATCCAAATTACCACGCGGACGAAGTCGCGGGCGACCACTAGTCTATACATAAAATTTAAATCTCGACACGTTCCTTTGTGCCTTTAAATCTTACGGTTTTTACAATCCTACATTTACTTTAACCAGTTATCTTAAACGGAACTGGCTATGAGAGGAAGAAACTGTATGCTCGCACCTCTCTCTCTTGCTTGCCCCTATAGTAATATGAGAAAAAATCTCTTTCTATCTTTACTAATTTATGTCTCCTTGTCAACTTGCGTTCACCTCGTTTGATCACACTTTTCATTACACTTACTCCCCAAGTCAAGAGTGCGTAAAGAAGTTTTACTTAAAAATTGTTAATCCTTAAACATATCTGTCTATAAGATAAGTATAGGTATAGCAGACCTGGTGGTGGGACTCTTCCGCACGTAGGCCGTGAGCCCGACCGCGCTGGCGCCCTGGCCTGTGGTGAAGATGGCGCGCGGGGCGATCTGGGAACGTACTATATAAGTATATAACTTGTATAATTGTCTAATATTACCGTGAAACGTCATACTATTACGGCCACATTTCACCAATCATTTAACTGAAGCATTCGTAATGTGTAGGCCTATTACAATTTCCAGGGACTGTGTATATTTGCCAGAACGTCGTCCGTTTGTCTGCAGGACCACCACGTGCAGGAAAGGATGACAAAAATAAAAGACCTCAAAAATTCTACTTAGTGGCATGTAACAATTTCTACCTATCCTACCTATACATCTATATAATGTAAGTATATGGTATGTGTGTAGTTATATGTATACAGAATGTTACGTAAGGGTTATATGAATCCGAGGACACCCCCATCAGCTGGCCGACCAGAACCCGTTTCGATATGTGACGACCGCCAAACAAGAAAAAAAAAATCATCCAGAAAATAAACATTATTACCGAATAAAACACTCTTGTTTGAACAACACTAGCTAAAATCAGCTGATATGGTCATCGACATCAAAAGTAAGTAGTACAAATAAAGCGCGGCTGTGAAAAACCTTCTCTCTCTCTCTCTCCTGGTTGGAACATTTTGTCTCTGTTTCGCATCAAGGTCGCGTGTCGGTGAGCGACGTCGCCTCCCTCACCTCCCACCATTGTCTCTTAGTAAGTACGTCAAACACTAGTGTTGGGACACGTTTGTTTTGATTTGAAATAACGCATATAACTTTTTTATTAATGAATTTTTTTTTTTGTTTCGCGGTCGAAACATATCAAAAGCCATTCTGGGCAATCAGCTGATGGGGGTGTCTTCAGGTTGACATAACCCTTATGTAACACCCTGTATAACATATTGTATTAAATTCTACCCTGTTTCTCAATTTATTCTAACTTAGCAGTACATTTTTCCCAAGAAACTTTATTCATGTTGTTTATAAACGTTCTACGTTTCCATCCAAAGGTTGCCAGTAAGAAATCACTTTTTAGTGATAAGACCGCCATTTGTACATATTCAAATCTGGATTGTTTGTTATGTTTTGGTATTGGTGTACAATAAAGTTTATTGCATTGTATCTATTCCGGCTGTGGGAACTATTTGAACAAATAAATTTATTTGAAAGACACGAGTGATTTTGAATATTTCTTTGTACCTACTTTCTCCTAGGTTTTCAATTTTGTCAGTCACACTTAATAGGGGATTACGTTGGACCGACAAAATTACTGGCAAAATGTGGTTGTATACACTTCGAGGGTATATGCGTGATGTATGTCTATTAGATACTATTACCTTTTCAGTATACTTGAGGAACTGCGACTTGGCTGTACCGGGATCTCCACATATGAGTACATTGATGTCTCCACGCAGTTTGTGTTTGTCACCTGGAAGTCAATCACGATTATGGGGCTGTGTATCTGTCAGTGGCATCATGGCTCCCGAATGGCTGGACCAACTTTGATGCGGATTTCTTGTTCGAAAGCCGATATGATCGAAATAGTTCTTAACTGATTTTGAAGATCGTCAATTCACTTCATGGGTGACGAAGCGATCTTACTCAGTGATGTCGGGATTTTTTCTAGAATAAGTCATTGACTATACATTGACATGTATAAAGCGCTTAAAAATACGTCGAAATATATGTTGTTAAACGGCAGCGGATTTAAATCGCGACGGATTTTAGCACAGTGTTTTTTAAGCGCTAGGCGTTGAGCGTAAAGTTCAGTTTCCCGCTCAACGTCCAGATAGCGTTAAAAAAAAGTCGCGATTTTTTAACGCCCGTGCGAACAGGGCTTTAGTCACTCTTTGTACCAAACAGCTGCGAAACTAGAGGTTTAAAAAAAAATGTAATATAACAGTTACAGTCCAATTAACTGCTTCGGTGGCGTGGACGGTAGTGCATCGGTTTTCTACTCTGGAGTCTCGGGTTCGATTCCCAGGTTAAATCAAATATTAGTGTGATCCACTAATGTTTTTTCGGAGTTCGGATGTTTTATCTGTATATTATGTATGTATTTATAAATATTTATAAGCATATTTATAGGATATCTAGATCCCATAGCACAAGCTTATGGCTTAGTTTGGGCTAGATGATGTTGTGTGAGAACGTCCACAAATATTAAATATAAATTACCTGGGTTTTTAGCTTCCCCACCAAACAGTGCTAACGCCAACCCTCTCTTAATATACTCATGTCCGTATATAGAGGGCGCTATACTCTGTACTATCCTCTCCCCTATCCGAGGGTCTTTGGATAATTTTACTATGGCGGCTATGTCTTCGTCTGTCAAAGATTCCACTATATGCTTGCAGTCTTTCACTACTATATAGTTGGCGATTATTACTGTTGCGAATACTGGGAAACCCTGGAAATGTATCAAATGTATGAATAATAAGAATGGCAGACGTTTAGGGATATAAAAAATAAATGAATACCTAATTTTTTTTTCAAGCTTAAGTAATAATAATAGTTACATATAGAAAAGAAAAATATGATTTTAAGTTACAAAGTAAAGTCCGAGACGCCCAGGACTTTAATTGGCTGTGCCACAGCGGCTGGTGAGTAAGATTTTGTTGCCTTTCATCAACATTTCATCGCAAGACAACGGGTTTCAATTTTTTTTCAAAATTACGTTATAGCTGCTACATTTTATTAAATTCATTAGGCAATTTTGGACACAACCCATTATAAATGTGCCCGGTGACGGCAATAGGCTTACCCCCTATTATTTGGGACTAAAATACTGGCAAATTGAGGGTGTGTAATGCACCTCTGCCTACCCCTTGGGGATATAGGCGTGTTATGTGTGTGTATTGAGTTACAAAAATATTTTCTTTGGTCATGTTTTATTAAAATTGAACCTATAAAAGACCCTTTTATGATTTGCTACATTTACTAAGTACCTAAAGAAATGAGTTATTTTTAAAATCATATCTTAAATAAAATTTTTAAGCACTAGGAAGAATGTCCAGTAGGAAGAAATGGAGTATAGTAACCTACCTGTTCAGTATTAAGTGACCCATCATAATTGTTAGTGTATACCCCGGTGAGGTCTACCTCATCCCCAGGTTTGCAGCGGTCACACAGATCGGCCAACAATATACACTCCTTGGATCTGGGGATCCTGCCAGCGGGGATGCGTCCCGGGGATTCTTGGATTGTCACCTTTTGATAGTTACGGTATACAGTTTGTTCCATGTTTACCTGCAAACATAATAACTGGTTGTTTAATTGCAATAAAAGCCTTAGTATACCTGGCGTCATATAAAAAGAACGCCAACCTTCAAGCTGGGCAGTAGACGATTTATCGATCTATATGGCGGTAACAGCGAGTAAGAGCGAGAGTACCGATGCGCAAACATATCCCTCCCACTCTTGTCCAGCGTTAATTTTACGTGAACACGAGTATAGTAAGAACTGGTTTTAACGAAATTTTGGACAAATACACTTTTAATCCCGTGGGATTTGGGAACCCAGTGAACCCCCAATTAGGAACCCACATTCTGGAACCCACATTCTGTAATGTTTGTTATATTATGATACTTTTACCGATGGATACAATTGAGTAATTTTTTTTTCTTCTGTGTGTCTGTTAGTTTCAGCTTGACCTCTTCAAACTGATGACATACCTTTCACTGTTGCCAGGACAGATGTTACATCCCACTAAATATAATCTCTGCAGTCTGAACCTTTACTGTACTTTTTTATGGTTGGATTTTCATAGATATTTAACTTCCCCCAAATCCCCACTACTTACCATAAATGGTCCAGCACTTTGACACTCTGGACAACTTCCAGGCTTGACCTCAGCATTCTGGGACTGTACAAATGGTCCCAATATGTACCCACAGCGGTTACAGTCGTATTTGACCACAGATAACTGCGGTAGAACCCCAGTGGTAGCGGTTATAACCCCAACGGTTCGCACTAACTGATTCAAGTGGAGTTTCCGGAATGTTCTTAATTCTTCTATTAAGGGTAGGTCAGATATTCGGACGTGGATTTCTGAAGTTACTCTCTCGTAGCTTGGGAATATTTGGAGAACTATGTCTTTTGCAACCTGAAATATATGAATTAATATACTTACATGGTACTCATACAAAGACTGCTAAGCTATTTTACCCCTAAGGGCTCCTGGGGTTATCACTCCGAGGGCATATTAAAAATGTCCTAAGAGCTAAATCACAATACTGCGTTGCGAAGGCACATTGCAGATATCCACAATTTTGCACAACGAATTTTATGCGATGCTCTGTCGCGACGCACTGTTCGAAAATTGAGAAAGAAAGACAGGATTTTTTTATTTTATTTTAATTGGGCTACTTTCATCCCGATAAGGACTGCGCGAAGTGACGTCGCGGCAAAGAGTTTTTTTGATACGTAGGTAATGTAGAACTAATTACTTTATTTCGAGAAATTATCCCACTGCCACAGATGAAATAACGATAAAATATCTTGATCAAAATAAAATTCTTTGCCGTTCAGCTTTAATAGATTCACTTTGAACAAGGGAAAGGGTAAATTAATCTTTACCAGTTAGTTTGCAGATGGAGACATACCTCATCAAATATCTGCAACATCTGGAAGGGTGCTTCAGGCAAGAAGTAAGCGAGCACTTGTTCCCTCCGAGCCAGTACATCAAACTCTACGTGGAACGAGGCCTGGTTGTGTTCACACATGCGTCTGATGCGCTCCTTGTACACAAACTGACCTTTACTGTTTGTGTATGTGCGGATGAAGTTCTTGAATCTGAGGAAAGAGTATTCCATAATAAATACTCTCGAAGGAGTAGGTAGAATTTAACATTTTGCAAGCCCATATGAGAGACCACAAGTAGTATTTACTAGAAGTCAATAAGCTCAAAAAGTAAACCTCGCGAAAACATTATTTGGCACTTTAGTTCCCGTTTCCAACCCAATATTATTTTTTTTCAATTAAGGAACATTTCAAGAGATTGGATAAAACATGTGGCCGCTAGCCAAGAATACATATAGACAGACGAAAGCAAAATTGTCCAGAATGATCTCGAAATATAGACACTTCTCTTGGTCTAATAATTACACACTATTTTAAAAACCCTAGCTACCTGTTAGCAATTTCTGTCCGAGGTCCCAACATCGAGACCCACTCCTTAGTTGTATAACCTTTAGTGTCCTCCAAATTCTCTATGCTTTCAATACCCTCCTCTACTTGTTCGTCAGTTCCCATAGCGGCTTTCTCAGCAGCACGACGTCGTTTAGCACGAGGGGCGCCTGTGCTTTCTTCGTCTGACTCATCTGAGTATTATAAAAAGTTGAAAAATAAGGTAAGCTATAACCTTGGTGGCGTAGTCAACATACGGAATGCTTTCAGAGGTCCTTTGTTCATACTACAAACATGCATGCATTCACGTAAAAACGCGCGCACTCACGCAAACCTTTAATATTTTGATGTGACCACTATGCAACATTATCTGGTACTTGAGTGATTCATAAACTTAAAGGAGACCTTTCTTTCTCTTTTATTATTCTTTGAAATTTCATCCTGAGATTAAGTTCCTGAAGAAAACTAGATCATATAAATTTGTGAGCTTCCACTAGCTGTAACCAATATATTTTTTTAGTCTTGATCTTTATTGAGGCTTTGACCAGTTTCAGGCAGTCCTGACAGCTGCATGAGTACATTAATACATCACCATTTATAACAAATGCGTCCTAAGGCCCAATACCACGCTTATAACAGATGATGCAGAATTTAAAAATTCCGAGCCTTAGACAAAATGCAATGAAGTTAATAAATTATATTACCGTAGAGTAAATCTCTGTCGTCTCTTCTAGTTCTGCCTTCATCACGGTCACGTCTTCGCATTTCCTGTTCAGCGACCGCACGGTCCTGGATCGACATTGGGTCGTAGTCATCATCATCCAAATCTTCAGCATCATATCGGTCCAGCGCTGGCATAGGACGATAATCTCTGTACAATTGAAATATTAATGTTTAATAACAGGAATATTTGTACACAAACATGGTAAAAACTTAACAATTAAAAATAAAAGTTTAAGATACATAGGTATTTTTAATATGTTTTGTACATAATCTATATATAAAACAAAGTTGTGCTGGTTAAGAAATAAATGGCTCGAGAACGGATCAATCGATATTTGCTAATTCTGTTTTGTTGTGTTTGTTATTATCAGAGAAGGATCTATTTCTAAGAAAGAAAAAAAAAGTTGTGTGGAACATTAGAAAAATTTATGCAGTAGGTACGAAGTTCGCCAGGACAGCTAGTTATGTATAATAGTAATAAAATGTTATAAAATTCTAGCTGACCTGGTGAACCACAACTGGTATACCTTTAATTTCAAGTTAGTATTTGGGTATTAGCTAGTTAGAACTAATCAACAGCAGTTGAATTAAAAAAGGTAAGGCTAGAATCAGAATAAATAAATAATAAATATAATAATAAATGTAATAAATCAGAATTGACGTTCAAGCTGCGCAGGGGGCGGATTTATTGATCTATATTCTATATGGTGGTAACAGCCAGTAAGAGCAATGGCACCAGTGTGCAAACACACCGCTCCACTCTGTAATTTCTTATATGAAAGAGAATAATAAATTATCACCTATTACCACTTATTACCAGGAGCAATATTATACAATTATTGTAATAAAATTCCTAGTCCGAGACGCCCAGGACTTTAATAGCTGTGCCATAGCAGTTGGCACATAAGATTTTGTTGCCTTTCATCAACATTTCATCGCAAAGTTTCAAATTTTTCTTCAAAATTACAATATAGCTGCTACTTTTTACTAACTTTATTCGGCCATTTTGGACATAAACATAACCCATCATATGTGTGCCCAGTGACGGCAATAGACTTGCCCCCTCTTATGTGGGACTAAAAAAACTGGCAAATTGTTAGTGTGTAATGCACCTCTGCCTACCCCTTCGGGGATATGGGCGTGATGTGTGTGTGTGTGTATAATAAAAATAATCATTTATTTCAGATAAACCCATAGAACAATACAATTTATAATACAAAAATAGTTACTTACGCCTCCATGTTATCATTGAAAAGCTCCTCTCCATCACCTTCCTCTTCTTCAGGGTTATTTTCACCAAGTATATCACCCTCATCTTCAAACATTTCATAATCCCGGGCCGGTGATGTCATTCGCGACCTTGCACCATCTCGGTCTGTTGGTGTGTCGGGCACTGGAGAACTCTATAATAAATAAGCAGTATAAGTATAAACACCAGATCCCAGGATCACTTTAGGATCTTTTTAGGTTAAGTATTATAACGAATTTAAATTTTATCATTGCTAGCATGAACGTAAATACGTATGAATTCAAAATAATTGTAGTACGAGTACGAGATGATTGTCTTCAGTTTAAAATTATTTTTGTTAAGTTTGAAAATAAACAAAAGACAGATGAGCCCAGAGGACTATTCTATTCTGATTTGTAATAACATGTATGTATTACGTACCATAATTAATAATATTGATTATACAATCACTTTTTACACTTATAAGTTTAACACAAACTTAATACAGCGATGTATCTCTATCTATAACTTGAATTGTGATTTTCAATTTGTGATTTGCAATTGAATTTCAACTTGAATCTTAACACTCACACTGCAAACAAAACAAAGTTAACTTTTGTAATTGTCAAAAATACGCGCGAAACTTGGTTTGGATTTCAGTTTTTTTCCATGGCATCTACATAATTGAGTCATTTGAAGACAGCAGCCAAAAAACTGTGCTCACCGCACTGCTCATGTATTGACATGTATAAATCGACTAAACGTTTGACATTGACATACAATTGGAACATAACCTCAGAAATATCTGGTATTACTGTTTCTTCACATTTATTTTGATAATAGTCGGAATGTCAATAGTTATTTAACAGGTTTAGTAATGAAAATATGGCTAAATATATCGCCCAGATTATAGTTCTTGGTGCCCAAGTTGTGGGACGGGCTTTCGCAAGGGCATTGAAGCAAGAGATTGCTGCTTCACAGGAGGCAGCGAAAAGAGCTGGCGGAGGACCTGAAGGGACACGGAGAGCGGCAGCCAACGCTTCAACTGGTCTCACAATAGAAGAAGCTATGCAAATCTTAAATTTAGACAAATTAGAACCGGAAAAAGTTACCAGAAATTATGAACACTTGTTTTCTTCAAATGATAAATCTAAAGGAGGCTCGTTTTATTTGCAATCTAAAATAGTCAGAGCGAAAGAACGAATAGACGTTGAATTTAAACAGGATTCAAAACCACCAGAGGGCAAAACAGGTCAACATACATCATGAAATGTAGTGAAATCAAATTGGACTAACTGTGTTATTTTCTTTGTTATGTAGATATTGACTTAAATAGTAAAAATGCAAATAGACGTTGTAAAATATTTTATTGCATAAAAATGGATACCACAATAGTGACTAGAATACATCAGTCTTTATACAATACATTGTCGATTATATTATGCATAAACATACTGGTTACAATCTGTGACACCAATGCACTAAAGCAATACCTACTACATACGACAGAATGATAATGCTAAAGACTCTTTCTAAATATCCCAACACCATAAAATATAGTTCCTGGCAGTAGTACTTGAGTTTGAAAGCATTTAACTGTAGGCATGGTTAATCTTGTACAAAACAGTACTATTATACACAATAATGATATATTAATAATAACATTAAGCTTGAATCGTTATAATTTGAAGCCTGGATGGAATTACAATTTCTAAACTATTTATTTGGTCTTATTACCTATACACTTCTTACAAGATATGTATAAAACATATGAAAAAAACTTATACTAATAAAATGTTAACCAAAAATGGTACTTAAATGACTAGAAGTAATTGCATAAAATGGAATGACAATGGAAGAATTTGAGCAAAACATCTAGGTACACAAACATGTACATAATAATTATATCTAAAATGTATACCAACCTTGTTCCCCTGCAAGTTCATATCACATTCTATAAGCCTCCTGCAGTTTTTTATTATCTATCTGCTTAATCCTTAAAAGCACAGGTTTTTCATTCACAATTTCCAAATTTTCTCAATTCTTGAGCAATTTTACTAACTCAATTGTGCTTCCAGTTGACACCTTATGCATGTCCATAAACCTATTAATCACTACACTTTATTCTTTTGAGTCTAAATATACTACAATTATTTATATCTTCAATTACAAAATGATTTGTCCTCAAAGATCCTCTTATTATATCTTATTTTCAGCTACTTGTAAATCTAAGTTTATCATGAAGAGATCAATTTTATCGCTTATTAGGTTAATACAATTAATTAAAAGTAATAATCTAAATATATATGTAAAACATGCAGTTTCATAGCTGACCTCCAAATACCACTTCCACATGTCTGCATAATAAATAAAATAAGATAAAATAATAGTATGGAAAGAAGTTATTTCTTATGGCTTCACATGAACAAGGACCACCACTTCATAAGGACTACACTCTGATAAACCTAATATATTACAGAGCCAGCCATAGAATCCCTTTTCAAAATCACAAACATCCTTCCACCAATGCAGAGCACTGAATGTCAGCTGCACTATCCCAGCATATAGCCCAATACCAATAGTAAATGTCACAATAAGAAATGGATACAACAAAATTACTATAGGAGCCAACAATACTTTTTTAACGCAGTTCAAATTCTCTGTGACATGCGTAAACACATTATACCAAGCCATAGTACCTACATAGAATGAGTAGATAGCAGAAATACAAGTTACAAATGGTAAACACAATAAGCTGAAGAGAAATATGTGAGGGCCATTGTATATATAGCATTTCGAGATGTTCATTTTGTTGTATTCTTCAGCTACAATAGTTGCTTCAATAATCTCTAACTCTTCCCGAGATATGTTCAATTTCACATCTACATTCTGACCTTTCTTCTTACCTCTCTTTATTGTCCCTGTCATTGTCAAATAGCTATCTTTAGAGTTATCTGTCAAAGAGCATTCAGGTGATATAGATCCTTCAGAATCAACTCGTAAAGCTGTAACTTCGGTGTCAGTGTTCTCATATTCATGTATACCTGGCACTATGTTGACTCGTTTTTTTTTCTTAGCACTTTTCAGGCTGTCGGTCATGATGCCATTTAAGCTGCTTTCAGATTGTGTTTGAGACAAACTATTGGGTGTGCCCGATGAACTTTCCATTTGATCAGGGATCAGTACTTTACAACTTTTATGCAAGTCGTTTTCATGAATTTCTCTTAAATCTCCATGACTGGAAGCATCTGATGAATTTTCGTATATCGGGGACAGATCAATAATTTCTCGGCTATTGTTTATTGTAGCAAGAGCTTGATAGCCATTATTTTCAATGCATTTCAAAGAATCTGTCTCTCCACCATTTTCACTTAAATCTTCATCATTTACATCATTGATTATTGGCAGGTTAATTTTCATATTTGACTTGAGCCCTTCCATTGTAGAATGAATGATGCCATTGACTACATGTTCCGAGACTGGGGATAATCCATTTATGTATTTTGATTGTACATCATCTACACCACCCTAAAAAGTATAATCACAAAATATATCTTTAATCCTAGGTGTACTAATCAAAAAGACTCTATTGTCTTACAAGAAAGCCAAGAGTGTTAGCACTCGGCTTCAAAATCCTAGCAGGCCATGTGTTTTTAGGCTTTAGCTTTAAGTGATCTGATAACAGTGTACAAAAGACTTTTTACTCTCGACAAACTGGGCCTCACCCCAATTTAAGTTTATTCTACTGTATAGAGTATTGAACTATGATAATACCTATTATGAACATACTGTAACAAACAGGTTTGACAAAGGTCGTTACGAGAAGAATTCCATTAATTTGTGTCTAGTCCATATTTTAGTCTTTTAAAGTGCTTAATCAACAGCCCAACCCAATTTCACCTGCTAGTGGTGCTCCTGATCCGGATAGTAAGTGGTGCCGTGATCCGAGGATGAGGCCCTGGCGAGCGTAGAAGTTCCCGACGAAGTTAGGTTGTGATACTTAGGTAACAATGGTGCTATTGCAGTCTGAATTCTTTTCTCTTACCTGTATAGTTATTATGTGGTCAACATGACTAGCTATAGCGTTTTGTTTCTTCCCATTTCGCTTCTTAGGTAATATGAATAAAGGTTGTTCCACTTTAGCCATTGTAGTTCACGTTTTTAGCGTTTTGCCGAAGTACAAAAACTGTCACCAAATAAGCCAAATACGATAAACACTAGTTTTGGTAAGGAAGCTAAAAACAATAACAAATATACACAAAACCCGCCATTGGAAACCGAAATTGTATAGTTTAGTTTGGAATGTTTTTAATTTATTATCATGTTCATAATCGATACTAACCTTTCTAATTTGGCTGTATTCGAATTCCGTTCCCTAGCCATGACTTGATTCAGTTTGATCCGACAATAATAAAATAACAAATAAACTCATAGAATGAGCTAGGTTGAGTTTATTTAAATAGGTTAAATAAACTCAAACTTTGTATCATAAATCTTCGAAATTATTAGTTATTGTTGGGATAGAAAAGAAGAAAATAAGTTTACAATAAATAAATAATAATAATTTAGTAAGGAACGGAACGTTGCGCGTACCACTCCGGCTGTCAAAAGACTTGGCGGTATTGTGGAAAGACTTTAGCCCGCCCGTAATTGGGTTAAAATAAAAAAACGCTGTCAAAAGATAAGTTTCCTTATTTTGATTTTGACATTAGTAAAGAAAACAAACTTAAATTGATAAATTGATGAATAAAACTTGTTGAAAGTTTGTAAGGCGAGCGCATAAATTGAATTAGTAACAAAGTGTTTTAAAATGTTAAAGGTAATTTTGATGTAATATACCCAAATAAATTTATCTTTCCATGCTACTATTGTAAACATAACCTATATTATTTTAGGGTATGGTGAGTTTAGTGACCGGTGGAGCCTCAGGTCTGGGTAGAGCTACTGTGGAAAGATTAGTTAAGAATGGTGGTAAGGTAGTCATTCTTGATATTCAAACGACCAAAGCACAAAAGGTCGCTGAAGAACTCGGAGACCAGGTCACCGTCGCTGCAGGATGTGTAAGTAATATCTTTATGGTGAAATAAACAGTTTCTTATCGCTTTGTCCGATTGTCCGGTTTCCTTTGCCGCCACTCGATTTTAGGGGCGGGAGGGGGTGGAGGGGACGGACCCCCCTCCTCTAAAGGGGTAAAGTCAGGAGCTCCCAATCATTTTTTCATTAGAAATGGAATCTCAATATTTACAATTTTTATCAAATTTCATTATTATTTTTCACAAAACTGCATCTCAGAAATTTTATTTTATTTCGCAGATCACATCAGAGCAGGATGTAAAGAAAGCACTAGACATAGTAAAGGACAAGCATGGTCGTTTGGACACACTAGTCAACTGTGCGGGTCAGGCGACTGCTTACCAAATATACAACTTTCACAAAGACATACCCTGTCAGTTGGAACACTTTACTAAACTTGTAAATGTATGTATAATTTACATAATTATCATACCTATTTGCCCAAAGGCATTGTACCATAATGCCCACATTTTGCCAAATCTATTGTCCATTGTCCAGTGGGGAAATTAGTCAATATGCTTCTTTGTGAGTGCAGTTAGTAGTGAAAGAATTTTCAAAATCGGTTCATTAGTATCTTCTCGCTTAGCTTTGCCCGCTTGACAAATTATATAGTAAAACCTTCCTCAAGAACCACTCTATGCATTGGTGAAAACTTATGTTATGTTATGATATCTATACAACTTTGAGACTGCTACACTCGCAGTTCAGGTTAATTTTCTGCCATAAAATATCCATTTTCAGACAGGATTTACAATATAATTTGTCAAGCGGGCAAAGCTAAGCGAGAAGATACTAATGAACCGATTTTGAAAATTCTTTCACTACTAACTGCACAATTCTCGAGTGCTATAGGCTTCTTTTTGTCCTAGTAAAGTGTTACCATGGGAATTGCAAACGTGAAAACTATCACTCGGGTGGAACCCCGGTAATCATACAGTATAAATAAATTGTATTAGATTAATTATTGAAAATAATTAACTTCCAGATAAACACAGTAGGCACATTCAACGTCATCCGATTATCATCAGGGTTAATAGGCAAGAACGCACCAGACGAGAATGGCCAAAGAGGGGTCATTGTTAATACAGCAGCCACGATAGCTTACGATGGGGACATAGGGCAGGCGGCCTACGCGGCCTCTACCGCAGCCATAGTGGGTATGACGCTGCCCATTGCCAGGGATCTGTCCTCACAGGGGATTCGAGTTGTCACGATAGCTCCAGGTCAGAATCTTAACATAGTATAAAACAATGTCACTTCGCACTGTCTGTCTGTCCCTATGTACGCTTAGATCTTTAAAATTACGCAACGGATTTTAATGCGGTTTTCACTAATGGATAGAGTGGTCCTCCAGAAAGGTTAAGGTTTCAGTACTTTATAATTTGTAAAGTTGGCAAAGCCGCGGGTTTTTGCGAATTTTGGAAGCAAACCTCCCTCGCCCGCCCCCCACAATTAGTAATTAATTGATTTATAGGAATGACTACGCTCATGTAAATAGTAACAAGAACATTCATGGTCTATTTTAAAAAACGCTTAGTTCAACCCAACGCGCGTAAAAAATACGTCGCGATTTAAATGTGTTGCCGTCTGAACAAATACTAGGCAATGCATTTGATATATTTCAACATATTTTTAACGCGCGATAGAATATCGCTCGTGGAACCGAGGAATTATAGTATAAATATATTATATTATATAATAGGAAACCCCATCATTGATATCTTGCACCATAATACTCGTACCACATTGCTAGACATTTCATAAATTTTTCACTAAAAGTACTTACTGTTTTTATTGATAGGATGTCACATGCTCTGACCAAGCGTAATAAAACTTTATGAGCAACTATTTCCTATTTTAAGGGATATTTTTTTGTTTTAAATTATGTTTGATAGGTTCCATAGAGGATACCTGCCTATCACCCCATTTAAAATTTCTGTACTTGTTAAAAAATGTATTTGATTGGTGTCTACTTTTACTGCAAGTTATAAATTTTTTTTTGTTCTTTCCAGGTATATTCAAAACACCTATTCTCGAATATTTACCATCGAAAATGTTAGATTTTATTCAGCGAATGACGCCATTTCCTTCAAGGCTCGGGAAACCTGAAGAATTTGCCCATTTAGTGACCAGCGTCGTAGAGAACCCAATGCTGAATGGAGAGGTTATAAGATTAGATGGGGCCCAAAGATGGTTCCCCTTATAAAATATAGGTAGATTTAAGAATTGTTAATTAATATTATAGGTTTTAATTAGCAAATGTTACGTTTTTAATTCCATAATCATAATACCTTTTTTAGGACTTAAAGTAATGCTTAATGCAGGCCTATGTATGCGACAACTTGAAGTTGTAAGTCAGTAAGGGTTGTCTCTTGTTTGTGACACGGCATTGACCAAACAGTTGATATTGAGGCACTAACGTCAAAATTAGTGGTCAAATTATTTTACTCTACTGACAACCCTAACGTTCGAATTATGTTCTCTGTAAACAAAAGAATGTGCTTTAATTAACGTCGGAGTGCAAGTTCTGTATGTAAGTACTATTCTCTATTCTTTGGTATGGGTGAAGATGAATCGGGCACCAGAGAATTTTGTGCCGGAGATAAAGATAAACGTATATAATCACGTATATATCTCCGACGGCCAATAAGTTAATTGTTCTCACATAATATATTTGTAATATATTATACCTTAAATAATGTATGTACGAGTATATACATTTATTATAATTATTGTATAGTTTTAATAGTTTATTTATTAAAACTATATAATAATTATAGTAAATGTAGTTAGGCTATAGGCTACGTTTCGAATGATCTTCGATGTTTTTTAATGTACCAAAGCCGCGGTCGCTTTTACTTTCATTGCCGAGCATCTCTGGTGGACCAGGACACGCACCAGGACAGTAGCGCCCGGCAGAACGTGGGCACGTAAGAAAGGTCAACCCCGTCATACGTACTTACGTTACCGGGCATTGTATAGGTACCTACCTGTAACTGTTTACAACATTAGAGAATCAATAACCATTACGTAATCCGAACGCAAATTCCAACAACCAGGGACGATGGTTACATAAGTTATTTTTTTAAATAACACTAGTAGGTAATCGCAAATACGATCTACTAGCGTTCCTTTTCACCCCTCCAGCGAAGCTAAAACTGCTCGTGTTAAGAGTGGGTTCACGTCAGTAGTGGAGTGACCGGGGATCGAACTCACGTCGTGAAAACGCAAGCCCAACTGCCACCAGGCTACGGACGTTTCATACGCTAATGAAGCGAAAAACAGCGCTAGGTAGGTTTAAAATGAGTCTTAAGAAGTAAATTAAAAAAACATGTTCCTTCGTTCACAGTAAAGTCACAAGTTATAGCCATAGTTTACATTTTATATAAACCGAAGCGGCAAGACAATAACATTTTATTATTCCAACTTTATATTATGATAATCAAATAACCACCACTATTGTGTCTAAGCTTATAAATTGAACAAGAGTTCAAATACAGCCGTTCCGTTACCGAATCGTATCTGTTTACAGCAAAGGTCTTGGCACATTTGAGCGTAACACATGACTTATTTAATAAATAATGCAGTTCGGTATAACTGACCGGGCAAATGCAACTACATTAAAATTTTACATTTTAACGGGTATTATCAAGAACATGACGACGATATGTCAATAGGTACATACCTTTTGTTACCTGACTTTTCGACCAGGACCAGGACAAAGAAAACTTTATAACCAGGGCCGTCTTTTGACTATTTGTGGCCCTGGGCACAGTAGGATAATGGGGCCCCTATGATCTTGAGAGACCACTATTTACCCGATTGCGTCAGCAAGGGTAATGTTCTACACGTATCTATCTATATATGTATGTTTCTTTGTTCCCCTCTACAGGCCTATAACGACTGAATAGATTTCGATAATTGAGTTCTCATATGAAGTGGATAAAAAGTTAATTTGGTCTTTTGGGCGCCAAATATTTTTATTTATTTAATGACTTTCAATAGAGCGAGAGCTGGTAGACCTAGGGAAGAAGTTTGAGGCAATCTGAATGTTTGACAGATTGCTTTCCATAATAAGCACATGAAACCCCACAGCACGCAATCTTTATGGTTTGATTCTGTAAACACAGTGGGTTGCTAGCCCACTGTCCTCAGACCCCAATCATGAAGGTCGGTTGTCCTGCGCGTAGATGAGTCTGTGGCACACTCGTCGCAGACTTCGGAACTCATCGGGAGGGTACGCTCCTCACCCTTCTCGACCGCTTCCTTCCGCCACGTTCCACTGGGTCCCGCTGGAGGACATGACTCATATCATGGTCTCCAGTGAGAGATATCATGGTATCCACGCCCAGATCCACGACGAGGCCCCGGCACTCACTAGCCCACGCTGTGCACCCCACCAACGTCGGAGTTGGGACCGCTGAACCTCGATTCCTCGAGACGCAGGCCCGTGGTCCTGCTCCAGCGCCTCCTTGTGCCATTGAAACAATGACGAAATGGCTCTCGCTTCCAGGTTTCATGGAGGGGTCCCGGCTAACAAACATGCAGCCTCTAGGTTTAGGTCTTATTAGGTCTGTTGGAAACCCACTCCTGTGGAGATCACAGCTGTGGTAAGCCATGGCCCTCTCTGATGAATAAGCCCCTACAGTACAACGAAGTTAGAGAAGCACCCCGTCTGTCAAGAGATACCGCCGCCACCACCACCACCTCGTCCTCCGAGACTGCTTCTACCGCGAGGTTCCTCACGTGCATGATAGCATTCAAGGGGCAGCGTCCCCTACGGAAACCGTACCTACTGGTTGTTCGGCAGGGTTGGCCCCACGTTCGTGAGATGCTCGACGAGGCGTTCCGCAATTATCCGCTCAAAGAGCGTACAAACCTCGTCGAGCAACTCGATCGGCCTGGGACCAGACGGTGGGTCCACCGGCTGCTACGTTTTCCGGATCAAGACAGGACCAGCTTGCCCATCCTCCACATATAGGGAAACATGTTTCTACCGAGAGAAGAGTAGCTTCACGCATGTAAAAACCAATAGGTATTGGAATTGGAGTCACGTTTTTCCTTTATAAACATCGGTTGGCATTTGGTGACCTCGCAGGAAGTAGGGGGCCCCTATCGATCGCGGGGCCCCCTATCGATCGCGGGGCCCTGGGTACGTGCCCATAGTGCTCAATGGGAAAGAGGGGCCTGTAACCCATTATCGTACCTAAACCTAATATAAAAACTCATATCACACTCTACTCATCCATGACAAATATTTTATGGTAATATTATATGGTACTCTTCATTTTTTTGTAGTAGGTAGTTGCGGGTAGTGCGCAAGTAGTGCGATTTAGTAGAAATCTTCAGTTTACGAAACGCTGTCTCTTTCTGTCCCTTTTTTTCGTTTTTTAAGAGGGAACTTTGTTTCTGAAGGTTTCCCAACAGCACAATTCTTTTTATTATCTTGTGCTTTCCGCTGCTGTTCAAAGGCATCCCCCTTCAATGTTCTCTATTTTGAGGTATTTAACGCCAGGCACTGTGGTAGGCATCCAGGTCGTTGCGAGGTCTCTGTCCAGACCGACATGCACTGGACCGGCGCCGCGGATTAGGTCTAAACCCCACCTCACACTCTTTAATAGTGCCTATTAATAGAACACACACACACACACAGCCACAGTTTACCACGCCCAAATCTCGCAATTCACTTTGCTGGTCTTACTCACATCAGCGTATTACTGTTTTCGGGTAAGATAATTTGCCAGAACCATTTCCATTTGTCAGCTGGTACACCGCGTGCAGGTGACGACGACTTGGGCTCGGGAGATGTTGAAAGGGCCCCATAGCACCTAGTAATTACCTTCCTGTAAAGTGATCAAGTATCTATGTATACTTGATCACTAGGTATTGACTACATATTAGGTACTACAGAAGTTTCGCAGCAAGACCGATTTTTGATGTGTCATGTAGCTATATGCAACACAAGACCGGTCTAGTGGTCAAAGAGCACAACATTGCTTTACGGCCGTCAAAAACAAGAAAGGGACTGCAGCCATACAAATACCTTTAGAAATATCAAAGCATTGGAACAAACACCAATAAAATGTATGTAAAACTCAAACGGGTACAGTAATCGTAAAATGTTCACTGAAATTAGATTTTATTTTGTCGTTTATTATTTTGAGGTGGTATTTTATTTATTGCTTGGGGTGAACATGGAAATTTGGCTTGTTTTAAACTTGTGCATAAACAGTAATTTAGTGTTATTGAATTTGAAATTTGCTTTGTATAAAACTAGTGAATTTATACACACATGCTTTTTGTAAATAAATAAATATCTTATCTTATCTTATCTTATCTTATCTTATCTTATATTATATTATCTTATATTATATTATATATTATTAAAAAACGGATGTTTTTCTCGATCTCGATTATCTTATCTTATCTTATCTTATATTATCTTATCTTATCTTATCTTATCTTATCTTATCTTATCTTATATATTATATATTATTAAAAAAACGGATGTTTTTCTCGATCTGTCGGTATAATGGATACCCCGTCCTGTGACCCACTGGAATAAAGGTATCCATATTTCCCCTGCTGTTTGTTTAGTTAAGTTATAAATACATAATAATATAAATAAATACTTTTAATATATGTATATAAATCTAATTATATTATATTCAAATAAATATAGTATGATATTCTAAGTATTATTATTTCTTCTTTTCCTACCTCTGTGCGTTCGGTGTGATTGTTATTATATTATATTATATTATCTTATCTTATCTTAGTGTCTTTCAAATGTGTGTATGGGCTTAACTTTCATAAAGGGGTTGGTAAGTTTACATTATATGCCCGCACTTCGCTAGTGATTGGTTTTGACCGGAGGTGGATCCATTGCAGTTAACCTCGAAAGTTTAATGTTTGCTAGAGCCTAGTAGAGCGTTGGTCGTCGGGTGCATCACTTGTAGTGAGGTCAACTTAGGCCACTAGAATCTTGCTGGGATCTTTCTGTACCAAAATTTAGACGTTATATTTTAAGCGATTTTAAAAAAGGAGGAGGTTCTCAATTTGACTGTATATTTTTAAAACAAGCGAACCGACTTTGATTTTTTTTAAATTGAAAGCTACTAGGTACTTACCGAGTTGTCCCAATTCAATTTTGTCCCATTCCAACAACTATTTTGGTTCATTCTAGTAATTTGAAGTCGCTTTGTGTCCATATTTGACGTTTTATTCTAATGATACTTACTATACATACTTAAATACGTACAAATGTCACACCTACCAGTAGTGTGGTGTGCCGTAGTGGCTCTCCGTACACAATATTTAGCGACGACGAAGTGAGGGTAGTTGAACAAACCCGCACTTCACGAAGACGACGATGAGCTGAAGCCAGTCCACCCGTGACCACGGCTCTTGTAACAGAGTCGAAACGTCGGGTAATAAAGAGGTATGTATTTATCTCAATAATCGCGTAAACGACCCGTTTGTCTTAAGTTTATAATACTTTTATTCAGATGCTAGGTTCTTTTGAGTGATGAGTAGTGATGAGGCCCCTCTTTCCCATTGAGCACTATGGGCACGTGCCCAGGGCCTCGCGATCGATAGGCCCCCTACTTCCTGCGAGGTCATCAAATGCCAACCGATGTTTATAAAGGAAAAACGTGACTCCAATACCTATTGGTTTTTGCATGCGTGAAGCTATTCTTCTCTCGGTCGAAACATGCCTCGAAAGGGGCCCCTTTCAAGGGGATGCTTCTCTAACTTCGTTGTACTGTAGGGGCTTATTTATCAGAGAGGGCCATGGCTTATCACAGCTGTTATCTCCACAGGATTGGGTTTTAAACAAACCTTATAACACCTAGACCTAGAGGCTGCATGTCTTTTAGCCGAGACCCCTCCATGAGACCTGGAAGCGAGAGCTATTGCGTCATTGTTTCAATGGCACAAGGAGGCGCTGGAGCAGGATAACTGGCCTGCGTCTCGAGGAATTGAGGTTCAGCGGTCCCAACTCCGCGTTGGTGGAGTGCACAGCGTGGTCTAGTAAGTGCCGGGGCCTCGTCGTGGGCCTGGGCGTGGATATCATGATATCTCTCACTGGAGACCATGATATGAGTCATGTCCTCCAGCGGGAGCAAGTGGAACGTGGCGGAAGGAGGCGGTCGAGAAGGGTAAGGAGCGTACTCTCCCCGATGAGTTCCAAAGTCTGCGGCGAGTGTGCCATAGCCTCATCTACGGGCAGGACAACCGACCTCCATGATCGGAGTCTGAGGACAGCGGGCTAACAACCTATAAGGATTGTGTGCTATGGGGTTTAATGTGCTTATTATGGGAGAGCAATCTGTCAAACTTTCAGATTGCCTCAAACTTCTTCCCTAGGTCTATCAGATCTCGCTCTATTGAAAGTCATTAAATAAATAAAAATATTTGACGCCCAAAAGCCCAAATACACTTTTTATTTACTTCATATGAGAACTCATTCATCGAAATCGATCCAGTCATTATAGGCCTGTAGAGGGGAACAAAGTAACATACATACATAGATAGATACGTGTAAAACATTACCCTTGCTGACGCAATCGGGTAAATAGTGGTTTGTTAAGATCATAGGGGCCCCATTATCCTACTGTGCCCAGGGCCACAAATAGTTAAAAGACGGCCCTATACTGATGAGTAGTGATGACTAAACAATGCAGGAGACGCAGGCGTCCGCTAAGTTTATATAAAGATGTAAGCAAAACAATTTGTGTCATTGTTGTGGTTTTGCACCTTTTTAGTTTATGGGGGCCCTTTTATTGCGTTGTTTACGATTTCCTTTGTTTTATTCTATTGGCTGTGGTTACTGAATATATTGTAGGACTTAGTAGGTATTCAAGAAGACGGGAATTACATACCTTAAATACATATTTTGCTTCTTTTTTCAACTGACTTCCAAAAAAAGAGGTTCTCAATTCGACGGTATGTTTTTTTTTATTTTTGTTTTCTTTGTTACCTCATATCTTTGCATTGGGTGAACCGAATATTTTTTTTTTTAATGAAAGCTACGACTTTTCAAGTTGACCCATCCCGACAGTTATTTGATCCCATTTCGGTAATTTGAAGTTGTCGTTTCAATTTTTGACGTGTATTTTTTTCTTAAAATTACTATAAATGCCTTATGCAAATAGTATAAATACATAAGTACAATATACATATTTGCAGGTCGTACAAATTATATTTTACCCAACCTGGGGTAGCATAGCAGTCGCTCGGACATTCAAACAATTAAGCGTCGTGCAGACTACGCTATAAGATAGGTATAGCAGTATAGTAAAGATAATTAAGACACCTTGCTATACTATAGATAGAGCATGGCGTTCACATTGCGCTATATTATTGCAAGCGTTTATAGTATAAAGCAAGCTCAGTTGACAGTGCGGCGACACGGTGGCGGGCGGTGCGGTGGGGAGGATGGGGGGAGAATTGAGGAAGGTAAGAGAGGATGGCGTGCGATATAGCGTGGCCAGCAGAGCACATTGCTCAAATATCTAGCGTATATCAAGCCCATACTACGAGTATATAGTATAACGTAGTCTGCACGTCGCTTTACACCCTCGTGAGCCTACCTATCCTATTGCTACGTACGAGAATTTATTATCAAAAGCAACAATCAATATAGTACGGCGATGTGGTTCGCCACCCATCACGTCTCAGTCCCAGGGTAGGCGAAAAGTGGGCTATGGAAAGCCGCTTTGCGACGATCAATGTAAGAGGAGGTATGAATGATAAAATGGGGGAAATGTGTAAGTTGATGAGTGAAAGACGACTGGATGTTTTGTGTGTGAACGAGACTAAGCGGAAAGGGTGTGACACAACCACACATGGGCCATTTACAGCTTTTTGGTCAGGGGTGGCTGACACTAGTCGGGCCAGTCAAGGTGTTGGAATTATCCTTTCTGCTAGAATGAATGAGTGTTTGATTGACTTCGAATGTGTAAGCCCAAGGCTACTGTGGATGAGGCTGAAGGTCGGTCTTTCGCGCATCTTTGTAGTGGGAGTTTATGCCCCACAGGATGCGCAGTGGGACCGGTCCAACCAAGCACAGAGTGAAAGGCAGGTGTTTTGGGACAGCATGAAAGATACCTTGGGTAAATGCAAGCCGAATGAAAGAATCATAATGTTAGGGGATTTTAATAGTCGGGTGGGAGTGGAGCGTGATGGATATGAAAGTGTTTTGGGTAAGTTTGGTTTCGATAGAGTGACTGAGAATGGAAAAAGTTTGCTTGAAGTATGTTTGGAGTGGAATCTTGTGGTAACAAACACTCTGTTTAACCACAAAGATATCCACATGTATACTAGACAAGAAGGAGAACAGAGAAGTATGATAGATTTTGTGATTGTGGACGACAGATTGAGAAAGACAGTGATGGATACCCGGGCTTATCGTGGCACTGGTGTCGACACAGACCACTATATGGTTGTAAGCCGGTTAAGAGGTTTATTTAAACGGTGGCGACACTACGCCCATGAGTCTGGGACCGAGCTTGAACGGATAAAAGTAGAAAGTTTGCAAGAAAGGAATAAAAGAGAAGAATTTCGAAATAGCTTGAGAGAGAAGTATGAGAATATGGATGAAGAAGATGATATTGAAAAGTTATGGGTGCAGTTAAAGGAAGGACTTGTGCAAGTAGCTGTGAAAGTATGTGGTGTCAGCAAAAGGAAAAAAGGACGTATGGTCAAAAGAATGAGTGTAGAGGCACAAATGGTTGTAGCGGGCAAGAAGAAAGCGTGGCTGGACTGGTTGGCAATCAAAGCCAATCACAGAATGAATAAGGCGACAGATGAGGATGTCTCAATAGCAAAAGAGGAATACAAGAAGCGTAAAAGAGAAGTAAAGAAGGTGATAGCTAAAGAGAAAGAGAATGAAAGGGATGAATTTGATAGGAGGTTATCTGACAACTTCCAGGAAAATGTTAAACTTTTCTGGAAGTCTATAAGAACAGCCAGGGGCACTATCCAATCCTCGCAACTGGACAAAGTCAGAAACCACGATGGAAGCTCTCTGATTGGGGAAGAAAGTGTTTTAAAGAGATGGAAGGAATATTTTGAAAGTCTGTTTGAGAAAGAGGATGCGCAAGTGGAATCTCGTATAGAGGACAAGAATAAAAGTGGGAATGAAGAGGAGAATGAAATAAGTGTGAAAGAGATTATGGATGCACTGAATGGCATGAAAGCTGGAAAGGCAGCAGGATATGACAGGATCTCGACCGAGATGCTGAAAGCAGCACAAGGCGTAGTATCAAGTCAGCTGTACCGCCTTTTTAACCTTTGTTGGAGAAGCGGTAGTGTACCAGGAGACTGGTGCAAAGCCGTCATTGTGCCGCTGTACAAAGGGAAAGGGTCACAGCGAGACTGCAAAAACTACCGCGGGATAAGTCTGCTCAGCGTCGTCGGCAAGTTATATGCAAGGGTTCTGATTACTAGATTGACGAATGACACTGATGACAAAATGTGGGATGTGCAAGCTGGATTTAGGAAAGGAAGAGGATGCATGGATCAGGTCTTCTCTTTACGCAGCATTGCCGAAAAGTTCCTGGCAAAAAGACAAAAGGTCTACTGCGCTTTTGTAGACTTAGAGAAGGCCTATGATAGAGTGGTGAGGAGCGAATTGTGGTCAGCGCTGTCCATGTATGGAGTAAGCAGCAATCTAATACGAGCACTGCTTTCACTTTATGAGGGTTCCAGTGCTTGTGTCCGCATAAACGGGACTTACACGGACTGGTTCGGTATCGAACGAGGCGTCAGGCAGGGCTGTGTAGCGTCACCAATGCTGTTTAACCTATACATGGATAACTGTCTGAAAGATCTGAAAGCGAGTGTGTGTGGTTTAAGAATGGATGAATTGACCATCAAGTGCCTCTTATATGCTGATGACCAGGTAATACTTGCGTCATCGGCGGAGGAGTTGCAGGTGATGGTTGATATTTTGAATGACTCTTTGAAAAGGAAGGAAATGAAAGTGAACGCAAGTAAGACGAAAGTAATGGTATTTGAACGAGACGAAAGCATGTCGAACTGTGCGATTGTTATTGAAGGAGAAAGAGTGGAGCAAGTGAAAGAGTTTGTGTATTTAGGGTCTAAGTTTACAAGGGATGGAAGATGTGACGACGACATTGAAAGAAGAGTTATGGCAGGAAATCAAGTGAATGGGGCTCTGCATAACTTTATGAACAGTCAGAAGATTTCCCGGAGGGCTAGGCTGGCTGTTCATAGAGGAGTGCTGGTCCCTACACTTATGTATGGAAGTGAATGTTGGGTTTGGCAGAAGAAGCATGAAAGTAAAATAAATGCAGTGGAAATGAGAAGTTTGAGAAGTATGACTGGGGTGACATTGGTTGAGAAAGTGAGGAACAGTGAGATACGAGAACTTTGCGGTGTATCAGAAGATGTAGTGAGTAAGATAGAAAAAGGGATGCTTAGATGGTTCGGGCACGTAGAAAGGATGGATGAAAGAAGATTGACGAAACAGATACATAAGGCGGGCGTGAATGGACAGGCAGGTAAGGGTCGACCTAGGCGAACGTACTTCGACCAAATCGGAGATGTTTTGAACAAAGGCCAGGTCAAGAGCACCCAGAACCGGAGAGCGTGCATGAAGATAGTTATGAAAGTGGAAGAAGCGAAAGAAGTATGCCAGGACCGTAGCAAGTGGAATTCCATAGTCTCTGCCTACCCCAATGGGAAAGAGGCGTGACCATATGTATGTATGTATGTATGCAATCAATATGAGTTGTTCGCTAGAAGGAATAACAAATGACTGTTAACTTTATTCACCGAGTTTCCACCGAGCATCGCTACTCGTACAAACCACAATATCTTATCTATATCTATATCTAGTATCGAAAAGGACACAGAATGCTTTAAAGGAATACATTCCTCAAATACGACTGACTTTAACAGCTGTAAACTACTTTATTACAATTAAATAAAGTTATTTTTTCAGTGTTACAATGATTGAATTTTAAAGCGAATGCAATCAATCATGTGACATAAGGTTTAATCCTTTGCTTCTCCCGAAGTTTGAAAAATGGTATCGTGTTGTTTGATTTTATTTCCAAAATTAATCACTTCTTACAATGTTTAATAAGAAAAAATGAAGATTTGTCTGCCGATATAATCTACGTCGAGTACCTGACTGAACTCAATTTTAGTGGCTAACCTTAATCAAAGCAGTGCCAGTCCACACACCAAAATCCCAAGCTAAACTCAAAGGTTAATCGTGCACTTGTTGATCCACGGATTCTCTAAGTATTTCTGTTAGAACCCCGTTCGTCTGGGGCCTGAACATGTCGATAGAGCCCATTAGCATCCCGATGAATATTTAGATTGACTGCTTCCGTGGCGTGGTCGGTAGTGCATCCGCTTTCGACTCCCGGTCGAGACAAACTTTGTGTAGAAAACACCCAGACTTCCGCACAAACGTATATGTCATATACGTTTGTGCCGAAGTCTGGGTGCTTTCTATGTATAATATGTACGTATTTACGTTTCCGCCGGGCGCCACTGGAACCGCCGGGTGCCACTGGAAATACGTTTTGCTTGTAACCAGAGACGCCCGGCAGCGGACGTTAGAGCAGCCGCGGCATTGAGCCACGGAATTAAAAAAAAAAAAGAAAAGATAAACTGATATAAATACTTTTTTTTTACTAAGTACTCATATCACAAGCTCAGCTTAGTTTGAGACTAGATGACTGTGTGAACTGTCCTTTTTCTTTAAAGCCCGCGCAAGCGCGGCCGCTCTTACGTCCATTTCCGGGCGTCTCTGGTATGCACCAGACCGTACTTCCAGTGGGGCCCCACTGGAAGTACTGCTGTGTGAATTGTCCTAATATATTTATTATTTAAGATCATATCGAAAAACCGGAAAAAAACCCTTATGGGAACTTCTATATTATCATGGAACAATAAGCATTTAAAACAATGTAACAATTATACCAAACAACTTTACCAGTATGTAAGTAGCAACTTTGATGTCCCAAACTGGCCACACACGTCGCCGCGTCGTATCTCAGTCTTAATTAGACATAATTGTGACTTAATTAGCCTTTTGTCAATTACTGACATACATATACATACTAAAATAAAACAGTACGAATGGTATGCCTGTATATTAAAAAAAAAATAAACAAAATTAAAACAAAAAGTATTTTTATAAAGTTAATACTATCAGGCGTTACTTTTCGGAAGTCCATAGTTAATTCGGACCGATTCGGTCGCCGAGCGCCGAGCCATCAACATCTCCTGATGATGCCCCTGGTTGGGGGCGAAACACGTGTCGAGGTTTTTTATTATTTTTTGTACGATAACACAACTCTCATAATTATTCTATTTTCAAAATTATTTCTCTATTCTTTCGGCCTAAGTGGGTTTGGAGGGCGGACTTGTGCATGAATAAATACGAGAGTTGGGTAATTTGCATGTGGCGGAATATTGCAAAGTAGTTAGATTTATTTTATTTAAAAAGTATTTTCAACTGAATTCCAAATTTTTTATGTTCGTTACCTTTTATCTTATCTTAAAGCTGCTACTACGTACCAAGTAGTCCCATTTCAATTTGGTCCCATTCCGACAATAATTTGGTGCCAATTCGGTAATTCGGAAGTCGGTAGTTGTGTCAATTTTTAAAGTGTATGTTTTTTGTTTATTCTTTTTTTTTTTATTTGGGTACGCCAAATTGACGCCGCCCGCCTGGTGGTAAATCATGACGACGTCTAGCGATTGTGGGCCACTCTCACAGCACACAATAGTATAGAGAGTGGCCCTTGACGACCTACTGATGTGCCTCTTCACGCTCCGCTTAAAGAACCCAGGGTTATATGTGGGAGGAAACACGTGCACAGGCAGGGCGTTCCAGGCCACTATCGTTCGGCAGAGAAACGAACGTTTAAAACGTTCGGTAATTGGTATCCACTGTGTGGGAGTGGCATCTTTGCTCGGCACGCGTTGTTCGGGATTATATACAATTCGGGATGATATATTCTTGTCTGTATGTATTGTACACGGTAATCTTTAGAAACATTTTCTTGCAATTTACGCAGATAAATAAGCTTAGCTGAGGATTATACATTGTAGCTTTATCATATTCATATAACATAGTATAAAACAAAGTCGCTTCCGCTGTCTGTCCGTCCGTATGTCTGCTTAGATCTTTAAATATTCTTAGATTTTCACCAATGGAGGATAGTGTGGTTCTCAAGGAAGTTTTTGTGTATATAATTTGTCAAGCTTTTCGTTTGGCGTCCGCTTGTTATCTCTAAATATTCCACACGGGCAAAGCAGCGGTTATTAACTAGGCCTGTTGGACTATATTACTTAGGCCCACTTGCGTGTCGGCTCGGGTTAAATAATTAAATGTAGTATTAATATATAAATAATTAATGTAGGGTTAGTTAACTCGGTATTACGTAGTTATCTTTTTAATAGGGTTAGCAAACCCAGAGTTAACATAGAATATCTATATCACTCTATACAAACCAACCACATATTAATGATTGAATAAAGAATGAACCAAGTATGTCTATCTCTTATGTACTATAGGCTGCCGGGTAAGACTTTTTCTTACACGAATGAACGCAACGTGACGTCAGAGTGCATTTTAATTTGATCACATTATGTTTGCGTATTGGTTGCCATGGTTATGTGCTTGTGTCACATTTCACATTGTCTGATTTGACAAACGCATTTTAAAGCAGCTAACCCAGGTTTAAGCGAATTAACCCTTTAAAGTTGGTGGGTTAAAAAATTAAAATTTACCCTAGATTTTATATATTAATGATTTAACTCTGTGTTAGTGGATAACCCCGACATAAGCACTTTAACCCAGGATCGCGCAAGTAGGCCTTACACTGTTGCACCGTTTTAAACTAACCCATTATCTGAATATTTGGCAATCATTTAAACATTGAATGAAATCAGGCGTTACATGGCGAAAGTCCATGATAAAACAATGGGGTAAGATGTTGAATTTTTATATAATTGCACTAATTTCGCTAAATAGAAGACATTACATACAAACGTCGACATATGTTTCACCTACTCACGAGGCATTCTCAAGACTGTCTCAAAGAGAACAGAATCATTTGAACATCAAAAAACCGCCATCTTGACTTAAATGATTATCCTTTTCTATCGGATTTTTGCTGTTGGAGTTGTATTATGACCATGTTTGATGTACAGTTAAGATGTTACATAATTTTTCCAACAAAAATCGCAAAAACTATAAATAGTCTAGGGCTGGACTTGAACCAGCGAGTCTGCCTTTTCAGCAGGAACGTTCTATCAACTGACCAAAACACCACTGAAGATGTAACATGCCAGGCACAGGATGGTACATACCACTTAACACAACCTCGGCAGTCTGAGCATCAGCATACAAGTTATTGCATTGAAATAATACACTTTTGAACCTTGACTGTATTTAATTATTTTCAAAACGAAAAGCTCAAGAGAGTTTACCTTTCTGTTTCTACTAGCTAAATATTTAGATATTTTAATAGTTTTGTCTGGGAGTCCATCGGGAACATTAAATAAGGGAGTGTGGCGTGTAGACAAGCAGACTAAACGACGCACTACCTCTGACGTCACGTCATACGTGAAGGCGGTTCTAGTCCCTTCTATAAGCTTCTACTTCTTAATTAATCTACACTACACCTATGCTTGACTGATTGACTGCTTCTGTGACGTGATCGGTAGGTATCGGCTTACGACTCCGGAGTCTCGGATTGGATTCCCAGGTCGAATCAAATATTTGTGTGATCCACAAATGTTTCGGAGTTTGGGTGGCTTCTATGTATGGTATGAATGTATTTAGAAATATATAAGTATGTTTATCAGTTGTCTTGATGCTACAGCACAAACTTATAGCTTAGTTTGGGCTAGATGACATTGTGTGAGCATGTCTAAATATAATCTATTCATTATACGTAAATTGGATTAGAATAAACTTTATTGTATACCAATAAAAATCACAAGATATAACAAAAACAGTATGTACAAAGAGCGGCCTTATCGCTAAAAGCAATATCTTACAAGCAAACTTAGAAAGGGCAGGTCAATGATATTACATATAAATAAAGAGGCAGATATGTTACTAGAGTGCGCCTTGTGAAGACGCGAAAACGTCCCAATTGGGACGTATCGTATTCAGTACATGTCTTGCAAACGCCAATTAAATTTAAATCGTCAAGAAAATGAGCCGTAATATAGTAGTACATAGTAGAGTAAACATAAAAACGCCCACTAGAAATATCTTCTGGTAACCGTACCAGAGTCGCCCGCGGCAATGGACATGGTCTCGCGAAAAAAAAAGACAAAAACGGCCGGTGAAAAAAGTCTCTTCTCTATACTACAAAAGTGGTTCTCAGAGTATTTTCGTAGATCAGAAAATTACCCTTAATAGCACAGTTACACACTCGCTATTAACTTCAAGTATTATCTTTACAAATAATTCAATCTTATGCAATCATTATGCGTAATTCCCAGTTGCAAAACAAGTCAACGAATCTACAGATAATATAGATTCTAATAATGTTGTACTGTCCATAGAGGTCCGTTCAACAAAACAATGCGAGTTATCTGGCCACGTATATATAACTTCCAGTGGGTCATTGCATGGCGCCATACTGGGATACTAGTACTGACATACTGGCAGATAAATGAGGCAACATAGATCCGTGCGTGAGTGTGATCACTATTGTTGACCGTTACGGCACTACGTGACTACAATTAATAAATAAGTAAATATTTTTGGACATTCTCACTATTTCTCACACAACGTGATGACGTTAGAATAGCTTAATTTGGGCTAGATTTATCCCAAATTATGCTATTCTAAGTTTGTGTGGATTTAGACGAGTTATAAACAGACTTATATATTTCGGAATACATAATAAATACAAATATTTGATTCGACGTGGAATGGAACCTGGGCCGTAAGGGACGGTATCAACTGTTAAGATTAGAGAGTGGCATTACGTAACAGACATGTAAAAAACGGTATTAAATGTATTTGTACACACACACACACACACACACACACACATATACACACAGACACACAGAAAATCACGTCTTTGTACGCGAAGGGGTACACAGAGGCGTGAATTACCTATACTCACATGTCGCCAGTTCCATGTATCTGGAGGTTAATCTATTGCATTTTCCAATGAATGTGAATATTCTTGCTAGTACCTCGTCAGTCTGTCAGCAGGTGCACCACGTGTGGGTGAGGGTGACTTGGGCCCCGGAGTTGTTGATACCGCGTCATGTATTTGTATACAGATTCAACAGGTGATAGATGGATTTAAGACAAATGGCTGTCGATAATAACGTTCGTGTGTCACAGACCAGCTGCATTGTTATAAGCCACGCCGACCAGTTATGCAACTTAACAATTGCATAAGACAAAAGCGCAGCGACCGCCCTTTTTATTTGTAAAGAGAAAGTAATACCCTTTGTTTGAGATATTTATCATTATTTGTATAATATATTATTTGACTTTGATGACTAGGAATCTCCTAGAAACCCCTATAAGAAATATAGTTTATATTAAAATAAGAATAATATAGGCAGAAGTAAAGGACATACAGGCAGACAGACCGACAAGAATAAAATAGAAGATTTTATGATAGTGGAGTAAAATGATATATTGTTGCCGAAGGTGCTATTTTGAATTAGAGCGAAGCGAAAGATTCTAGAGTAGAATGTAGAATCCCGAGCGTAGCGAGGGTTTCTAAAGTAGAATCTTGAGCGTAGCGAGGGTTCAAAGTACGTCGCCTGAGAAAAAATAATTTTACTCTCGAGGCTTAAATATAAATTTTAGTGACCTTCTAAAAAAAAAGAAATGTACTAGCGATGAAAACAATTCGCGCGTTTTGTTTTCTTATGGTTGGATTATGTACTATTAAAGATTCATGTTCCAAATTCGAATCTCGTTATTGCCCGCTAAATAGTCTGAACAAACCAGAGCTACTTCAGGCGCACTTATGTAAGAACAAAACGCCACTTTTTGAATAGAAGTGATGAAAATAAACTTACTTATTTTGTGTTTTATTAATCTCTTATATTGGCCTGACACTACCCATGTTTTGTTATTTTATTAAATGTACCCTTAAACAAGCTGTCTCTACTATTTAATAATTTAAGTCTGAAGGTGAGTTTGACTTGGGAGTCTCCGGAGTCGTACCTACTAGACCTACCTGAGTCCCAAGTTATCCACACTTGCAAATGGTACATCTGCCGATCAACAAACGATACAACAAGTTAAAAATATGGTAAGAAATTTCCATATATTTTAGAGTTTTCGAAAGTTTTTTCATAATATATAAAAAAAAACAAAAAAAAGTTCATCACTTTAGAGGTCTTTGACCATGCTTAGTTGATTGCAGCTGGTCTTGAGTCTCTAACTATTACCGTTCTCGATTTGACCTCGTTTTGACCTTGACCTTGAGATTAGAGGTCAAAGGTCAAGTTCATTTTAGAGTCTTCATTTTAGAGTCGTCATTTTAGATGTCTTGTACTATTTTAGATATGTGGATGATATTATTATATGTTGGACAGGAACAAAACGTCAGCTCAGCGTCCTTGTCTCCAAGTTGAACTCAGTACACCCTAGAATTGATTTTTCACTAGAGTTGGAGTCAGATTCCACTCTCAATTTCTTGGACCTTTCAATTACTAGAAGGAACGGTATTCATGAGTTCCGTATCTACAGGAAACCAACAGTTACAGACACAGTTATTCCTTACTCATCCAATCACCCATGGCAACATAAAATGGCAGCTTTCCACAGCTTACTGAGCAGGTTACTGGCGGTACCGTTGAGCCCACAGGCATTTGGTGAAGAATTGTCCATCATTTGCTACATAGCACAAATTAATGGCTATGACGTAGGAATGGTCCACTCATTATTAAATAAAAAACGCAGAAAGGCTAGTTTTCATTTATTACATCCGATTCAAGATCCACCTAGGAAGTACACGGCCTGTTTGCCGTTCGTGGGTCCCGTCTCGTTGAGTATAGCTAAGATCATGAGGGAAAGTAGTATATTTGTTGCTTTTAGAACTCAGAACACCTTGAGGGAGCTGTGTAATGGCAAGGATTCGGTGTCGGTCTCACGCAGATCAGGTGTTTATTTGTTGAGTTGTGATGAATGTGGTTTGAAGTATGTGGGACAGACTGGCAGGTCCTTCGATATTAGATATAAGGAACATAGAGCGGCGTCCCGCAATGGTTGTCCTGAGAAGTCCCTCTTCGCGAAGCATCTTCTTGACACTGGTCATTCCTTGAACAATAGTAACACTTTTAAAGTTTTACGTTTATGTGAGAAAGGGTTCAAGTTAAGTGTTTGGGAAAGGCTAGAAATAGTTAGAAGAGATGCGGACACCTTACTCAACGAACAAATAGATTTTCACACATCACATCCTTACTTAATCTGTTTACGAACAGACAGACACATTAATTGTTGTTGGTTTGTGTGTGTCATTTGGGTTTTCTACGCAACTTATCAAAAGACAGTAATTAAATCAAACAGATAAGGTCAAGTATTGGTGAATACCTATTTTTGGAACTTAGTTAGCATGATCTGAGGTTTCTACCCACATTAGTTATTGTAAAGAATCCTACATCGCGATAATGAAATTTGCACGCGTTTACTTATAAGCAAACACGTTCCAACCACGAATTTTGCTGTTCTCTCTGAGACAGTCTTGATAATGCCTCGTTTAGAGGCGAAACAATTGTCGACGTTTTGTTGTCCTTTTAATTCTTTTTTCTTTTTAAAAGTTTTTTCTTAAAACATTTTACTTACCATTGTTTTTTCATTTTAGAGGTCTTTGACCATGCTGAGTCGATTGGCGTTTACACTGAGTCTCTAGCTCTTACCGTTCTCGAGTTGAAAGTAGTTCACCGACGGACATTACTGCTGTATAAGAGATTTTCGTTTCGAAAACTTTAAAAGAACGTATCACAAGTATAGTGTGTAAAAGAGTATACAGGTAGATTAGAGGGAGAGGGTGGCTCGACTAGACCCGTACAGTTAAACACAAATTAAGGTTGTTATTGGTTCTGGTGATGGCGTCCTTTGTTCCTTGTTAGTTTAGGACGCGCTAATTATACTAACACGTCGCTGTTCGAGGGAATTTGACAAGGGTGTGACAAACTAACTTGTGGCTTTACTTGGTATTGTATGGTATTATGTCCTTGATCTCACATTTTCCATACAACTCAAAGCATGTAATACACGGTATAAAACGGTGTTAAACTTTTGTAACCAAATTACTTCTACCAAAATACTATCATATACTTACGAATTTCTAATGAACGCTGTTTATTTTGAACCGACTTCCAAAAAATTAGGAGGTTTTCAATTCAACTGTAGTATTTAGAATTTAATAAAATAAAAAGTCAATTTTAACGTGTATTTTTTTAACGTTCAACTAAGCGCTCGATGTAAAAATCAAGTTGGCAACATCCTTTTTTTTTTTTTCAACTCTTTGAGACCGCATCCGCTCCCATGTCCATTGCTGCGAGCGTCTCTGGTGCACCAGAAGTAGATTGCAACCTCCTTAGCAAGTGTACACACATCAACATAGTCTAGGGATATTTGGTTAACCATTGATTATTCAAAAAGTATTGCTAATTTCTTAAGACATATTTATATCAAATGAAAGCTTGTTTAACGAACTAAAAATAAATTAAATTAGAACACAAATTTTCTTAGAAAAAATGTTTTTTTTTTGTATTTTTTAAATTAAGGTAAATATGGTACTAATCTTAAGTAAGAATGTTATTGAATAACTTAAAAAAATAATAATAAAACCGCTAATCGATCAACATAGTTACATAACTTACCAAAACTTACTTACAAATATCCCTAGACTTTGTTGATGTGTGTATTTAATGCTAAAGGGTGCCATTACATTAGGCAGGCTATGAATGACTTGCATGCAAGACTTCTGATCACCCGCCTTTCCTCCGCTAGCCTACTAAGGGCCTAAGGGCCTGTCACAATAGGCCCTAGTTTCATTGAGTAAAAGTTTCGTTCAATAAAGCGTTTGCGCGATCCGAGTTTGTCTATATTATATAGTGGTATGAGTATGCAACTGCCGCCACTAAGGTCCCAGAATCGATTCCGGGTCGAATCAAATTATTTGTGTGATCCACAAATGTTTGTTTCGGAGTTTGGGTATTTTCTATGTATATTATATATGTATTTGGAAATATATAAATATGTTTATCAGTCGTCTAGATCCCATAACACAAGCTTATATTAGCTTAATTTGGGCTAGATGACGTCGTGTTAGAATGTCCCAAAATATTTATTATTATAATCTCTATAATCAATTAATCATTGATATAAGAATCCCGTATATCCCTCAAGGAATAGGCAGGGGTGTATGTATTACACACGTACATTTTACCAGTAGTTTTATGGGAATGTAACAACGGTCCTGGCTATTAGAATTTAGGTTCGGATTACAGAATTGTATTTAACTTTCGTCTACGATGTCTGGTAAAGACGTGGGACCAACAAAATAGTCTGCCTACCCACCCGGTGGGAATGAGGTGTGATTTTATATATTTTATTGTATGTGCCTTGTGTCCCGTGGTAGATTGCATCTGTCATACAAATAAAAAAAAGATAATGTGTAACAATTGAGAGATTCATATAATATATTGAAAAAAAAGCCTCTGACATCCGGCTTTCCTACGAGCGGACTCGAGTAGGTATAAGGCATCCAGCAATGGTGGGTGGCCGTCTACCGTCCTCGAGTCAGTTCTAGGTGGTCCACATGGATACTCAAGCAGTGGTTGAGGTATCCAGCACACGCTCCTAGTCCTTACTCGTAGCTAGTATAGTATTCTTATATCTGTGCTCGTAGCAATAAATTCACAACAATATCAGTAAAGTGACGAGAAGGTCATTGACACTTCGAGAATCATGACACCGACTTCTAAAATTACCGGTAGCACCATCTAGTTACGTCTTCGGTACTATGAAAGTAGTACGTACTAGAATGGCTGGTGACGCAATCTGTTGATCTTCGGTGGTAGTCCTGTTCCAATATTATTTTTTTTAAAGTATTGCCAAAAATCTCGAATGTTGCAAGCGAATGTTTCATAATGAAATGCCAATCATTGTTCACAAGTTTGGTACTTCATTAACAACACAATGAAAGTCATCATAAATCATACTTCGAAACACTCGCCAAATATATTTCGATGCATTGCAGACATTTTTCGAAAATACTAATTATAAAAAAGTTAATGATAGGGAAAGGGGAAAGGGAGGCAGTAGGCTCGCAATATAAGGTTCATTGCGACTGACCTGAAACTTTTGACTGTCAAATCCTCATCTGTGGATCAGCAGGTGTGCCACTTGCATGTAAGGTTGACTTGTGGTCCCTAACCTTGCTTGAACCCTAATACATATGACATTAATGAATTCATATTGGATAGTTAGTAGTAAATAATCTTTGATAATCTATTTACTATGCTCTATCATCATCATCCACTGAGCCTTTTCCCAACTCAGTTGGGGTTGGCTTTTTAGTCTAACTGCGATTCTGAACTTCGATATTTGCCAACAACCCACGGGCGATATCGAAGTTCTGTAGTTAAACCACGAAGATTTTTGTTTTAGGGCTCTAATTACCCGTAACAACTGCCACAGATGTTTGTATGACAACCGGGACTGACGGCTTAACGTGCTCTCCGAGGCACAGAGGGGTCTCAATGTCTCAAGAGATGATCACCCATCCTAAGAACGGCCTGAGTAGATGTTGTATAACCTATGCAATGTGTTAACATTGTCCGTTACCACTAGACCACGAGCCCCTCTCGAGTATTCTATGCTCTATGTCTTTTTTACTATGCTCTATGTAAAAGACATAAACGAGCTCGGTTTATTTGTTGTATAATCGTCTTTTTTCAAATAATACTTGTTTAATATTACTTAAAGAACTTACTAAATTCTGTATCGTCGAAGAAATAGACAAAGCCGCTTATTACTATTTATATTTGACTGATTTTGGGCTTTCACTGGCAGACAGAGCTGATGTTATAAGGAGTTAGTTTTAGAAAAAAGAAAACGAAAGAAAACGCGAACGAAGTCGGGATCGTCCGTTAGTTTCGTCGGTTGTAGTAGTATAAATTTCAGACAGTAATGTCCATAAAAGTTTATCTGATATTTATACTAATAATATGTTCAAAAATGTGCCTAAATCTAATATTATACTGTTATAGTCTGCGCACACGCATCTCACATTCATATCAGTCCAATTAAAGAACACCTACTGTTTTAAGCGACTTCCAAAAAAATTGGAATTTTCTCAAATCCATCGCATAACGAAAGTTTCGTGAAACTAACATACTTCGAGATTAAATAGAGTTGTTGTATTTAATTACCTTAAATTTTACAAACAGTAAAGTTACAGGAAATAAGAGGGGCTCGTGGTCCGACCGACAATGTTAACACATTGCAAAGGTTAAGCAACATCGACTCAGGCCGGTCTTAGGATGGGTGACCATTTCTTAAGACATTGAGACCCCTCCGTGCCTCGGAGAGCACGTTAAACCGTCGGTCCCGGTTGTCATACTTTTTTTTTTTTTTTTTTTTAATTCCGCGGCCCAAGGCCGCGGCCGCTCTAACGTCCGTTGCCGGGCGTCCCTGGTTACTAGCAGAGGGTATGTCCAGTGGCGCCCGGCGGACTTTGACCACCCCTGTGGTCTCTGCGGGTGTTTGGTCGGGACGAGAATCCCGCGTCATTGGGGTCGGGTTTTATCCCGCGTCAGTGAGTGAATCTGGTTGCGTGCTATGGGGCAAAGGCCCCGCAGCACGCAACCCTTCTAGCCTGCTTCTGCAAGGACGGTGGGTGGCGATCCCGCCGTCCTCAGGCCCCGATCATGGAGGACGATAGTCTTGGGCGTAGTCGCGTAGTCTGGGGCGGCCTGGCCGCCGACTACGGAACTCGGCGGGGAGGGTACGCTCCCTCTCCCTCCCGGCCGCCTCCTTCGCGAGCATGACTTGCTCGCAGAAGGACACGGCCGCGTTCCACCTACTCCCGCTGGATACCATGGCTTGAAGCATGGTCCCCAGCGAGAGGGTATCCACGCCCAGACCCACTACGAGGTCCCGGCGCTGACTCGCCCACGCTGAGCACTCCACCAACGTGTGGAGTGCGGTGTCGTCGTCGGAAACCTCGCAGTGTTGACACCGGGGTGTGACCTCACGATGCATGCGAAACAGATAGCTACCGAAGCATCCATGCCCGGCAACCATCTGCGTCGCACGGTACGTGAGGTCACCATGCTGCCTCTGCAGCCAATCGTCCATGATCGGTCTCACCGCCGCGATGAAGATGGCACCCCCCTTGGGTTGCTCAAGTCGCACCCTCCATGACTCCATGAGATCCTGGCGGAGTTGGGACCGCTGGTCCTCGATTTCTCGAGACGCAGGCCTGTGGTCCCGCTCCAGCGCCTCCTTGCGCCATTGGAACAATGACGCAAGGGCTCTCGCTTCCAGGTCCCATGGAGGGGTCCCGGCTAGGAGACATGCAGCCTCTCCGGAGATCGTGCGGTACCCCCGTACGGTTCTGACGGCCAAGGTTCTAAGTGGTCTGTTTAACAGAGTCACGTTCCCCTTGACCGCCAACCTATCCGCCCATACGGGAGCCCCGTATAGGGCCATACTCCGCACGATCCCCAGGTACAGTCTCCTGCAGGAGGCGTTGGGTCCCTTTAGGTTGGGCATCAGTCGCGAAAGCGCGACCGATGCCTGCGTCACCTTGGGGACCAAACTTCGGAAATGTGGTCCGAAGTTCCATCGGCTATCAAGTACGATCCCTAGGTACTTCATCGAGGGCTTGATGCCGATGCTAACGCCTCCCACATTTATGCTGGAACCTTCTGGTGGACCGTTCCGAGGTCTGTGAAAACACAGAACCTCGGACTTGTGCAAGGCCACCTCCAGTCCCAGCTGCCGTATCCGACCCACGACTCGAGCAACACCCGTCGTGACCTTGAGTGCTGCCTCCTGGTACGTTGCACCCCGCGCCGTGACGAGGGTATCGTCGGCGTAGCACGTTACGCCGACACCCCTAGGCAACGCACCCCGCAGCACCCAGTCGTAGCCGATGTTCCACAGAAGCGGCCCCAGGACCGACCCCTGCGGAACACCGCACGACACATCTCGCCGAGCTGGCCCGAGCCAGCTGGGGAAAGCTATGGCCCTCTCCGAGAGATAGGCCCCGACAATACGACGGAGGTAGAGAGGCGTTTCGTGATACACGAGCGCCTCCCTAACGCAGCTCCATGGCAAGGTGTTGAACGCGTTGGCGATGTCAAGAGACACCGCCACCACCACCTTGCCCTGCGAGACTGCTTCCTCCGTCAGGCTCTTCACGCGCATGATCGCGCTCACGGTGGAGCGTCCCCGACGGAAACCGAACTGGTTATCCGCCAGGTCTGGCCCCACACTCGTGAGATGCTCGACGAGGCGTTCCGCGATAATGCGCTCAAAGAGCTTACACACCTCGTCGAGCAACACGATCGGCCGGTATCCGGACGGTGAGTCCACCGGCCGCCCCGCCTTACGGATCAGGACCAGTTTCCCCGTCCTCCACACCTTGGGAAACTGGCCCCTTTCGAGGCATGCGCTAAAGAGCCCCATCAGTCGAGGCCCGAGTTCTTCGAGGGCCAGGACCCATGCACGGCCAGGAATGCCGTCGGGTCCGGGGGCAGTGATTTTCCGGCGTTTAAGCCGGAGTACTGCCGCACCTAGCTCCCCCACCCTGACTTCGGGTACGTCGTCTTCGCTGGTGCTATCCGCGTCGGGCAGAGACGGAGCCATGCGCGGAGGGACGTGCTCCTCCGCGCTCGTCGGAAACAGGGAGCCCATGACCCGCTCCAGCTGCTGCGGCTGGAGACTCTGGGTCAGTGGGGGCGCCCTAGGTCGGAGTTTCTCCCTGACCTGTAGGTACGGGCGCCCCCATGGGTTCTGCTGCAGGGTCTCCAGGAGCTCCTCGCGGGCCGCCGTCTTGGCCCGCTTTATCGTCTCCTGGAGATTACCTTTAGCCTCCCTGTATGCCTGAAAAAGCTCCGCCTCTCGGGCTGCCGCGTCGTCTGGGCGGCGACGCCTCCGGCGAAACCTGGTGTACCGGCGGCGGGCGGAGATGCATGCTGCGCGCAGCTCTGCAATCTCCGGCGACCACCAGTACACCTGCTTCCTGGCCGGTCTGGGTGTAACCCTAGGCATCGCCGCATCACAGATTTGCGACATGGCTCTCCTGAACCACTCCGCCTCGGCATCCACATCGGCAGGCCGGTCCGGCGCTGGAATCCAGGCCTGCACGATGGATGCCTCCAGGAGAGCCTCCCGATCCAGATGGTGAAGTGCCCAACGCGGATCCGGGGGATTTGCCACCGGCTGTGGGAGGTCAGGTGGGGGGACGACATCGAACCGGATGTACCGATGATCCGAGTGCGTCTCCTCACCCTCCTCCACGCGCCAGCCTGTAATACGGGCGGCGAGGTCAGGGGATGCGAACGTTACGTCCACGATCGATTCCCCCCCTCGCCGCCAAAAGGTGGCGACATTCCCCCGGTTGAGGACCTCCAGACCACGTGTTCTGGTCCAGTCCTCAAGAAGCCTCCCCTTGTCCCTGGTTTCCCGGGAGCCCCACGCCTCACTCCAGGCGTTGAAGTCTCCCAGGAGCAGGACAGGGCGAGGACGGCACGCAGCGAAGACGACGTCGAGCTCAGTGAGCCATAGCTCAAACTGAGACTCGTCAATGTTCGGCGAGATGTAGGTGGCCACGACTGCCAACCCATCATAGTCCGCCGCAACACACCCGCGGCCCCTTGCAATGATCGCAAGGCGCGAGTTGTCTGCGGCGGACCCCCCAAAGATACAACAGGCCGAGCCGTCCTCGTCCACCGGGCTTCCCGGGTGGACGTAGTACGGCTCGGCGACCACGGCCAAGTTTATGGACCACTGCCGGATGCTCTGGTACAGAAGATCCTGAGCAGCACGGCAGTGGTTCAAATTCACTTGCAGGATACGGATACGGGCGTCAGACATTAATTGACGTCCATAACCGCATCCCGCCGCGAAGCAACTGGCCGCGCAAGGGCGGCACCCCCACCGCTCTCAGCGGACGGACGAGGTTTTGGCTTCGAGGCGGCGCAGGTTGTGCTGCCGACCCGGTGATCCGCGGTCTTGCCCTCCGCCTCGCATCTAAAGCAGCGAGGCGGGGCGTCACAGGCACTTGCCTTGTGACCGGGCCGGCTGCAGCGGAAGCACCGATCGCCCACGGTGACTTCCGCTGTACACTGCACTCCGACGTGCCCCACCACCATGCACCGGAAACATCTGGTTTCCCGGGCACGAAGGAGGTGCACCTGCGCCTTTAGGAAGCCCCCTACGAGGAGGCTTCGTCCGTCCGCCACTTTCAGTGCCGCCGCGACGGGGCACTGGACGACTGTCATCCCGTGACCAGTGGAGCCGAAGGAGATATCTGAAGCCTTCACCTGGTCACGGGGGCAGCCGCCCGCCTCCACGACGGCGGAGACAACTTCCTCCGTCGTGGCCGCGTCATCCAGACCCGTGATGCGCAATGCGGCGCATTTGGTGGGTCTGGTGACGCGGACGGCTTCTTCGTCCAGCGCGACCCTAAGCTGAGCCGCTAGGGCGTCAGCTTTAGGGCCGCTGGAGGCGCCGGAGACCTCGAGGAGGCGAGCCCCGGTGCGTGTCGTCTTGCACCGGAGCCCCCCTTGTATTTCGAGGGCCGAGAGGTTGACTGAGGACTTCACTGTCCTCAGTACGTCGGCGTACCCCACCCCTTTCTCCACACCTACCGTCGTCACCGTCAGGACGACGGCGGTGGAGCGAGGGGGGCGGGGCCTCTTCGGCGCCTTCGCCGCGGCGGCTTTGGCCGCTTTCTTGGCAGCCTTCGTCTTCCTCTTCTTGGCTCCCACTACTTCCCATCCCTCCCGTCTGGAGGGATGTAAGGAAGCAACGGGAGCGACGTTAGAGGAAGACGAGGCGGCAGGGGTGCCACTCTTCTTACCACGCCCCTTGGCCTTCCGCGCCTGGGCCGCGGTCTCGGCCGGCATCCGGTTCGCTGAAGCGGACGGGGGCGGAGCGGGGCGGCGGACAGCGGGTGTGCCGCTTGGACCCGGAGCGGGAGCACCGCCGACAGCCGCCGCGTATGAAAACGCGGGACGCGCTAGCGGAGGGCGGTACGCCCGGTCCTCCAGGACCGCGAGGCGCCTCTCGATCGCCGTCAGGACCTGCACCGTAGTCGGTACAGGCTTCGGCGGCGAGCCGGGCGCCATGGTGGGCGCGGTCCTAGGCGCCGTCTTCGGCGCTGGTCCAGCCGTCAGAGGAGGAGGCGGCATGGGACCTGGAGGTGCCTTGACCGCTTTGGTCAGCTCAGCGACCTCCCGACGGAGATCTTCCATCTCCTTTCGGGAGGCAGTGAGCTCCACCTCCAGGCTCGCAACCTGCTTGCGGAGCTTCGCCTCCTCCTCTGTGACGCTCCGCTCGAGGAGCTTGTCGAGGGAGGATTGGGCTTCATCCACCAGTGAAGCCACAATCTTCTTCCTCCCCGACATGTTTTTACTCCCCCGCATGGCCGCGTTCATGCGGGAGAAAATACTCATTATCTCCCGCGCGGGCGGCACACCGATATCCCTGCGACTGCGCAGGGACGGCACAGATGACGGGGGTGGTGTTGGCGGGCGCTTTCTGTAGGCGTCGAGACGCGTGCGCACCGTCTTCACCGGCACCTCCTCCTCCGAATCGCTGGAGAGGAGGGACCCCCACCCAGAGCAACTAGTGCTCCGGTCGCGCGGCAGCCCCCCCTTCTCGAGGGTCCTCTTCTGCGAAGAAGAAGGGCCCTTACCCCTCACACTACTGGGAGCTGACCCATCGTCAGTCCCAGCAGCAACATTTCCTTGGGGCGTCGACGTCGCGCTGCAACTAGGCGGCGCGACGCGAGCCCCCAAATCGATAGGCATAATCAGGTTCCGGGAATAATGCAGTAAGTCGTCGGCTGAGACTGCCCGGGGAAGGGCAGTGTCAGGACCGGGGGTCTCTTCTGGCTTATTCATGATAAGCAGTTTCTTTCTGTGTTGGCCACTCAAGTTCTCGATGTCGACGTTCGGTCACCCAACTTGCCACTGCGTTACCGTGGTCAAGTTGGGGTCCAGGGCGGACGGCGAGGACGTAGTCTAATCTCTTGGGGCCCCGCCCCCGGTTGTCATACTAACATATATGGCAGTCGTTAGGGGTAGTTAGAGCCCTAAATAAAAAATCCGAGCGGTCTAACTACAGTACTTCGATATCGCCCATGGGTTGTGAAGGTCAGATGGCAGTCGCTTCACGGAAAATATCGAAGTTCAGCCGAATCGCAGTTAGACTGGAAAGCCGACCCCAACTGAGTTGGGAAAAGGCTCGGTGAATGATGAGGAATTGGGAATGAGAATCCTATATCAGATCCGCGGTGATCAGCCTAATATTGAAATACATAATCCGATAATGTGATTCTTTCATACGTGGTTAGTTGGATACGTTTTATGAACTCATGTACTAAGGATTATAAAAGAGTGTCTGTGACTGAGTTTTTATTGCCAGGCTCTTCTCTGCTCACCTATTGCCTTGCAAATCTGGCATTATGTTGAGAATCGACGTTCATAATTGTTACTTTGTGACCTACATGAATATGTACACAGGTAGATAGGACTTTAATTTAATTACCTTTGCAGGATTTATAGGTACTATTTACATTAAATTACCTATTTCTGTATATTTAAAACCTATAAATACGCGTCAAAGAAACAACTCCGGCTCGTCACCGGCAATGTTAAAAAATATTCGATAATTTTCTGCGATATCACTGGTAGAGTTAAGTCGATCGACTAATGTGGACGCCGGCGTATGCTTCGGGTTGGGAATATTTTAATTGGGTTAACGAGCGGGACTGTGGATGACGTCACGTACCACTAATGAACGAACAATAATGAACGAATGTAGCGCTGCGCTGAGGTACCGATACGTAATCGTGGTCAATATCGATACAACTTGATTTATTTCGTGTTGGGTTTTGTACTCAATTGATTTGAAGTAGTATCTGATGGTGGTGTTATATATGGGCTTTTGGAACAGAACACACGACTCGTGGAACAATTAATTATTGATTAATTTGGAGTAAAAATAAAAGTTATTTAAATTATAATAAAGACATATAATAAAGACAATACTATTTACACTTACTAAAAACTATACTATATACACTAAAATCTACACTATGTACAGTGTGCAATGTTCCCAGAAGGCTGGGAGCATTGCCATACAACGTGGCAATGCTCCCAGACTTCTGGGAACATGCCACATGGGAGCATTGCCACGTTATATGGCAATGCTTCGGGACGGGCAAACTCATCCTTCACATGCGACGTACACCACGCATTATGATATCTGAACCTCTACAATTTGTATGGTAACGAACACACTGGTCACGCTGTCTTACGCGTCACCGGCCCAGGATCGCGTGTTCCCTTGCTATCCCACGCGTACGACTCTGTCACACACGTTTAAAGTTTCATAGCGCGTAGATAATGTAAACGTCAGACGTCGTACCAGTGTATCGCTGTTTCCCACGTGGCGTGGCATACGTCGTATGTGAAGGACAAGTGTATTTTAAACTTTATTCTTTGAGCTAAAAAGTAACCAGCCTTCTGGTCTTGAGAAGAGTAAGAGTTAAGTAAAAGTTTGCATGTTTGTAACTCGCAAACACAGAGCATAGAATTCTATTAGATGAGGAGTTCTATGATTTTACGGCTAGGTTTTCTCACTAGTTCTTAGAGAACTCAAGAAGACCAAGAACTGTGTCTAATATTATAATAGGAATCGCAAAATCGATATTCTTGGGGTGGACTTGAACCACGTGTTTTTGCTATTCATATCATTGACATTGATTGAGCAGTTTTTTTTTTTTTTTTTTTTTCGTCACGACTTACCAGGCGGGCGGCGTCAATTTGACGAACCAAATATAAAAAAAAAAAAAAAAAAAAAGGACACGTGGCGAGACTACAGGACGAGAGATGGACAAAAAGAGTTACGTGATGGACAGGTCCCAGTGGTAAACATCGCAGAGGTACACCTCTCACTAAATGGGACGATGATATAGCCAAGACGGCTGGCTCCCACTGGTTACATGTTGCACAAGATAGGAAAAAGTCTTTTGAGGAGGCCTTCGCCCGAGAAGGGGTTTTTGCAGATCAAACTAATGTATAACACATTTAGATTAGAAACTATTAATTTAATAATTGTAACTTGTTGCAAGAAATATAAGGCTTTTTTATTTATTTTATTTATTATTGACCGAGCGAGCGAAGCGTCTAGATTTCGACATTGGACAATTTTGCTTTCGTCTGTCTGTCTCTATGTATGTGTGTTTCGGGCTAGCAGCCACAGTTTTTATCCGATCTTTAAGAAATTAAAAAAAGTGTTTCTTGATTTAATTTTTTTTTCATAGTGAGCTTTTTTTGGATTGAGCCGAAAACGGGGTAAATAAGGTCATTTATTTTCCACGAAAATTGACACAAGTATTCCATTACTAGTACCAATATTTTTAGTGTGAGTTTTTTATTGGGGGGATGGGGGTCAATCTCAAAAAATGTTTTTAATGTTCGCGAGGTCTACTGTTCGACCATACGGCGACCACCAGTTATATTATTTGAAATAAGTTATCAAACTTCCATTTGCTTAAAAAATACACGACCGTAATGTGTGTCTGCTGTCACCAAGTGTTATGTTTGCCTTCTCTTCTCTTCTTCTTCTCACCAAATATAGGTACATATTAGGTTTTATATCTTCATTCTGCTTAGGTAGTTCAATGGTATGAGTATGCGACTGCCGTCCTTGAGATCCCAGGTTCGATATCGGGTCGAATTAAATTATTTTTGTGATACACAAATGTTTGTTTCGGAGTTTGGGTATTTTCTATGTACAATAATGTATGTATTTAGAAATATATAAGTATGTTTATCAGTTGTCTAGATCCCATAGCACAAGCTTATATTAGCTTAATTTGGACTATGTGACGTTGTGTGAGAATGTCCAAAAATGTTCATTTATTTATTCAGTTTATCAGTCATCTACTGAACTACGTAATCTATAAATGCTGCTGAGAGACGGACAATGTTCTGGCAAAAAATATCCATTGTCTTCGGTAACTGAAATAGGTTCACTCCCTTATACGTGGAATCAATAGTGACTGGCTACTAAATGTAGGCTTAATGAACGCTTCTGTCTACCTTGGAGACAAAGATGTGATTTTGTGAGTGTTATGTGATAAACAAACAAATACTTGCGTTATTATTATTTATAACAACATTTACACGCGTGGAACATAGTCGGCAAATAGTCTGTTCCGCTGAGCAACGGACATGGAACTTTTAATTGACCCATGTTATTTAATATAACTCATGCTGTAATTAGTATACTGTTAAATATGTTATTAAGCCATTTGTTTAATGTGAGTATCAATTGTCTTACAGTGGGAACGGCTGATGGAAATGATTAAAAATATTGTGCTAAATGACTCCACACGGGCGGCGGTACAGTGACCGTGGCCGGCGCGTATCACAAAAACCTTTTTGGCAAAATTGTTATTTTTGAGAAGTCGTACAGTCTAATAGTTAGTATTAAACCTTACCTACATACATAAGAACACGTCTCTTTCCCACTGGGGCAGGCAGAGACTACGGATTTCCACTTGCTACGATCCAGCATACTTCTTTCGCTTCTTCGAAATTCATTAGTGTATTTTTTATAATCACATAAATTAAATATTATAAAAAGAACCTATAGGCTAATTTACAATTAAGAATTAATTAGATAATTAGTTAAATTCCAATCATTCCAATAATCATAAAGTGATCAATGCTCTCGAACCACCATATCCCGAAAATATATCGAGTTTACTTTGATGCCGGCAAACATAGAACTACTATTGAGGCTAATTATTCCTAATTACATAGGATTAACAAAATTACCTACCGGCGAAATGTAGGCGTATACCCTATCTATCTCTGCTTAACCCTTCCTAGGCACAGGCGCGGCGTAAATCGTTAAGTTAATCGTTTACTAAAAACAAGGTGTGCCACAAGGAACATTTTTATGGTAAATGCTATCACAAATAATCAAAGAACTAGTCCAAATATTTGATCAGATATTGGTAACGGAAGCTGAATATGTAACAGTATTATAAACAGCTAGTGCGAGGGAGTATGTGTAGCCGAGAGCGCAGGCTACACACACACACACACACACATACACATGTATGGTACATACACAGCCAAAGAAACTTACACGAAACATTTACATAAAAATATTTTATTACGTACTTAAACCAATATCAACAAAAGAGTCACCGTTATAAAATAATTTCGAAGAGGTAGTAAAAGTCTCACTGAAATATGTTTATTTGTCCCGAATACTTCGCTACGGTGGGTGAAGTTCTATTCGTGATATATTTTTTATAGTCTATGCTCACGATATATTTATGTTTTTAAACTTGACACTTGTATAGAGTCGGGAATATTTCGGTAATAATTCAATTAAAATGTAATATAATGTCAGTAGCGTTGGAATGTTGTGTAATTTCCTCTAGCGTCATGCTATTTTCTCATGGGGTTCGTGGCTTCTATTACTTTTTTATAGTCGGTCGCCTATAAAGCCTCGATGTCAAGTATGCAGTATCTTACCGTTCACGTGTCTACTATGTTTTAAAAGGCACTGATGACGTAATTATCATCATGTTTCCAAATTCAAAATTATTAATTATAGCTCAGTCTGAGTCTAGTGCAGAAACCAGTCTGTATATTAGTCAAAGTAAAATTCGGTGCAAAGCTGCTTCGGTGGCGTGGTCGGTAGTGCATCGGCTTTCGACTCCGGAGTCTCGGGTTCGATTCCCGGTTCGAATTAAATATTTGTGTGATACACTAATATAGTTATTTAAACTGCCATGGTCGTTATTATTATAAACTTTGGTAATATATTCGGGATATTTACCATGTATTATTATTTATTATTATAAGTATTTACATACATACATACATAGGGGTAGGCAGAGACTATGGAATTCCCCTTGCTACGGTCCTGGCATACGTCTTTCGCTTCTTCCACTTTCATACTCACGCTCTCCGGTTATGGGTACTCTTGATCTTACCTTTGGTCAAAACATCTCCGATTTGGTCGAAGTACGTTCGCCTAGGTCGACCCTTACCTGCCTGTCCATTCACGCCCGCCTTATGTATCTGTTTCGTCAATCTTCTTTCATCCATCCTTTCTACGTGCCCGAACTATCTAAGCATCCCTTTTTCTATCTTACTCACTACATCTTCTGATACACCGCAAAGTTCTCGTATCTCGCTGTTCCTCACTTTCTCAACCAATGTCACCCCAGTCATACTTCTCAAACTTCTCATTTCCACTGCATTTATTTTACTTTCATGCTTCTTCTGCCAAACCCAACATTCACTTCCATACATAAGTGTAGGGACCAGCACTCCTCTATGAACAGCTAGCCTAGCCCTCCGGGAAATCTTCTGACTGTTCATAAAGTTATGCAGAGCCCCATTCACTTGGTTTCCTGCCATAACTCTTCTTTCAATGTCGTCGTCACATCTTCCATCCCTTGTAAACTTGGACCCTAAATACACAAACTCTTTCACTTGCTCCACTCTTTCTCCTTCAATAACAATCGCACAGTTCGACATACTTTCGTCTCGTTCAAATACCATTACTTTCGTCTTACTTGCGTTCACTTTCATTTCCTTCTTTTTCTTAGACTCTTTCATAATATCAACCATCACCTGCAACTACTCCGCCGATGGTGCAAGTATTACTTGGTCATCAGCATATAAGAGGCACTTGATGGTCAATTCATCCATTTTTAAACCACACACACTCGCTTTCAGATCTTTCAGATAGTTATCCATGTATAGGTTAAACAGCATTGGTGACACTACACAACACTGCCTGACGCCTCGTTCGATACCGAACCAGTCCGAGTAAGTCCCGTTTATGCGGACACAAGCACTGAAACCCTCATAAAGTGATTGCTGTGCTCGTATCAGATTGCTGCTTACTCCAAACATGGACAGCGCTGACCACAATTCGCTGCTCACCACTCTATCATAGGCCTTCTCTAAGTCTACAAAAGCGCAGTAGACCTTTTGTCTTTTTGCCAGGAACTTTTCGGCAATACTGCTTAAAGAGAAGACCTGATCCATGCATCCTCTTCCTTTCCTAAATCCAGCTTGCACATCCAACATTTTGTCATCAGTGTCATCCGTCAATCTAGTAATCAGAACCCTTGCATATAACTTGCCGACGACGCTGAGCAGACTTATCCTGCGGTAGTTTTTGCAGTCTCGCTGTGACCCTTTCCCTTTGTACAGCGGCACAATGACGGCTTTGCACCAGTCTCCTGGTACACTACCGCTTCTCCAACAAAGGTTAAAAAGGCGGTACAGCTGACTTGATACTACGCCTTGTCCTGCTTTCAGCATCTCGGCCGAGATCCTGTCATATCCTGCTGCCTTTCCAGCTTTTATGCCATTCAGTGCATCCATAATCTCTTTCACACTTATTTCATCCTCCTCTTCATTCCCACTTTTATTCTTGTCCTCTATACGAGATTCCACTTGAGCATCAAACAGACTTTCAAAATATTCCTTCCATCTCTTTAAAACACTTTCTTCCCCAGTCAGCGAGCTTCCATCGTGATTTCTGACTTTGTCAGTTGCAAGGATTGGATAGTGCCCCTGGCTGTTCTTATAGACTTCCAGAAAAGTTTAACATTTTCCTGGAAGTTGTCAGATAACCTCCTATCAAATTCATCCCTTTCATTCTCTTTCTCTTTAGCTACCACCTTCTTTACTTCTCTTTTACGCTTCTTGTATTCCTCTTTAGCTATTGAGTCATCCTCATCTGTCGCCTTATTCATTCTGTGATTGGCTTTGATTGCCAACCAGTCCAGCCACGCTTTCTCCTTGCCCGTTACAACCATTTGTGCCTCTACACTCATTCTTTTGACCATACTCCTTTTTTCCTTTTGCTGACACCACATACTTTCACAGCTACTACTAGATGTACTTCGACCCTTTTGAAAACCAAATTGTTTGCTATGAATTAAGTTGTGTGATTGCAAGAACTGACTGAGCTTATCTCCCAAGTACCTCTCAATTACCTTGTCGACACAAGACAGTATGGTTATAGGACGGTAGTTATTGCAGTCATCGTGCTTACCTTTTTTATATATATGGCGCACTACGCCCGCCTTTAGGTTGTCTGGGTAAGTGGATGTGGCAATGCAACTATTTATCAAGTTAGTAATTACGGGTGTTATTTCTTTTTTAAAATTGTGATTTCTCTATTATAAAATTTGTTTTTTGTGTCATTAATATATTTATTCGTTTTATTTCTGTATTTATTATAGATTATCTTATTTTCTATTGTCGGTACCTTTTTGTATAGTTTGAACAACACGTTACGTTTTTCACACATAGATAACACTCTTTTATTCACCCAGTTACAGGCGTTAGATTTATATTTATTTAACCTAACTTTGCGCTGTTTACACAGCTTATACGTATCTGAAAAAATACTATACATTTTGCCAATAAGATAACTATATCACGCGAGCAGTGACGTGGTATGCAGCTAGTATACTATAAAATATTTTTTTATGAATTCCTCTAGCGCGGGCGGCTTCAGTCAAGTGGACAACATTGAAGTTGAGTCCTCTTTTGTAGATGCTTATCGTAGATTCATTGTGCCGTAATAATTCGTATCTTGTATTTTATGGGCAATCTTACATGGTCGATCAGTTATAGAAACCATCAGGTAGACTTGTAGCTGTCTGATTAAAGGTTTGTTTTATTTTTATTTACTTACATCCTTAGCGGGCAGCTACACGACTCGCCTAGCAGCGAGGGAAATAGCGAGGAACATCATGGGGCCACTCACTCGCCTCGTCATTGGCCTCGCCAGTCGTCTCGCGCGGCGAGTGAAATACTATTCGTATGTGATAAGATAAGACTTGTGCTCGAACCAATATCACATCAGATCTCAACTTATCACACAAGAGTTATATTAGGAGAGCGAGTAGGGGCGCGTGTGGAAACTAAGGAAATATTCGCGGCAACGCGAGGAGCAACACGACCGGACATCGTTTGGCTGCAGAATTGTACTTTGTGATATAGCTTCGTTTTGTCTATGTCAATGGTATTGGGGTGCTTAGGACCTGAGTCATCCTTCTTTGCACGCGGTGCTGCTGCTAACAAACGGAGGAGGCTTGGACAAATATACTCCCCGGAAACTGCATTAGGCTCGCCACCTATTACGCGGGGGTTAACAATTGGCTAAATCTGGACGAAATAAGAGCCTTTGTTTAACCCCCCTTCAGGCATAAAGACGTGATTTGTGACACAGGACGGCCGCCAATGGACTTTTAGGCGGCAATAAAAAAAAACTAAAAGGATGTAGAGTCAACATTCGTATTATTACAATGAAATAACTTGACTGTATGCTTATGCTTAGACTGTAGAGGTTTTATTTATCTGTGCCAGGACAGATGTTACATACCAATAAATAGAATCTCTGCAGTCCGAGTATCATATCAGCATATAGTCAAGGTATTGTACTGTGACAACGGGAACGCACTTTTGAACCTAACTGTACATATACATACAGTAGGGTAGACAGTGATCCTTTACACGCGTAGTAGTATAATCTGATGAAGTGTTTATAACGGCAGTCATTTTCTACAACCCTACAAATAGGAATGAATTTATTTACAATAAGAATTACAATATACATACAAAATATCGTTTAAAAAATCCTCCGCGTCATTGCCGACTGGGAAGGTTCCCAGAATGCTGGCTGGGTAACCACGTTAAAGATGGGATTGCCTTTGGTGTGGGATGCTACGTGCGTTGATACCTTCCAAGCACATCCGGATGTGACGACGCTGCTTCTGCATCGGCTGAAGGCCTCAAACGGCGTAAATATTCTAACCTAGCTAACAAATTTGAGCCGTTTGGGGTTGAGACACTGGAGTCATGGGGTCCGAGTGCTCGCCGCCGCGCACATTGCTAAACGCTTAATCGATGCTTCTCAGGAACAGAAAGCTGGCTATTATCTACCCCACAGATTTTCATTGACATATTGTTAGGCATATTATAGGCCTCTGTCTTCTCCTTCGTCGATGCAGACACACACCCAACCAAAATCACGTATTTATCCCCGAAGGAGTACTGACTAAGGGGTTTATTAATCCCACATTTCGCCAGTTGGTCCCATGTCATATGTCATGTCATAGGAAGCAAGCATATTGCCGTTTCCGGGCAGTTTTGGTATATTTGTCTCGTCCATCTGTCATCAAATGTCCTGCGGGCAGTTGAGGATGCCTTGGACTCGAAGATATTGATCCCCCTTCTTTTTTTCAATCCTAGCATCTCCGATCTAAGCTTGCGGAGCCTTTACTAGGGTCTCTTTCTTTCCATTTCTTCTATTAAGCTTCTCGCACTTCCACATGGTTCATGCATTATGTATGTTTCTTTCGCACTTTCTTATACACATTACAGGTGGAACGCCTGTATCTATCTATTGTTAATAGAGCAACGAATACGAGTGTTCTCGGCCGTACCGTTTGACCTGTGTTGCTATATATTTATTAAATACTAGCTGTTGCCCGCAGCTCCGCCTGCGTGTTATAGCTTTCTTGATCACCAGTTACTGATTTATTATGTATAGCTGTTGCCCGCAGCTCCGCCTGCGTGTTACTTTAGATCTACATAACTTTTTTATTTTTGAAGCGATTGAAAACCAAACCGCAAATTCAAATCAAAAATTCAAATCGGTTAAGCCGTTTCTGAGATTAACGTGTTCAAACATTCAGACAAACAGACTAAAGTTCTAAAAACCATTGTTTTGGGGTTTATTGCGTTCATATAGCCCCCCTACAACAGTTTATCTATTATATCTTCTATTATATTCTCTATTATACCATAAAAATTCATCTTAAGATACGAAAATATGAAACATTATTTATTATCTTCGTCCATTGAATTGTATGGCGAGCGACATTGTATCTTAAGTTAAAATATTATAGTATCTTAGCTGTGTGCAGCGCCCCTTAGTGAACTCAACTGCGGATGACGTAACCTGTTCTGAAGAGCTCTTCAATCTGATCCCACCCTCTTCCTTCCGATCCCGAACTACGCGTGCCGGGCAGAGATGCCACTCCGACACAGTGGATAGCATGTTCGCGAGAACCGAACGTTTTAAACGTTCGTTTCTCTGCCGAACGATAGTGACCTGGAATGCCCTGCCTGTGCACGTGTTTCCCCCCACATATAACCCTGGGTTCTTTAAGCGGAGCGTGAAGAGGCACATTAGTAGATCGTCAAGGACCACTCTCTATAGTATTGTGTGCTGTGAGAGTGACCCACAATCGCTAGACGTCGTCACGACCAGGCGGGCGGCGTCAATTTGGCGAAACCAATATTAAAAAAAAAAACCTACGACAAACTTATTATTTGCGGTTGGTACAGTAATCGGGTCTAGGGATCGAACCGCAAAATTAAGTTTGTTTTTTATTCTATTTACTTTTCCGGGATTAAAAGTATCCAGTGTGGTGCCCAGGATATTAAAGAATAATTATACCAAGTTTCATCGTAAGCGAACCGGTAGTTTTTGCGTGATGCCTTAACAAATAGACAGACAGATAAAAAAAATTTTAATCACATTTTTGGGTTCGGTGTCGGTCTAGTAACACCCCCTGCCATTAATTTGATATTTTCAATGTACAGAATTTTTACTTCTACAGATTTATTGTAAGTATAGATTTTGGGGGGCGGGGTCCCAAGAGATTGGACTACGTCCTCGCCGTCCGCCCTGGACCCCAACTTGACCACGGTAACGCAGTGGCAAGTTGGGTGACCGAACGTCGAAATCGAGACTTGAGTGGCCAATACAGAAGAAATTGTGCTTATTATGAATAAGCCTGAAGAGACCCCCGGTCCTGACACTGCCCTTCCCCGGGCAGTCTCAGCCGACGACATATTGCGTGAACAACGGACTTCGATGCCTTCTGATTTGGGGGCTCGCGTCGCGCCGCCTAGTTGCAGCGCGACGTCGACGCCCCAAGGAAATGTTGCTGCTGGGACTGACGATGGGTCAGCTCCCAGTAGGGTGAAGACTACGGGCCGTTCCTCTTCGCAGAAGAGGACCCTCGAGAAGGAGGGGCCGCCGCGCGACCGGAGCACTAGTTGCTCTGGGTGGGGGTCCCTCCTCTCCAGCGATTCGGAGGAGGAGGTGCCGGTGAAGACGGTGCGCACGCGTCTCGGCGCGTACAGAGTGCGCCCGCCTACTCCACCGCCGTCCTCTGTACCGTCCCTGCGTAGTCGCAGGGATATTGGTGTGCCGCCCGCGCGGGAGATCATGAGCATTCTCTCCCGCATGAACGCGGCCATGCGGGGGAGTAAGAATATGTCGGGGAGGAAGAAGATTGTGGCTTCACTGGTGGATGAAGCCCAATCCTCCCTTGACAAGCTCCTCGCGCGGAGCACCACAAAGGAGGAGGCGAAGCTCCGCACGCAGGTTGCGAGCCTGGAGGTGGAGCTCACTGCCTCCCGAAAGGAGATGGAAGATCTGCGTCGGGAGGTCGCTGAGTTGACCACAGTGGTCAAGGCACCTCCAGGTCCCATGCCGCCTCCTCCTCTGACGGCTGGACCAGTGCCGAAGACGGCGCCTAGGACCGCGCCCACCACGGCACCCGCCTCGCCGCCACAGCCTGTGCCGACTACGGTGCAGGTCCTGACGGCGATCGAGAGGCGCCTCGCGGTCCTAGAGGACCGGGCGTACCGCCCTCCGCTAGCGCGCCCCGCGTTTTCATACGCGGCGGCTGTTGGCGGTGCTCCCGCTCCCGGTCCTAGCGGCACACCTGCTGTCCGCCGCCCCGCTCCGCCCCCGTCCGCTTCGGTGAGCCGGATACCGGCCGAGACCGCGGCCTAGGCGCGGAAGTCCAAGGGGCGCGGCAAGAAGAGTGGCACCCCTGCCGCCTCCTCTTCCTCTATCGTCGCTCCCGCTGCTTCCTTACATCCCTCCAGACGGGAGGGATGGGAAGTAGTGCGAGCCAAGAAGAGGAAGACGAAGGCCGCAAAGAAAGCGGCCAAAGCCGCCGCGGCGAAGGCGCCGAAGAGGCCCCGCCCTCCTCGCTCCACCGCCGTCGTCCTGACGGTGACGACGGTAGGTGTGGAGAAGGGGGTGGGGTACGCCGACGTACTGAGGACTGTGAAGTCCTCAGTCAACCTCTCGACCCTCGATATACAGGGGGGGCTCCGGTGCAAGACGACACGCACCGGGGCTCGCCTCCTCGAGGTCTCCGGCGCCTCCAGCGGCCCTAAAGCTAACGCCCTAGCGGCTCAGCTTAGGGACGCGCTGGACCAAGAAGCCGTCCGCGTCACCAGACCCACCAAATGCGTCGCATTGCGCATCACGGGTCTGGATGACGCGGCCACGACGGAGGAAGTTGTCTCCGCCGTCGTGGAGGCGGGCGGCTGCCCCCGTGACCAGGTGAAGGCTGGAGATATCTCCTTCGGCTCCACTGGTCACGGGATGACAGTCGTCCAGTGCCCCGTCGCGGCGGCACTGAAAGTGGCGGACGGACGAAGCCTCCTCGTAGGGGGCTTCCTAAAGGCGCAGGTGCACCTCCTTCGTGCCCGGGAAACCAGATGTTTCCGGTGCATGGTGGTGGGGCACGTCGGAGTGCAGTGCACAGCGAAAGTCACCGTGGGCGATCGGTGCTTCCGCTGCAGCCGGCCCGGTCACAAGGCAAGTGCCTGTGACGCTCCGCCTCGCTGCTTTAGATGCGAGGCGGAGGGCAAGACCGCGGATCACCGGGTCGGCAGCACATCCTGCGCCGCCTCGAGACCAAAACCTCGTCCGTCCGCTGAGAGCGGTGGGGGTGCCGCCCTTGCGCGGCCAGTTATTTCGCGGCGGGATGCGGTTATGGACGTCAATTAATGTCTGACGCCCGTATCCGTATCCTGCAAGTGAATTTGAACCACTGCCGTGCTGCTCAGGATCTTCTGTACCAGAGCATCCGGCAGTGGTCCATAAACTTGGCCGTGGTCGCCGAGCCGTACTACGTCCACCCGGGAAGCCCGGTGGACGAGGACGGCTCGGCCTGTTGTATCTTTGGGGGGTCCGCCGCAGACAACTCGCGCCTTGCGATCATTGCAAGGGGCCGCGGGTGTGTTGCGGCGGACTATGATGGGTTGGCAGTCGTGGCCACCTACATCTCGCCGAACATTGACGAGTCTCAGTTTGAGCTATGGCTCACTGAGCTGAGGGGGGGGGGGGGGAATCGATCGTGGACGTAACGTTCGCATCCCCTGACCTCGCCCGCCGTATTACAGGCTGGCGCGTGGAGGAGGGTGAGGAGACGCACTCGGATCATCGGTACATCCGGTTCGATGTCGTCCCCCCACCTGACCTCCCACAGCCGGTGGCAAATCCCCCGGATCCGCGTTGGGCACTTCACCATCTGGATCGGGAGGCTCTCCTGGAGGCATCCATCGTGCAGGCCTGGATTCCGGCGCCGGACCGGCCTGCCGATGTGGATGCCGAGGCGGAGTGGTTCAGGAGAGCCATGTCGCAAATCTGTGATGCGGCGATGCCTAGGGTTACACCCAGACCGGCCAGGAAGCAGGTGTACTGGTGGTCGCCGGAGATTGCAGAGCTGCGCGCAGCATGCATTTTCGCCCGCCGCCGGTACACCAGGTTTCGCCGGAGGCGTCGCCGCCCAGACGACGCGGCAGCCCGAGAGGCGGAGCTTTTTCAGGCATACAGGGAGGCTAAAGGTAATCTCCAGGAGACGATAAAGCGGGCCAAGACGGTGGCCCGTGAGGAGCTCCAGGAGACCCTGCAGCAGAACCCATGGGGGCGCCCGTACCTACAGGTCAGGGAGAAACTCCGACCTAGGGCGCCCCCACTGACCCAGAGTCTCCAGCCGCAGCAGCTGGAGCGGGTCATGGGCTCCCTGTTTCCGACGAGCGCGGAGGAGCACGTCCCTTCGCGCATGGCTCCGTCTCTGCCCGACGCGGATAGCACCAACGAAGACGACGTACCCGAAGTCAGGGTGGGTGAGCTAGGTGCGGCAGTACTCCGGCTTAAACGCCGGAAAATCACTGCCCCCGGACCCGACGGCATTCCTGGCCGTGCATGGGTCCTGGCCCTCGAAGAACTCGGGCCTCGACTGATGGGGCTCTTTAGCGCATGCCTCGAAAGGGGCCAGTTTCCCAAGGTGTGGAGGACGGGGAAACTGGTCCTGATCCGTAAGGCGGGGCGGCCGGTGGACTCACCGTCCGGATACCGGCCGATCGTGTTGCTCGACGAGGTGTGTAAGCTCTTTGAGCGAATTATCGCGGAACGCCTCGTCGAGCATCTCACGAGTGTGGGGCCAGACCTGGCGGATAACCAGTTCGGTTTCCGTCGGGGACGCTCCACCGTGAGCGCGATCATGCGCGTGAAGAGCCTGACGGAGGAAGCAGTCTCGCAGGGCAAGGTGGTGGTGGCGGTGTCTCTTGACATCGCCAACGCGTTCAACACCTTGCCATGGAGCTGCGTTAGGGAGGCGCTCGTGTATCACGAAACGCCTCTCTACCTCCGTCGTATTGTCGGGGCCTATCTCTCGGAGAGGGCCATAGCTTTCCCCAGCTGGCTCGGGCCAGCTCGGCGAGATGTGTCGTGCGGTGTTCCGCAGGGGTCGGTCCTGGGGCCGCTTCTGTGGAACATCGGCTACGACTGGGTGCTGCGGGGTGCGTTGCCTAGGGGTGTCGGCGTAACGTGCTACGCCGACGATACCCTCGTCACGGCGCGGGGTGCAACGTACCAGGAGGCAGCACTCAAGGTCACGACGGGTGTTGCTCGAGTCGTGGGTCGGATACGGCAGCTGGGACTGGAGGTGGCCTTGCACAAGTCCGAGGTTCTGTGTTTTCACAGACCTCGGAACGGTCCACCCGAAGGTTCCAGCATAAATGTGGGAGGCGTTAGCATCGGCATCAAGCCCTCGATGAAGTACCTAGGGATCGTACTTGATAGCCGATGGAACTTCGGACCACATTTCCGAAGTTTGGTCCCCAAGGTGACGCAGGCATCGGTCGCGCTTTGGCGACTGATGCCTAACCTAAAGGGACCCAACGCCTCCTGCAGGAGACTGTACCTGGGGATCGTGCGGAGTATGGCCCTATACGGGGCTCCCGTATGGGCGGATAGGTTGGCGGTCAAGGGGAACGTGACTCTGTTAAACAGACCACTTAGAACCTTGGCCGTCAGAACCATACGGGGGTACCGCACGATCTCCGGAGAGGCTGCATGTCTCCTAGCCGGGACCCCTCCATGGGACCTGGAAGCGAGAGCCCTTGCGTCATTGTTCCAATGGCGCAAGGAGGCGCTGGAGCGGGACCACAGGCCTGCGTCTCGAGAAATCGAGGACCAGCGGTCCCAACTCCGCCAGGATCTCATGGAGTCATGGAGGGTGCGACTTGAGCAACCCAAGGGGGGTGCCATATTCATCGCGGCGGTGAGACCGATCATGGACGATTGGCTGCAGAGGCAGCATGGTGACCTCACGTACCGTGCGACGCAGATCGTTGCCGGGCATGGATGCTTCGGTAGCTATCTGTTTCGCATGCATCGTGAGGTCACACCCCGGTGTCAACACTGCGAGGTTTCCGACGACGACACCGCACTCCACACGTTGGTGGAGTGCTCAGCGTGGGCGAGTCAGCGCCGGGACCTCGTAGTGGGTCTGGGCGTGGATACCCTCTCGCTGGGGACCATGCTTCAAGCCATGGTATCCAGCGGGAGTAGGTGGAACGCGGCCGTGTCCTTCTGCGAGCAAGTCATGCTCGCGAAGGAGGCGGCCGGGAGGGAGAGGGAGCGTACCCTCCCCGCCGAGTTCCGTAGTCGGCGGCCAGGCCGCCCTAGACTACGCGACTACGCCCAAGACTATCGTCCTCCATGATCGGGGCCTGAGGACGGCGGGATCGCCGCCCACCGTCCTTACAGAAGCAGGCTAGAAGGGTTGCGTGCTGCGGGGCCTTTGCCCCATAGCACGCAACCAGATTCACTCACTGACGCGGGATAAAACCCGACCCCAATGACGCGGGATTCTCGTCCCGACCAAACACCCGCAGAGACCACAGAGGTGGTCAAAGTCCGCCGGGCGCCACTGGATATACCCTCTGCTAGTAACCAGAGACGCCCGGCAACGGACGTTAGAGCGGCCGCGGCCTTGGGCCGCGGAATTAAAAAAAAAAAAAAAAAAAGTATATAAGATTTTGGGGTATAAAGGAGAGGTAGACATTTTTTTTTTTACAGTTTTCTCTGCTTATTTCTTACATATTATTTTAGCTTATTATTAGTTTACATATATTTGACCTTAATGATCTAAGTCTTAAATAATTGTTATTCTTATTTGTGTACTGTTTTACCGTTTGCTCCTTAGACATAGTTATAATAATAAATAATAAATATATAAATATTGGATGGAACCAGGCGTTACTTGGCGAAAATCCATGACAAAGCAATGGTAAGTAAAATATTTTTAAAAAATGTTTTAAACTTTTTTAAATTTTTAATAGCACTGTTTTCCGCAGAATTAAAAAAGACAACAAAACGTCGACAATTGTTTCGCCTCTAAACGAAGCATTATCAAGACTGTCTCAGAGAGAACAGCAAAATTTGTGGTTAGAACATATTTGCTTATAAGTAAACGTGTGCAAATTCCATTATAGCGATGTAGGATTTTTTCACAATAACTAACGTGGGTAGAAACCTCAGATCATGCTAACTAAGTACCAAAAATAGGTATTCCAATACAAAACTTTATCTTCTTAATTTTTTAATAAATTGTGTAGAAATGCCAAATGACACGTACAAACCAACAACCAACTAATGTGTGGTTTGTATGTGTCATTTGGCATTTCTACACAATTTATTAAAAAATTAGGAAGATAGTTTTAATAATATATTTTTTTTTTTTTTTTTTATATTTGGTTCGTCAAATTGACGCCGCCCGCCTGGTGGTAAGTCGTGACGACGTCTAGCGATTGTGGGCCACTCTCACAGCACACATTACAATTGAGAGTGGTCCTCAACTTGACGACCTACTGATGTGCCTCTTCACGCTCCGCTTAAAGAACCCAGGATTATATGTGGGAGGAAACACGTGCACAGGCAGGGCGTTCCAGGCCACTATCGTTCGGCAGAGAAACGAACGTTTAAAACGTTCGGTTCTCGCGAACATGCTATCCACTGTGTGGGGGTGGCATCTCTGCCCAGCACGAGTCGTTCGGGATCGGAAGGAAGAGGGTGGAATCAGATTGAAGAGCTCTTCAGGACACTCGCCGTGGTAAATACGGTAGAATGCGGCCAAGGAAGCTATTGTTCGGCGCTGAACTAGCGGCTCAAGGCTTCCCGTTACCTCCGGACAATCTATAATACGGATAGCCCGTCGCTGCATAGCGTCGAGAGCGTCCAGCAGATACTTCGCGGAGCCGTCCCAGAGGTGAGAGCAGTATTCGACGCAGGTTCTAATCTGCGTCTTGTACAGCAGACACCTCTGGTCCGGTGTAAAGAATCTCTTTACCTTATTCAGTATTCCTAGTTTCCGCGAAGCTAGCCCTATACATCTTTCGATGTAGTTTTTATTATTGAGCTCTCGACGAACGTCTATGCCAAGGATATCAAGGTTGTCCTTCATTTGTAATAATGCATTCTGAAGATAGGGTAGGGGAAGGAAAGGGGATTTCTTCGCAGTAAATGCACACGCCTGTGTTTTGCGGGCATTGAACTCGACCAGGTTCTCGGTACCCCATTGAGAGATACTGTCGAGGTTACGGTCGAGATCAGCCACGAGTCGTCGTCTCTCCTCCTCAATCTCAGATCGCCCCGCCGTCGGACGAACCGAGTAACTCCCGTGCAGTGTGCTGTCATCTGCATAGCAATGAATGTTCCCGAGGGATAGCATATCATTGATATGCAGAAGAAAGAGAGTTGGTGATAGTACGGACCCCTGCGGGTACCCCGGCATTCACTTGCAAGAAGCGAGAAGCCTGGCCATCGCAGAGGACCCGCACTCGGCGTTCGTTTAAAAAGCTGGCAATCCAGCTGCACAGTTGAGGAGGTAGACCATATGCCGGAAGCTTGGAAAGGAGCGAAGCATGCCAGACCCTATCGAAGGCTTTGGCGATGTCCAGGCTAATAGCCAAGGACTCGCCGTGCCTTTCCATAGCCCCACCCCAGACATGCGTTACGAATGCCAGAAGATCACCCGTTGATCGCTTTGGCCTGAAGCCGTATTGTCGATCATTGATTAGCGAGTGATCCTCTAGGAATTGCATGAGCTGCTTATTTATAAGGAGCTCAAGCACCTTGCAAATGACTGAGGTGACAGCTATGGGTCGATAGTTGCCTGGATCGGACCGATCCCCTTTCTTGGGGATCGGTTGTACGTTCGCCTCCTTCCAGACCTCCGGCACGAGCCCTGAAGAGTATGACAGGCGGTACAGACGTGTTAATACTGGAGACAACTCAGCTGCACATTTTCGTAGCACCACCGCCGGAATGCCGTCAGGGCCACTGGCTTTCCGCGTGTCGAGTGACCGCAGCACTGCCCGTACATCACATTGCCTGATAACAATATCAGGCATTGTGTGGCCACAGTTGGCGATGGCGGGGGGCTGCAGGCCACGGTCGTCGACCCGGGAATTAGCCGCAATGAGGTCTGCGAGCATATCCGCTGTCTCTTGGGCTTTCAGTGTTCCATCTGGGTAAGGCAGCGGTGGCAGCGAGGGCTGACAAAAGCACGGCTTTGGCCAGTTGCCAGAATCCACGGCTGCCCGTGGGATGGGAAGTGAGCTCCTGACCAAGCCGTGCGACGCGCTGGGCATCCGCTCTCTTAAAGGCCCTCTTACTCGACTTTGTGGCCCGGTTGTACGCTGCTTTGAGGTGGCCCACGTCTGGGTCGCGCACAGCCCGGGCCCTGATCCAGGTGCGATATGCCGACTGTTTTTGTCGAACAGCTTTGGCACAATCTCGCCCGAACCAGGGACGGGCTCTGCGGATACTGGCGACATCAGTGAAAGGGATGTAATAATCCATCCCTAAACTGATCTCGCCAGCAATATAATATATATATAATAATAATATATATATAATATATAATAATATATATAATATATATAAATATATATATATATATATATATATATATATTTTTTTTTTGGACATACACAATGTTATCTAGCCCAAATTAAGCGAATATAAGCTTTTGTTAAGGGATCTAGACGACTGATAAACATACTTATATATATCTAAATATATGCATATTATACATAGAAAACACCCATACTCCGAAACAAACATTTGTGGATCACACAAATAATTTGATTCGACCCGGAATCGAACCCGGGGCCTCAGGGACGACAGTCGCATACTCATACCACTACGCCACCGAGGCAGTCACCGAGTCAGTTAATCAATATGTTTACTTACGTACACTTATAATATAACAATAGGTACGTACATACGACAAATAAAATAACTTCTGAAAGTGCAATAAACTTCCTATTATTATTTGTGTTAGCGTAGTTTTTATAGAGTCTATATTTCTTTGGCTGATTGCAGTCGCAAATATCTTTGACAGGTGCGTTCAGAGGAGCTGCGAATAAGATCTATTTTGAGATTTATACCTTTCGGATGAATCAATTAAAAGTAAATCAAGTTGTAGCACTAGGTTATTTTCAGTGCTATAAAGTGTGGTGAGTGTTATCTACGAATGTGTGTGATTTCTAGCTAGCTGATTGCTCGTGGCTTCGTCCGCTCAGAATAGTTTTCAATTTAAATGTAATCAAACAGTAATTGCAAATATGGGTACAATAGATGTTAGAAACAGTAGATAGGTACAGAATCACCATATTTCACCATTAGGCATGCTATCTTAGTCGCTAAATTAGGAGCAAAGTATTATGTACTTATCAGATATTACAACGTCATTTAAAAAAATGTTCAATGTAGGTAATTAGCATCAATTACAGCTTGGTATATTATTAAAGAAGTAATTACAAACCAAAATGATTTCTGTTTTAAGTTTAAAATTAACAATGTCCCCGCATAATTATCATCTTAGTTATATTGTCCTAACATATTTATTTATTTATTATAAACCTCAAAGAAGCCCAAGTACACAAAGAGACGACCCGGGACCGAGCTACCTGGAGACGCATGATACGGAGGGCCGACCCCAAATAAAATGGGAAAGGGCCAGGCAAAGAAGAAGATAGATAATGGTACGGAACCCTTCGTGCGCGAGTCCGACTCGCACTTGGCCTGTTTTTTTAACTTATGACGAACTTGTACAAAATGCGAACGACAACTTTTGCATTCCAAACGCACTCAACTCCATCGTCACAATCTATGGGAAAGTTATTCCCTTGTATGAACGATAAGGGAGTGCTACCTTCAACATCGTTGTCTCTCTCTTATAAACGTTTACTCACTAGTGCGAGCGAGTGAGACACACAAGGAATGTCACACGGAATTTATTATTATTCATTGAAAGTATCATCTCCGACGGACGGTTATAATATTATTATATTTTATGTCAATATAGTAAAGATAGTAAATTCTTACCGGTTTTATCTGAGTTACCGATTATCCGAATATATGTTTGTAGGTGTATGCCTTTGCCGTCATAAACTTTGTTTTAAAACGTACCTATTTTTTTTTAAAAGTCCTTTCAAGCGCGTTCTTTCTTACGTCCATTGCCGGGTGCCTCTGGAAGGTATTTCCAGTGGCACCCGGCGGTTTCCAGTGGCGCCCGGAGGAAACGTACCTATTTAGTGTAAAGTGTAAGCTAATTCATGAAATGGCCTCTTTTATGGTGTTTTCATTTGAATCTTCTCAACGGTTTTGTTTTAATTTAGTATCAAAAATAATTTCTCAAATCTCATTTTAAAGTCTAACGCACTGTATAAATTCTTTTCTATTTGTTTTATTTTTATAATACCTGCCTTTTAAGATTGATTTATAATGCTTTTTTTTAAAGGAATTTAGCAAGCTTGATAATCGTTAGGACATTGACTCCAAAACGGTGAGATTGTGTATAAATAGTGATGGATCTGTGTCCTTAATTGGATGAAGAAAAATACTTTAGTCTATGCCTTTTCTGTAACCTACAGAAATAACGGTTTTGTTCTTATTAACTTTTTGTTTATTCCTGAAAACGAAAGCAATTAATATACACCGTGCAAGTACCGCCGTTATTACCGTAGTCTACGTCTATTTCCGTGAGCCTCTGAATATCACTAGGAAGATTTATAAGGCAGCGAGCTACCACGAGTACTCATTTGATGTCTAGAGACTAAATCAATTTTAAGATTTTTGTAAAAAAAAGTGTTTGTATTTCAAAGTAATACTCCCGGTCTGGTGACAACGTCTTATAATTCGATGGAGCCGGCTGCACGCACGAAAAAACATGACGACATGCGTTACCTCGCTCTGAGGCGTTCCATTTAAGGCTTGAAGTGCAAGCGAGAGCGCGGAACGAGCGACAAAGAGGCACAATCGGCCTCCGCGTTCGGCAGTTATGACGTTGTCACGTTCAACTATCGTCAGTAAACCGACTTTACAGACAACCGATTTTTTTGTAAACGGTGGTACTTTCACGATGTATTTTACCTTCTTATTTTAAATCTACAGAATTATCTTATTCACCTTACATTGTACCCCTTTTTAGGAGTATGAAATTTCGTAAACTTATAGTTTACTAGTGGCCACCCGAGGCTTCTCCCGGTTGGATCGTTGTGTTCAGTACGAGGACCGAGACGGCATATTAAGACGGCGACCCATGTCGTGCGGTGTTCCTCAGGGATCGGTTCTAGGGCCGCTCCTATGGAACATCGGCTACGACTGGGTCCTACGTGTCCCTTTACCCCCCGGAGTGGATGTCATCTGCTATGCGGATGACACCCTAGTCGCGGCCTCAGGGGGGCACTTCGAAGAGGCGGTGCGCTTAGCCAACCTGGGCGTCTCCCAGGTGGTTGAACGCATTGAAGCGCTGGGCTTGCGGGTGGCCCTCGAGAAGACTGAGGCTCTCTTATTTCATGGGCCTCGTCGCGGTCCACCCAGCGGCGCAAGTCTGGATGTACGTTCGGTCCTCGTACCGATTCGGCCCCAGATGAAATATCTGGGGCTCTTGTTAGGCGGGAGGTGGCGTTTCGACGAGCACTTCATCCAGCTAAAGGGTTCTCCCGCTTGACAAATTTTTATACTAAAACCTTCCTCGAGAACCACACTATCCATTATGTTATGCTTATTGTGATATAGAAAAGGAGTGCAGATTCGTGAAAATTTTAAATTTACATTGCTTCATACCTTTGTTTAATAATTTGGAATGTAAAGTAAATTGGTCACAATTTACTTTTTAGTTTCATGTCAATGAAACTCGAATTTAGTTTATCTAAAATCTAAAAACCTGTAGTTTACGTTGATAATTGATGTCGAACGGATGAAGATTCATTTTATAATCAATCAACTTGTGCAAATATTCAAATTACTTAATTTTATAAATAGTTTTGATGTGTGGTCGCGAATTCCACAGTTATTTCAATTAATATATTTCTGTTTTACGTGGGACCAACAAAGATGACGAATAAAGGCGTGTGCAATACACATGTTCTTACCCCATCGGCGATAAATGGTATTTTTCCAATTAAATGTTTTCCGACAATCTCACACAATGTCATCTAGCCCAAATTAAGCTAATATAAGCTTCTGTTACGGGATCTAGAGGACTGATAAACATACTTAAATATTTCTAAATACATAAACAAATATTTGTGGATCACACAAATAATTTGAATCGAACCTCAAGGGACCTCAGGGATGGCACTCGCATACTAATACCACTGCGCCACCGAGGCAGTAAAATTTTAGGTATATGTATGTGTACAGTGCTTCTTTTTTCTTAGGCAACCGATCCCCAAGAAAGGGGATCGGTCCGATCCAGGCAACTATCGACCCATAGCTGTCACCTCAGTCATTTGCAAGGTGCTTGAGCTCCTTATAAATAAGCAGCTCATGCAATTCCTAGAGGATCACTCGCTAATCAATGATCGACAATACGGCTTCAGGCCAAAGCGATTAACGGGTGATCTTCTGGCATTCGTAACGCATGTCTGGGGTGGGGCTATGGAAAGGCACGGCGAGTCCTTGGCTATTAGCCTGGACATCGCCAAAGCCTTCGATAGGGTCTGGCATGCTTCGCTCCTTTCCAAGCTTCCGGCATATGGTCTACCTCCTCAATTGTGCAGCTGGATTGCCAGCTTTTTAAACGAGCGCCGAGTGCGGGTCCTCTGCGATGGCCAGGCTTCTCGCTTCTTGCAAGTGAATGCCGGGGTACCGCAGGGGTCCGTACTATCACCAACTCTCTTTCTTCTGCATATCAATGATATGCTATCCCTCGGGAACATTCATTGCTATGCAGATGACAGCACACTGCACGGGAGTTACTCGGTTCGTCCGACGGCGGGGCGATCTGAGATTGAGGAGGAGAGACGACGACTCGTGGCTGATCTCGACCGTAACCTCGACAGTATCTCTCAATGGGGTACCGAGAACCTGGTCGAGTTCAATGCCCGCAAAACACAGGCGTGTGCATTTACTGCGAAGAAATCCCCTTTCCTTCCCCTACCCTCTCTTCAGAATGCATTATTACCAATGAAGGACAACCTTGATATCCTTGGCATAGACGTTCGTTGAGAGCTCAATAATAAAAACTACATCGAAAGATGTATAGGGCTAGCTTCGCGGAAACTAGGAATACTGAATAAGGTAAAGAGATTCTTTACACCGGACCAGAGGTGTCTGCTGTACAAGACGCAGATTAGACCCTGCGTCGAATACTGCTCTCACCTCTGGGACGGCTCCGCGAAGTATCTGCTGGACGCTCTCGACGCTATGCAGCGACGGGCTATCCGTATTATAGATTGTCCGGAGGTAACGGGAAGCCTTGAGCCGCTAGTTCAGCGCCGAACAATAGCTTCCTTGGCCGCATTCTACCGTATTTACCACGGCGAGTGTTCTGAAGAGCTCTTCAATCTGATCCCACCCTCTTCCTTCCGATCCCGAACGACTCGTGCCGGGCAGAGATGCCACCCCCACACAGTGGATAGCATGTTCGCGAGAACCGAACGTTTTAAACGTTCGTTTCTCTGCCGAACGATAGTGGCCTGGAACGCCCTGCCTGTGCACGTGTTTCCTCCCACATATAAACCTGGGTTCTTTAAGCGGAGCGTGAAGAGGCACATCAGTAGGTCGTCAAGTTGAGGGCCACTCTCAATAGTAATGTGCACTGTGAGAGTGGCCCACAATCGCTAGACGTCGTCACGACTTACCACCAGGCGGGCGGCGTCAATTTGGCGAACCAAATATAAAAAAAAAAAAAAAAAAAGGCCCGGCGCCCACTATCGGTGGGCATCGGTGCGGCTCGATACAGCTCGGGTGCCTTACGGCGGCTTCGGGCGCCTGACAGCTGCGTCGGGCGATTTTGGGCTGTCTCGGCAGCCGTAAGCATGGCTAAGGACGCCGAGGCTGTCTTCGGGTAGCTCGGGTGGCATTTTCGAGGCCATAGAGTAAGGTAATATATAGGAAAGAGGCAGACACGTCGCAGAACAGTTATTTCGATTGAGTGCTTCAAGCTGTGATCCTCATATTTGAAATCTCAATGAAAACGAATTTTATCAACGCTAAAACGCTCTCAGGCGCCCGAAGCCGCCCTAGCCATGACAGAAATCCATACTAGCCTAGCCTAGTATGGATTTCTGTCAAAATTCACGGCCTGCTGCCCAGATCGGAATGGCACCTTAACATACACCCAGCCTTACAAACTTTCGCGTGTATAACTCAATCTTTAACAACCAATCGTTTGATCATCAGTAGTATAATTACAGTCGCATGCCAAACTCTTACCCATCAAGAGTAGGTACCTACATATCGTTATATCAAACAGTAACGCCGCCGGCGAGTAACAAAACCCGTTAACTGTACTGTGCCCTACGGAAACACAACAAAAACACGTTAAAAGTACTCATTATACCTTTATTATCTAATGGCGATCGACTCGGTAAAATAAAAAAAAAAACAGTTTATCTCGTATGTACTACTAATCTATACTACTATTATAAAGAGGAAAGATTTGTATTTTTGTTTGTAATGAATAAACTCAAAAACTACTCTGCCGATTTCAAAAATTCTTTCACCATTGGGAAGCTACATTCATCCTAAGTAACATAGGCTACTTTTCATTCCGGTAATGTGTTCCCACAGGAACCGGGAAATCACGCGGGCGGAGCTATATATAAAGAGGAGAGATTTGATTGTTTGTTTGAATTGGTCTTTTTTTTTAATTCCGTTGCCTAAATCCGCGGCCGCTCTCACGTCCGTCTCTGGTTCGCACGCAGAAGGTATTTCCAGTGCCGCCCGGCGGACTTTGACCACCTGTGTGGCCTCTTCGGGGGTTTGGCCGGGATGAGAATCCCGCGTCGTTGGGATAGGGTTTTATCTCGTGTCAGTGAGTGAATCTGGTTGCGTACTCTTCTAGCCTGCTTATGTAAGGACGGCGAGTGCCTATCCCGCCGTCCTCAGGCCCCGATCATGGTGGTCGATGATCTTGGGCGTATTTGAATTGGTTTATCGAAAAATAATGTTGTCTTTGGTTTCTTTTTGCCTGTGTGTTGAACATTTTTGCTTTGCAATGACAATGGACACTACTAACGGACTAAGCTAGCCTACTCATCATTCACTGAGCGTTTTCCCAAGTCAGTTGGGGCTTTCCAGTATAACTGCGATTCGGCTGAACTTCGATATTTTCCGTGATGCGACTGCCATCTGACCTCCACAACCCATGGGCGATATCGAAGTTCTGTAGTTAGACCGGTCGGATTTTTTATTTAGGGTTCCAACTACCCCTAACGACTGCCATAGATGTTTGTATGACAACCGGGACCGACGGCTTAACGTGCTCTCCGAGGCACGGAGGGGTCTCAGTATCTTAAGAAATGGTCACCCACCCTAAGACCGGCCTGACTAGATGTTGCTTAACCTTTGCAATGTGTTAACATTGTCGGTTACCACTAGACCACGAGCGACCACGGCGCGCCCTCTGTGTCACGTGGGACAAAGTGACTGCCGAAATGTGGGTGTATTAAAAATCTCTGTCCTCCTTCTGGGACAAAGTAGTAGATACTTTTATAAAGTATGGTATAGTGTATAATTATATTGAATGTTACCAAGTAAACGTTAAGTTGTCCTCCAAAAATAAAAAATTATTACTATACACATATTATTACACTATACACAAATTAAGCTAATATAAGCTTGTGTTATGGGATCTAGACGACTGATAAACATTCCTACTTATGTATTTTTAAATACATACATATTATACATAGAAAACACCCATACTCCGAAACAAACAAAAAGTTGACCTGGAATCGAACCTGGGACCTCAAAGACGTCAGTAGCATACTCATACCACTGCTCCACTGAAGCAATTTTTTCAATTTATTAAAGCTTTATATTGTGTTTAAATATCTATTTCAATTTAATTCAAATCTATCCAGTCGTTTATGAGAAGTTCAATGACAGACGATTAAGTATAATCGGTAGCTTTTTCTTTTTCAATAATATAATAATACAGTAGTAGTAATATAATAAAACACAAGTATGTGCCTGGAAGGAACATATTTATTTACTTTAACATTCTGATGTTTAATATTTATAATTAAATTATGTTTCTAATAAAAAATAGAGTTGAACCGATCGAAATTGTTCAATAGACTTATATCCCAACCAATCAGCCTAGTATCCATGTATACTAGCGATTGTGAATATTGCCAAAGAAACTTTATAAAATGAACTACAGTACCAAAGAAACACCTATATTTCAATAACTTTTTAAATTAGCCGATTGTTAGCTAAACGACTGTAACGCTACAATTTATAATATCTTAGTAAGGGTCCTTCAAGTTCTGCAAATTTACAGCTGGTTGTGAGAACTATAGCGGTCTCTCACTAATGTACGATAATCTAGATGTTTGATAGAGAAAGAACATCGAAGTTCGAGCCTTACTAGCGGGACATCGACCAGCAGCTTTCAGAAAAACCTTGGTGGAATATAACAACATTGTAGCTCGTTTAATGTTGAAATTCTGCACTTTGTAACTCATTATTTTTTATAGTTTGTTAATATTTTGATTTAGATTTTTAGATATTCAATAAGAAATAGAGCCTAAATTTAAGAGGTATTATGCAAGAGAGGCAAAATTCAATGTGAATACTTTAAAAAAATTTAAATACCGTTTTAAGAAATTTATACCCACTGAATCCTTAAATATACTTAAGGTAGCTTTTTGACTCTATTATACTTCATAAAAGTTATATTAGTTAGGTTTATTAAAATTTGTCACTGACAGTGCTTTTTTTAAGGCCACCTCTACGTCCATTGCCGGGCGCCCCGTAACTATGGAACTTGGAACACTTGGAAGTAATCTATGTGGTTCACTGACAGCGCTGTCCAAACTTTCGAATATCCATAAAAAACAAGGTTGTCTTTTAAGTTACAACGCTATTCGACTAAGGTTACTTGCCCCGTGGACATCGACAAAAACCGTGCAGCCTGTTTGCGAGTGTGTGCGTGACGTAGTGTATGTGAACGCACGCACACAAGGAATTCCCGCATACCGAGCCACGAGCTGCGCGGGCGCAGGAGAAACCGTGTGCTTTGCATTCAATACTCAGTTGTAAAACAGCTTTTAGGGTCAACATACGCTTTATAATAAACCCTTTTAAACATTAATACGTCAAATATATTAGAAATTACTAATTACTAAGCGAAAACTTTACATAATATAATAAAATTTGAAAGATATGTCAAGTTTAAGTATTTAATCAAGTGAAAAACTACACCGCGAAAGTTTTTAGTGCAGTGTAAAGTACATTGTCAACGAAGTAGGTACGTGTTAGTTGAAGTTGGTTTAATTAAGTTGGTGTTAAGTGAAAATGTGATAGTGTATGTGTGAATGAAGAGGCTATGAGTACAGTGTCATGGGAGGATTGCATTTAACTTGAAAATGTGGAAGAACATTTTCTACGTGAAATCTGTTAGGAAAAAGGGATCCAGTTTATAGGTAAGTTGTGTACTTACCTAACTTATACACACACTTGTCTGTACCCTCAGAGGTACCTCAGAGGTGTAGGTAGAGACATATTATAAAACCACTCTTCGTCAGTAACTTTGTTGGTCCTACGGAATAGTAGACAAGCCTATTGCTTCTAACAGGGCTCTCATGATCTTTATCAGGGCTTAGTTAGGCAGGTGCACCACTTGCAAGTAAGGTTGCTTTGGGTCTCTAAGATAATCTTTAGGTACTAAATTTAAGGCCGTTAATCAGTAACCATCTGTCCTTTCTGTAGGAATTTTTCTGTATGAATACTTAATGCCCGGTTCCGGTAATAGGCTTGCTCCCTATTACGTAGGACCAACACAATTACTGCTAAAGTGTGGGCGTGTAATGCACCTCTGCCTACTCCTTTGGTGTTTATATCTGCGTGATATATTTCTATCTGTATAACATTAACTACTAAACATACATTGTATTTTATCACCAGCAAGGAATCAAATATTAGTCTTCGCATGGCCGTGTGAGATATTCCACTTTAAACCCTTAAGCGTTCCCTAAATAAACCAAATAAAAGAAAAGTTTACAACACCACTTCATACCTACTTTAGAACTGTATAGTATATGTATGTCAGTTTGTTTATGGCTAAATACATCAGCATAGCGTGAGTTCTTTCCCGGATGTAATTTATTTATTTAATTATTTATTTCTTACATTGTGGATCACTGGTATTTAAGATGTTGGCGGTGAAAGAAATGGTCAGCAGTGTCCTGCCATTAAGTTAAGGCATACAATATATCATAATAGCATAAGTTTTATGACTAAGTATTTAAAATATTTCATATTACAATATTCTCATTATCTAAAAATTTAATGAAGAATTACAAGATGTCAATAAAATTGTAAGATGTCAAACAAGAATACTAAAATGTCAAATAAAAACTTAAATATAAAAATGTCAATAAAAAATGTCAAGCTTCAATTTTAATTTTATTTAATACTAGCTGATCGCCGCAGCTCCGGCCGCGTGATTTTGTTAACTCGTTCCCGGTTCCCGTGGGAACACATTACCGGGATACAAAGTAGCCTATGTTACTCAAGCTGAACGTAGCTTTCTAATGGTGAAAGAATTTTTAAAATCGGCACAGTAGTTTAAGAGTTTATTCATTATAAACATACACACAAAAATGCAAATCTTTCCTCTTTATAATAGTAATATAGACTACGGCTAAGTTACTACATTGCTGTATCGACTAAAATCCGTATTTATCAACTAGGTATGCTAGTGGCTCTAAGCGTCTCCGTAGTAACTCCGTCCACTTTCCTAACTCGTCTACTTCCTAAGTTGACCACTTTCCTAACTTGTCCACCTACGATTCCCAAATTGTCCACTTCCTAACTCGTTAATTTTCCTAGTTTATCCACTTCCTTACACGGCCATATTCGTAACTTGTCCATTTCCTAACTCGTCCTCTGCTTCACTCACAGCATAGCATAGCATAGCATAGCATGGGCTCAGAATACAAAACACACCAGAAGCCGCGCTCATTTGTGTTTACATGCCGTTGTCAATGTCTAAACAACAGAGCCTCACTTAGCCCCCTAACCCCCGAATAATAGAAATAATATTCAGTCAGTCGGCACCGGCTTTAAGTGTGAAATTAAGTGTAATTATAATAAAGTTAACAAATATACCAATAATTATTTATTAAATAAACATTCAAACAAAATATAACTTCAATTTATACTTAAAATTAAAAAACACTTGAGTTTTATATATAATATATAATTTTTTTTAGAAAATTTATCGGGGATATTTTTCATTCGCACTTATTTGTTTTCGTAGGTGCGAATATTCTATGTCGAAATAAATATCTTTTGTTCTTCGGTTTTTTGGAAATTTATGGAATATGCTTCTCATTATTAGGTGGTAAATTACGCATAGGGACAAATTATATAACAAACTGTTTTCTATGTATTTATGTAAATGTATCTACATACGTCTGTATGTATTATACACTGTAGCCGCATTACAACATAAAAATGTACATGACGACGACCATCTACTTTCTTATGTGGAAGTGGACGAGTTAGGAAAGTGGTCAACTTAGGAAGTGGACGAGTTAGGAAAGTGGTCAACTTAGGAAGTGGACGAGTTAGGAAAGTGGTCAACTTGGGAAGTAGACGAGTTAGGAAAGTGGACGGAGTCGTTCAGATGGCTCTCTATCACTAAGTAAGTAGTACCTAGAAAGAAAAGTTGTATGGCCATATTTTGCCAATTTTTGTTAGTCTAAGATGTCCACAAAATAACGTCTTAATCCCCAAGTAGTAGACAGAAGGATTTGATATGCCCACATTTCGCCAGGCACTTGGTTCCCACTTAATAGGGGCCGAGAATCGCATAAATGTAAAGTACTTATGTAAACTTAAGTAAAAGGACATAAAAATATTGATCCCGAGTTCTATAACATTTGCGACATGACATTTATGTGATATGTAATTACAACCATAAATTCTACCCATAATATTATGTGGCATGCTTTATTCTTGTTATTTTATACATGAGTAAATACGTACATTTATTTATATATAAATAAATGAACATCCTTTCTATGAAATAAAAAGATAAAGAAGGACAGAGAATTTCTGAGTAAAGCACACATTGGGAGTTCACCGGGAATATTAAAAATGGAACGTTCAATTATCGTATCTGTCAAATAATTACACACTATTGTACCTTATTACACTATTATAGCCTTCTTCTTCTTTTATAAAAACGTGGTTCTATCGATATTTGTCGATGATTTCGCCAATGTCATTGTTGATTTTCCCCACACAGAATAACTAGTTACACTGAACTAGTTCGCGGTGCGAGGACAAGGAAACGTTGTTCGGTATTGCAATTGAATGTTTGGGCCTGCATTCTTGCCCAGCACCAGAGGTAACCTAAAAGGCAACCAGCCACGCGCTCCCCAAAATCCAATTATAGCCTTGTTGATACCCCAATGTATATACACAGACGTGTCAAAATACCGTTATTCTACGATACATCTATTGGAAATTTTATGTCCAGTTTCTAGAAGAACAGCTGTAAGGTAGACAGGTCCCATTTATTTGTAGGGGATCTAGGTACTGCACAGACAAAGAGCCTAGCTCTTACGTTAAAACAGAGGAACCAAGTTATAATGTGCGAAATATTCTGACATCATTTCTGATAATAACTTCTTTAGATATTTAATATTGTAGGAACGCTTAACTGCTGTGATTTCAGTAGTCTACTAAAACCCATAGGTGTTAACGGACTTGTTAATAAGTCTAATAATTAATTAATATTAGTTGATAGTTTTTAGACTTAGATCAGAAAATTTAATACTGGCACGTTTCGCTGACAAATCTTTTACTGTCCAAGCAGTCCGCCTCTGGAATGCGCTTCCGTTACACGTAAGGTGTGCACAAACACTTGCATCTTTCAAACGTTTAACAAAAGAATACTACCTTTCCATCTGTAGTCAAAACAGAAAACTACACCTACCTATCTGTATATTTATATTTGTGTTTCTAAGTGTATTTATTTAATAATTATAAATATTTATTTAATAATTATTACGTTAAGTATTTATCGGATTTTTCCTAAACCACTCTTCCTTCACCTTTTTTATTTTATTATATAAACTATACATAAAATTGTACACTACCTGAATTGATATTTTATATTTCTCTTTCCATCCAAAAGTTGCCTGGAAGAGATCGCTTTTAGCACCCGTTGTACATTTATTTTAAGGCATGTGTTCTCTTAAGGGCGCCCCCACTGACCCCGAGTCTCCAGCCGCAGCAGCTGGAGCGGGTCATCGACTCCCTGTTTCCGACGAGCGCGGAGGAGCACGTCCCTCCGCGCATGGCTCCGTCTCTGCGCGACGCGGATAGCACCAGCGAAAACGACGTACCCGAAGTCAGGGTTTGGGAGCTAGGTGCGGCAGTACTCCGGCTTAAACGCCGGAAAATCACTGCCCCTGGACCCGACGGCATTCCTGGCCGTGCATAGGTCCTGGCCCTCGAAGAACTCGGGCCTCGACTAAAGGGGCTCTTTAGCGCATGCCTCGAAAGGGGCCAGTTTCCCAAGGTGTGGAGGACGGGGAAACTGGTTCTGATTCGTAAGGTGGGGCGGCCGGTGGCCTCACCGTCCGGATACCGACCGATCGTGTTGCTCGACGAGGTGTGTAAGCTCTTTGAGCGAATTATCGCGGAACGCCTCGTCGAGCATCTCACGAGTGTGGGGCCAGACCTGGCAGATAACCAGTTCTCTCTCGGAGAGGGCCATAGCTTTCCCCAGCTGGCTCGGGCCAGCTCGGCGAGATGTGTCGTGCGGTGTTCCACAGGGGTCGTCCTGGGGCCGCTTCTGTGGAACATCGGCTACGACGTAACGTGCTACGCCGACGATACCCTCCTCACGGCGCGGGGTGCAACGTACCAGGAGGCAGCACTCAAGGTCACGACGGGTGTTGCTCAAGTCGTGGGTCGGATATGGTGGCGGGGACTGGAGGTGGCCTTGCACAAGTCCGAGGTTCTGTGCTTTCACAGACCTCGGAACGGTCCACCTGAAGGTTTCAGCATAAATGTGGGAGGCGTTAGCATCGGCATCAAGCCCTCGATGAAGTACCTCGATGAAGTATCGTACTTGATAGCCGATGGAACTTCGGACCACATTTCCGAAGTTTGGTCCCTAAAGTGACGGGGGCATCAGTCGCGCTTTCGCGACTCATGCCCAACCTAAAGGGGCCCAACGCCTCCTGCAGGAGACTGTACCTGGGGATCGTGCGGAGTATGGCCCTATACGGGGCTCCCGTATGGGCGGCGCGGTTGACGGCCAACAACTCAACGCTCTTTAATAGACCGTTGAGGACCTTGGCCGTCAAAACAATAAGAGGGTACCGCACGATCTCCGGAGAGGCTGCATGTCTCGTAGCCTGGACCCCTCCATGGGACCTGGAAGCGAGAGCCCTTGCGTCATTGTTCCAATGGCGCAAGGAGGCGCTGGAGCGGGACCACAGGCCTACGTCTCGAGAAATCGAGGACCAGCGGTCCCAACTCCGCCAGGATCTCATGGAGTCATGGAGGGTGCGACTTGAGCAACCCAGGTGGGGTACCACCATTATCGCGGCGAAGGAGGCGGCCCAGAGGGTGAGGGAGCGTACCCTCCCCGCCGAGTTCCGTAGTCAGCGGCGACGGTACCGCAGACACTTCTACGCCCAAGACCATCGACCTCCATGATCAGGGCCTGAGGACGGCGGGATCGCCACCCACCGTCCTTACAGAAGCAGGCTAGAAGGGTTGCGTGCTGCGGGGCCTTTGCCCCATAGCACGCAACCAGATTCACTCACTGACGCGGGATAAAACCCTACCCCAACGACGCGGGATTCTCATCCCGACCTAACACCCGCAGAGACCACAGAGGTGGTCAAAGTCCGCCGGGCGCCACTGCTTGTAACCAGAGACGCCCGGCAACGGACGTTAGAGGGGCCACGGCCTCGGGCCTTAAAAAAAATGTGTTCTCTTAAGTATCTTTTATTGTTTCTATACAATGTACAACAAAGATTATTTATCTTACTTTAAAAATATGATTTGACCACACGATAAGTGAATAGGTGGATGTATATAATCATTTATGTAGACAATTATGTGTATATATATTCGGCAAGTATTTTAATAAACTTATTCGCGTAAATACCTTTGCTAATTTGGATAACACATCCTCTATAAATAATATAGAATCAGTTTATAAGCACAATCAAAAGTAATTCGTTTAAAATCAATGTAATGTGGAAACGGTTTCCGTTACTGTATTCAAATTCCGATTGGACTTTTGGCTCTGATCAAGTGGAGCACGGTATTATGTCAACCAATCCGTGGTATGTCAGAGAAAGCTTATTTGTCAGCATAAATTGTCAAAACCTGTTCTGTAGAGAACCAACCACGGAAGCACCACATTGTGCATACCTGTAAAAATAATTCGTACATTTCTGATCAACAAATAGTATATGTATAGTTCCACTTTAAGTTTTGTGTTTGATATACCTATACACAACACACGAAATCACGTCTTATTTCGCGAGGAGTAAAAAGCGTACATTAGACCCACATTTTGCCAGTCAGTTAGTCCTACGTAATAGGGGGCGAGCTTATTACCGTTTCTTAGCTGCAGTCCATTTGCCGCCCACTGCTGGGCATATGGGCATAGGCCTCCCCCAAAGAGGGGGGAATTCAGCCTTCATATACCACGCTGGGCAGACGGTTGGTATAGGATTTTGTGTCGAGTTTTCCTTTTCTACCAGTTCACCAGAATAATGTACATGTGTAATATTACCCCGATACTGAGTCCGAGACGCCCAGGACTTTAATTGACTGTGCCATTGCCGCTGGCACGTAAGATTTTGTTACTTTTCATCAACATTCATCGCAAGAGCAAAGGCAACGGGTTTCAAAATTAGTTTTCAAAATTATAATATAACTGCTTATTTTATTACATTAGTTCGGCCATTTTAGTCATAACCCACTTTCTAGAGTGCCCGGTGACAGCAATAGGCTTGCCCCCTATTACGTGAGACCAAAAATACTGGCAAATTGTGGGTGTGTAATGCGCCTCTGCCTACCTCTTCGGAGATTTAGGCGTGATAAGTGTGTGTAATATTACATATTTGCAGTAGCTTATTGTCAAATTGGCATCGTTATTTATGTTGAACTTTCACTAATGGAAAACTAATGACTTAATGAATAGACAAGGTACTTTTCAAATGGCTGGACCAATTAGCGTCACGCACAGTACCCACTTAAGTATCCACAACCAGGACAACATAATGTACAACCCGTGGCTGATAACTACTCCTTAAGATACAGGCGTTGCCTAGTTTAAGCGGCAGGGTTCAAAAAAAAATAATAAGTTAAGTAAGTCTTCCTGTCATTCTCAAATTGTTCGTCATTTACAAATTTAGTTTGAAATAATGTTACTTCAGTAGTATAAATTTTAATGAGAACTATGTATACTTTTGGTTTGAATAAAGTTATTATTATTGAGTAAACCGTTCGGTTACTTATATGGTTAAACCGCATTATTATAATTAAAAATAATAAATATATGATAATAAATATATTATATTAATAAATATATTAAAAATAATAAATTTCTATAGTTACTAATCTTCTAGAAGTTTAGTAACTATAGAAATTTATTATTTTTTGATTCACCAACAATACAAACATAAATTAAGTATAGTACAGTATAGCGTACTAATACTTTCTGTAATGTATAATGTATCGTGCAAAATTATAGTAGGTATTAAATTTACTAAAGAAATTGAAGTCTTAATTTATAAAGAATTGGCGGACGCCCGCGGCTTTGCCCACTTGCCAAGTTATATACTAAAACCTTCCTCGAGAACCATTCTATCCTAATTCAATTCAAATTCAAATACTCTTTATTGTACCTACACAAAAAAGAAAACATACAATTAGGTAGGAGACTTAACTTAAAGATAGTACAAAAGGCGGCCTTAACGCTAAAAGCGATCTCTTCCAGACAACCTATGGATGGATAGCGAGTTAAAGAAATTAAAAGGGTCTATCCATTGGTGAAAACCGCATCAAAATCCTTGTGTAGTTTTAAATATCTAAGCATACATAGGGGCGGACAGACTTGTATAATGTTATGATGATGATGGATCCACATGGACGGAAAATCTTAGATTGGGAGAAATTTAGTATGGGACGTATTTGAAAAAAAAAAATCCTTTGGAGGATTAAATGGGATACCGACTTTACGAAAAATCGTAAATACCCTGCAAAATACGACGACATTTTAGAAGCAACTCTTTAGTTATAAAAAATCTCAAAAGCCTGGTTCAATGAACAAGTTCACGCTTGTTAGTCATGGGTTCTTATTCTGGGTTAAGACGAGTTTCGAGTTTCAAACTATTGTGATTAACCTCAGATAAGGCACATTGTGTTGAAGACGATCAGAAATTGTAACAGCTCAAGGACGTGAGAGTTCAGTTGGGAATTTAAACAATGCGGGTATTGTGTATGTATCTATCTAACTAGATGGTATGTAAACTGCAATGTTATAATTAAGATTTTAGGGTACAAATATGGGTTAGCCACTAACTCGACACGAAGTACTGGACACACGTATGGTCAGTTGGTGAAAATCAAATGTTAGAACATTGTATTTTTTCGTCATCTGGACACACCAATATTATTACTTGTGTCCAGATAGCGAACTTAAATAAATCACTTTTAAAGTAGTCGTCAACTGGACACACATAGGCTTTTTGCAAAAAAAACCGTTCAGTCAGGTGTCCAGTTAGTGACTAACCCAGACATATCAGTGAAGCCTCAGTACCGGCAGTACAGTCTTAGTGTAAAATATTCTTTTATACATTTTCTATAAGCGTATACCCACATGTCAGTGATGCCTGAATCGTCACTGACACAGACATTGACATCGTGAGACGCGTTAATAGAAAATATACGAAAGAATACTTTGCACTGATACTGAACTGTCCCGGTACTGTGTCGGAACTGAGGCTTCACTGATATGTGTGAATCGACCTGACTGAATGACTGGACAGTAATTCTTTGTCTGTCAATTTTATTGCCAGGTTCTGTCTCGGTTCTTCCTATCGCTTTGCGAACCTGGCAGTACATGTAAATATAGAATAATTTTTATTTTAAGTACTTACTGAAGTTCGTAAGAGTCATTTTATGACCTATACAAATAAATAAATAATTTCATTTGTAATTAAATAAGATTCTAATAACTTCTATTCACTAAAAATATAATGATCGAAGGTGACCTCAAAGGGTGCAGTTCAGAATAATCCGTTTTTTGTCTATGTAGAGATCTTTCCAACCCGTCTGGCCAGCGTCAATGGGCTGAGATGATGTAGAGTTCTTATGGTATTTCGAGTACAGACAATGGTTAACGAGTAGATGATCATTTACGTCATAATTTTCTTCAAACAATGACCCTACAATTCATACATGTTTCTTCAAAGATCACATTATTTTTAATTATTTAATAGCAGTGTAATAGGTTCTAGAACCAGGAATTAATACATTTATCGTGAAGCAGTTTCTGCCTGCGGCTCTACATGTGCGGAGTATTCCTGCTCAAGCGACATAGACATTTACAGTTTACAAACTACCTTCTGCAACTCGTCTATGATACAAATTATATAACACATATCACGCGTATATATCCTCGAAGGGGTAGGCCGCGGTGCATTGCACACCCACAATTTGCCAGTATTTTTAGTCCCACGTAATAGGGTACACAAGCCTATTGCCGTCACCGGGCATATTTATAATGGGTTATGTCTAAAATGGCTGAATGAATTTAATAAAAAGTAGCAGCTATATTGTAATTATGAAATAAATAAATTTGAAACCCGTTGCCTTGCGATGAAATGTTGATGAAAGACAACAAAATATTACATGCCAGCCGCTATGGCACGGTCAATTAAAGTCCTGGGCGTCACGGACTATATAAATTTTATTTATCTGTATGTATTTATTCATTCTGTTGTAAATTACCGGGTATATAGAGGTATAACCGAATCGAAGCTAGGGCGGTTCGTTAGTACGAGTATCAAACTAAATAAAGGCCAATTGTTCGATACTTCTATTTATACTCGATAAATGCAGGTCTATCGATCTCATCGGGCATATTCGTGAGTTTCCGTATCAGATGGTAACAATACAAAGATAAATCTATCAGCTAATCATTACTTGGAGATCAGATTCTCGTTTCGTTCCCACGAAAACGATACTCCGTGATTTGCGAAATTGTACCAATGAAATTATCAGTAAAATGAAATATCACTACGAATAATACAATGACATTACACATTACATACACGTACATTCTATTTAGAACTGAATTTAGACAGAAATATATCACGCCTATATCCTCGGAAGGGTAGGCAGAGGTGCATTACATACCCACACGTTGTCAATAATTTTGTTTGTCCCACGTATAAATAGGGGGCGATCATATTGCCACTATCATCAATCTGTAAATCAAACCAAAATGCCAACAGGCAGATGTTACATAACCATGAATAGAATCTCTGCAGTCCGGGCTACAAATCTAGCTCTGCAGTCCGAGCTACAGCTCTAAGAAGACTGACAAATAATTTAACATTATTGTTAAGCTATTTTAGCACCGCCAGCACCCTTGCTTATCGTTCCGAGGGCGTACCCGGGCCGCTTGCCAATGGACGTTAAGGCGGAATTAATAAAAAAGCCATTTGAGCAAGTGTCTTGTAAGTCTTGTACATACTGTGCTTCTATTTTCTTAAAGTCCATCGTATCTAATGCATATGCTTCGGGTTTCGTCGGATATGCATCGGTTTGGAAGTAAATAGAGATATTATTACCGCCCCTTTTTATTATTAATTTACATTTGACTGGGGAGAAAGCTGTTTAAATCGCTGGTACGACAGACTGATCATTATAATTTCACAGCTCTATAGAGTTACACACCGAAATCAAAACAAAATAACGATACAGTAAGTAGTTCTCAATTCAAGTTAAATTTTAGTTTTTAGAAGATAAATCTAATAATTTAGAAGTGGAAACTGCCCGAGAGACATTAAAAAAATAGACGCACTGTAAGTACCTCATACCTATTCGTATTGTTGACAATATTCCACTTTCTCTTATCGAGGACCTATCTCTGGGTCTGATAAATATTTTAATTGAAAAGAAACTTCTCACAATTTACCGTAACAAATTAGTGTTCGATGTTACATCACTGATTGCGAAATTAGACCCACATTCAAATGGGTTTAAAATAACGTTAAAGCCAGTAGCTACCATAAATTGCCTTTCGTTAATGTTCTAATGGTGTGGAAATTACACCAATTAATTTACGTAATACATACATAAAGATAGATTGGAAGCTTTTTGAATGATGATTATTTTTTGCGCAAAAGCATACTGGTATCGTAGAATTAGATTTTGTGCACTATTGTACGATTCATTATCGTAATAAATTAATAATATAAAACCCTTCGATGTAACAGGCGTGGTTGTATTATTATGTTACGTAGGTTTATAGATATATTTATATTTAGATATAACTTCATAGTTTAAAAAGTGGCTGCTTTATAATTTAAAATATATGAAGGGACATATAATTATTTACATTAAGAAGTGCTTTCCCCTTACACCTGATCCCACCCTCTCCCTTCCGATCCCGAACAACGCGTGCCGGGCAGAGATGTCACTCTCACACTGTGGAAACCATCTTGGCAACAACCGAGCGTTTTAAACGTTCGTTTCTCTGTCGAACGATGGTTGAGGGCCACTCTCTATAGTATTTCTGTGTATTATGAGAGTTACCCACAATCACCAGACGTCGCCACAGCTTACCATCAGGCGGACGGCGTCAATTTGTAGACCTTAATATTAAAAAAAGGGTTTGATGAATGACCAGTAACATTGTAGAAAACAAAGTCGCTCCCGCTGTCTGTCCGTCCCTATGATGCGTAGATATTTAAAACTACGCAACGGATTTTGATGCGGTTTTCACCAATGTATAGAGTGGTTCTTTAAGTTGTAAGATATAATTATCAAGCAGGTAAAGCCGTAGGCGTCCGCTAGTTACTATATAAAATTAAATTGATAGTCTATCTATATGTATATTCAGAGTACGGCCATTTTCAATTCCTCAAGAAAATTGATTCCGATTTGTACCCACTATCCACAAGAGCATATCTTGATGCAAATCTCAAAGATTGATTGATCATAATAAGTATCCTATGATACTAACCGATAGTACTGGAACTTGTAGTGCAATTAGAATTTTATTACTCCACTTTATCAATCTCGTTAGGAGTAACTGGAAACTAGAACTAATTTGTTAGTTGTTTGGCTTCAAATGATTGTATTCACGAGACATTTTATTATTCTAGAACATATATAGAGCTTTATTTGTCTATGAACCTTTGAATTCGATTTGATAAGCATCTTAACCAACTATAGGTATACAAGGGCGGTCTTATCTCAAAGAAGGGATCTATTCCAGGCATTTGGTTGGAAAGATAATTATAAGAAATAATGCAGGTAGTGTTTTAAGTGATATTAAGCTATTTTATTGTAAAGTATTATGACAATCAATTTTGGTAAACATCCACAAATCCATTGTGTTTATTCTACTAATATTATAAACGCGTAAGTTTGTAAGGATGGAATATTATGTACAAGTGAGTTGATTTCATAATGTGTTATGTATTACCAAGTACCGACAATCCAAAGCATACATTTGTGTAGATGGGTAGATTATCAAACAAGAATACTAGTATACTATTTACGATTTCGGGACATAAACGCGTAATTTACCTTATGTTTGGCCTAACGTTTCGGCCGAGTTACATCGGGCCGTGATCACAGGCTGACTGCTGGAGCTGGTGGCGTTGATATCGTGAGGCGCGGGCAGATTCTCGATCTACCCTCACTGGGTCTTGATATTTCTGCGGTACATTTTTAAAGGTAAATTACGCGTTTAAATCCCGAAATTGTAAATAGTATAATGAATTCAGAACGTGAAAGTTTAAAGAATACTATTTCCTGCGGCAGAGCCGCGGGCATCATTTAGTACTTAATATCATTAGGATGATTTATTAATATGGCGGGAGCAGTTTATGCGTACGTAACATAAAAAGAGCTCTGATATTCTAAATTCTATCCGACTGAGACAGAACTCCCGCACCTATAAACATAAAAAAGTTATTTCAATTTTTATTGTTTCACAGCTAAGGTCCATTAGTGAGAGTATCATAAAAGAATGTTAAATCCTCACCAGTAGATAATAATAATAAAAAGAACCGACTTCAAATATCGGAATGGGATATTGGGAACTGTCAGAATAGGACCAAATTGACCTGGGAGCACATGGGAAGGAGAAGCTTGCAATTAAAATAAAAAAACTCTCTAAATCGATTTACCCAGTCGCGAGTTATGAGGTAACAAAAATAAAAAAAAACCACAGTCAAATTCAGAACCTCCCTTTTTCTGAAATCGATTAAAATATAATAAGATTCCGCATAATCTCATCATGCTACAATATAAAATCTATAGATAGAGAAGCTGCTAGCTACAATGTAATATAATATTAAACTACGGCTTATGTAAATAAAGCAAGATACTCGACTTGTTTAGATAAAAAGTTTAGTACTAAAATATACTTTGGGTTTTATCATTATGAGTGTGGGAAACGATTGTTAGTGAGGTCATAGGCCTTAGATTAATACCTGTAGGCTGTTTATTATAGATACCGTTGCCTTTAAGATGATTAGACACTTTGTTGTTGTTTTGATTGATTAATTATTTTTACTTTAAGAATTACAATATACATAACTATAAACTAAAAATATTTACATTACAAAATATCGGTATTTAAAAAATCCTCCGCGTCATTGCCGACTGGGAAGGTTCCCAGAATGCTGGCTGTGTTGCCACGTTGAAAGGCGATACTTTTCTTTGGGCCAGAAAATAGACAGCCATGTCTCTATAAAGGCGGCGAGCACTCGGACCCCATGACCCCAGTGTCTCAACCCGAAACGGCTCAAATATGTAATCACCGGCTAGGTTAGCATATTTTTACTTTATATTGAACAGTTTATTTAGTTTTGCATATTACTAATAGATATATGTCCACACTTAGCCAGCTAATCTACGAGTATATATTTAATACGACAATTTGTCTGTCTGTCCGTCCGTCGCGTTTTTCAATTATAATTCAAGAATCAAAGAATCAAAGAATCAAAGAATCAAAGAATCAAGAATCAAAGAATCAATTTCATTTATTCAGTTTAGGCACATAAAGAGCACATATGAATGTCAAAATTTTACAATTTTGTCAAGTAATATTATAAAAATACTAAATTAAGTAAGTATATAAACAACCATTAGAAAATGATTCTTTCGCTGGTTCGGTAACTTGGTTCTCCTGAGAAGATACCAGCAAGAAACTCAGGTAGATTATACATTTTCTTTTTTAATATTGTTTTGTTTACATTGTTACAATTAGTTTATATTGTATTATACGAGTGGCCAACAACAGAAGATTAGGGTGACCATGCATTTTTATCATTAAGATATTCGTCTACATTATAGTAGCCTTTCATCATCAAACATTTTTTAACTACTATTTTAAACTTACTAAAAGGCATGTCAACATGTGTTTTTTTTTTTTTTAGTTCCGCGACCAAGGCCGCGGCCGCTTCAACGTCCGTTGCCGGGCGTCTCTGGTTACAAGCAGAACGTATTTCCAGTGGCGCCCGGCGGACTTTGACCACCTCTGTGGTCTCTGCGGGGGGTTGGGTCGGGATGAGAATCCCGCGTCGTTGGGGTAGGGTTTTATCCCGCGTCAATGAGTGAAACCCTTCTAGCCTGCTTCTGTAAGGACGACGGGTGGCGATCCCGCCGTCCTCAGGCCCCGATCATGGAGGTCGATGGTCTTGGGCGTAGATGAGTCTGCGGCGGCCTCGCCGCTGACTACGGAACTCGGCGGGGAGGGCACGCTCCCTCTCCCTCTCGGCCGCCTCCTTCGCGAGCACGACTTGCTCGCAGAAGGACACGGCCGCGTTCCACCTACTCCCGCTGGAGACCATGGCTTGAAGCATGGTCTCCAGCGAGAGGGTATCCACGCCCAGACCCACTACGAGGTCCCGGCGCTGACTCGCCCACGCTGAGCACTCCACCAACGTGTGGAGTGCGGTGTCGTCGTCGGAAACCTCGCAGTGTTGACACCGGGGTGTGACCTCACGATGGATGCGAAACAGATAGCTACCGAAGCATCCATGCCCGGTAACGATCTGCGTCGCACGATACGTGAGGTCACCATGCTGCCTCTGCAGCCAATCGTCCATGATCGGTCTCACCGCCGCGATGATGGTGGCACCCCACTTGGGTTGCTCAAGTCGCACCCTCCATGACTCCATGAGATCCTGGCGGAGTTGGGACCGCCGGTCATCGATTTCTCGAGACGCAGGCCTGTGGTCCCGCTCCAGCGCCTCCTTGCGCCATTGGAACAATGACGCAAGGGCTCTCGCTTCCAGGTCCCATGGAGGGGTCCCGGCTAGGAGACATGCAGCCTCTCCGGAGATCGTGCGGTAGCCCCTTATTGTTTTGACGGCCAAGGTCCTCAACGGTCTGTTAAGGAGCGTTGAGTTGTTGGCCGTCAACCGCGCCGCCCATACGGGAGCCCCGTATAGGGCCATACTCCGCACGATCCCCAGGTACAGTCTCCTGCAGGAAGCGTTGGGTCCCTTTAGGTTGGGCATCAGTCGCGAAAGCGCGACCGATGCCTGTGTCACCTTGGGGACCAAACTTCGGAAATGTGGTCCGAAGTTCCATCGGCTATCAAGTACGATCCCTAGATACTTCATCGAGGGCTTGATGCCGATGCTAACGCCTCCCACATTTATGCTGGAACCTTCAGGTGGACCGTTCCGAGGTCTGTGAAAACACAGAACCTCGGACTTGTGCAAGGCCACCTCCAGTCCCAGCCGCCGTATCCGACCCACGACTTGAGCAACACCCGTCGTGACCTTGAGTGCTGCCTCCTGGTACGTTGCACCCCGCGCCGTGACGAGGGTATCGTCGGCGTAGCACGTTACGCCGACGCCCTCAGGCAACGCACCCCGCAGCACCCAGTCGTAGCCGATGTTCCACAGAAGCGGCCCCAGGACCGACCCCTGCGGAACACCGCACGACACATCTCGCCGAGCTGGCCCGAGCCAGCTGGGGAAAGCTATGGCCCTCTCAGAGAGATAGGCCCCGACAATACGACGGAGGTAGAGAGGCGTTTCGTGATACACGAGCGCCTCCCTAACGCAGCTCCATGGCAAGGTGTTGAACGCGTTGGCGATGTCAAGAGACACCGCCACCACCACCTTGCCCTGTGAGACTGCTTCCTCCGTCAGGCTCTTGACGCGCATGATCGCGCTCACGGTGGAGCGTCCCCGACGGAAACCGTACTGGTTGTCCGCCAGGTCTGGCCCCACCGTCGAGAGATGCTCGACGAGGCGTTCCGCGATAATTCGCTCAAAGAGCTTACACACCTCGTCAAGCAACACGATCGGCCGGTATCCGGACGGTGAGTCCACCGGCCGCCCCGCCTTACGGATCAGGACCAGTTTCCCCGTCCTCCACACCTTGCGAAACTGGCCCCTTTCGAGGCATGCGCTAAAGAGCCCCATCAGTCGAGGCCCGAGTTCTTCGAGGGCCAGGACCCATGCACGGCCAGGAATGCCGTCGGGTCCGGGGGCAGTGATTTTCCGGCGTTTAAGCCGGAGTACTGCCGCACCTAGCTCACCCACCCTGACTTCGGGTACGTCGTCTTCGTTGGTGCTATCCGCGTCGGGCAGAGACGGAGCCATGCGCGAAGGGACGTGCTCCTCCGCGCTCGTCGGAAACAGGGAGCCCATGATCCGCTCCAGCTGCTGCGGCTGGAGACTCTGGGTCAGTGGGGGCGCCCTAGGTCGGAGTTTCTCCCTGACCTGTAGGTACGGGCGCCCCCATGGGTTCTGCTGCAGGGTTTCCAGGAGCTCCTCGCGGGCCGCCGTCTTGGCCCGCTTTATTGTCTCCTGGAGATTACCTTTAGCCTCCCTGTAAGCCTGATAAAGCTCCGCCTCTCGGGTTGCCGCGTCGTCTGGGCGGCGATGCCTCCGGCGAAACCTGGTGTACTGGCGGCGGGCGGAGATGCATGCTGCGCGCAGCTGTGCAATCTCCGGCGACCACCAGTACACCTGCTTCCTTGCCGGTCTGGGTGTAACCCTAGGCATCGCCGCATCACAGATTCGCGACATGGCTCTCCTGAACCACTCCGCCTCGGCATCCACATCGGTAGGCCGGTCTGGTGCCGGAATCCAGGCCTGCACGATGGATGCCTCCAGGAGAGCCTCCCGATCCAGATGGTGAAGTGCCCAACGCGGATCCGGGGGATTTTCTACCGGCTGTGGGAGGTCAGGTGGGGGGACGACATCGAATCGGATGTACCGATGGTCCGAGTGCGTCTCCTCACCCTCCTCCACGTGCCAGCCAGTAATACGGGCGGCGAGGGCAGAGGTCGCGAACGATACGTCCACGACCGAGCTGGTCCCCCGCCGCCAGAAGGTGGCGACATTCCCCCGGTTGAGGACCTCCAGACCACGTGTTCTGGTCCAGTCCTCAAGAAGCCTCCCCTTGTCCCTGGTTTCCCGGGAGCCCCACGCCTCACTCCAGGCGTTGAAGTCTCCCAGGAGCAGGACAGGGCGAGGACGGCACGCAGCGAAGACGACGTCGAGCTCAGTGAGCCATAGCTCAAACTGAGTCTCGTCCAGTGTCGGCGAGATGTAGGTGGCCACGACTGCCAACCCGTCATATTCCGCCGCAACACACCCGCGGCCCCTTGCAATGATAGCAAGGCGCGAGTTGTCTGCGGCGGACCCCCCGAAGATAAAACAGGCCGAGCCGTCCTCGTCCACCGGGCTTCCCGGGTGGACGTAGTACGGCTCGGCGACCACGGCCAAGTTTATGGACCACTGCCGGATGCTCTGGTACAGAAGATCCTGAGCAGCGCGGCAGCGGTTCAAATTCACTTGCAGGATGCGGATATGGGCGTCAGACATTAATGGACGTCCATATCAGCATCCCGCCGAGAAACATCTGGCCGTGCAGTAGCGGCACCCCCACCGCTCTCAGCGGACGGACGAGGCTTTGGCCTCGAGGCGGCGCAGGTTGTGCTGCCGACCCGGTGGTCCGCAGTTTTGCCCTCCGCCTCGCATCTAAAGCAGCGAGGCGGGGCATCACAGGCACTTGCCTTGTGACCGGGCCGGCTGCAGCGGAAGCACCGATCGCCCACGGTGACTTCCGCTGTGCACTGCACTCCGACGTGCCCCACCGCCATGCACCGGAAACATCTAGTTTCCCGGGCACGAAGGAGGTGCACCTGCGCCTTTAGGAAGCCCCCTACGAGGAGGCTTCGTCCGTCCGTCACTTTCAGTGCCGCCGCGACGGGGCACTGGACGACTGTCATCCCATGACCAGTGGTGCCGAAGGAGATGTCTCCAGCCTTCACCTGGTCACGGGGGCAGCCGCCCGCCTCCACGACGGCGGAGATTACTTCCTCCGTCGTGGCCGCGTCATCCAGACCCGTGATGCGCAATGCAGCGCATTTGGTGGGCCTGGTGACGCGGACGGCTTCTGCGTCCAGCGCGTCCCTAAGCTGCGCTGCTAGGGCGTCAGCTTTAGGGCCGCTGGAGGCGCCGGAGACCTCGAGGAGGCGAGCCCCGGTGCGTGTCGTCTTGCACCGGAGACCCCCCTGGATATCGAGGGCTGAGAGGTTGACTGAGGACTTCACGGTCCTCAGGACATCAGCGCGTACCCCACACCCCTCTCCACACCCTCCGTCGTCACCGTAAGGACGACGGCTGTGGAGCGAGGAGCGCGGGGCCTCTTCGGCGCCTTCGCCGCGGCGGCTTTGGCCACTTTCTTGGCCGCTTTCTTGGCGGCCTTCGTCTTCCTCTTCTTGGCCCCCACTACCTCCCATCCCTCCCGTCCGGAGGGATGTAAAGGAGCAGCGGGAGCGTTAGAGGAAGAGGAGGCGGCAGGGGTGCCGCTCTTCTTGCCGCGCCACTTGGCCTTCCGCGCCTGGGCCGCGGTCTCGGCCGGCAAACGGTACGCTGAAACGGACTGGGGCGGATCGGGGCGGCGGACAGCGGGTGTGCCGCTTGGTCCCGGAGCGGGAGAACCGCCAACAGCCGCCGCGTACGAAAACGCGGGCCGCGCTAGCGGAGGGCGGTACGCCCGGTCCTCCAGGACCGCGAGGCGCCTCTCGATCGCCGTCAGGACCTGTACCATTGTCGGCACAGGCTGTGGCGGCGATCCGGGTGCCGTGTTGGGCGCCGTGGTGGGCGCCGTGGTGGGCGCCGTGGTGGGCGCAGTGGTGGGCGCCTTGGTGGCCGCCGTGGTGGGCACCGTGGTGGGCGCCTTGGTGGACGCCGTGGTGGGCGCCTTGGTGGACGCCGTGGTGGGCGCCGTGGGTATCGCTGCCTTCGGTGCTGGTCCAGCCGTCGGAGGAGGAGGCGGCAGCATGGGACCGGGAGGCGCCTTGACCACCTTGGTCAAGTCAGCGACCTCCCGCCACAGGTCATCCATCTGCTTTCTGGAAGCAGCGAGCTCCGCCTCCAGGCTCGTCACCTGCTTCCGGAGCCTCGCCTCCTCCTTGGTGACGCTCCGCGCGAGGAGCTTGTTGAGGGAAGATTGGGCTTCATCCACCAGTGAAGCCACAATCTTCTTCCTCCCCGCCACGTTCCTGTTGCCCCGCATGGCCGCGTTCATGCGGGCAAAAACGCTCATCAACTCCCGCGCGGCCGGCCCACCGATTTCCCGGCGACTTCGCTGGGACAGTTGGACCGAGGACGGAGGAGGAGTTGGCGGCCGCCTTCTGTACGCGTCGAGACGCGTACGCACCGTCTTGACCGGCACCTCCTCCTCCGAATCGCTGGAGAGGAGGGACCCCCACCCGGAGCAGCTGGTGCTACGGTCGCGCGGCGGCCCCCCCTTCTCCTCGAGGGTCCTCTTCTTCGTCGCAGAAGAGCGGCCCTTCTTCTTCACACTGCTGGGAGCTGACCCATCGTCAGTCCCAGCAGCATCAGTTCCTTGGGGCGTCGACATCGCGCTGCAACTAGGCAGCGCGGCGCGAGCCCCCAAATCGATAGGCATCGGAATCAATAGTTCGTGCATCATGTCGTCGGTTGACACTGCCCGGGAAAGGGCAGTGTCGGGACCGGAGGTCTCTTCGTGGTTATCCATATCAGGAACACAAAATCTCAAAGAATTTGGCCAATCGCAAGTACAGACTAGGACGTTCGGTCACCCAACTTGCCACTGCGTTACCGTGGTCAAGTTGGGGTCCAGGGCGGACGGCGAGGACGTAGTCACTAATCACTTGGGGCCCCGCCCCTCAACCAAATCCTGAGGAATTTTATTATAATTTTTTATACATTTGCCTACAAACGAATTACCAACTTTATGAAGTCTAATTTTTGTCATTGCCAGTTTATTTTTATTTCTTGTATTAAAACTATGGTTATCTGAATTTTTTTTGAAGAGATCTATGTTCTTCCGTACATATAAGATGTTGTCGTAAACATATTGAGAAGCAACTGTTAAAATATTAATTTCTTTAAATAGTTCTTTCAGCGAGTCACGGGGTCCGAGTCTATAGATTGCTCGTATAGCTCGTTTCTGTAATATGAATATTTTCTCAATGTCGGCAGCTGAGCCCCACAGCAGCAGACCATATGACATAACGCTATGAAAGTAGCTAAAATAAACTAATCGTGCCGTTTTTTCGTCAGTCAGTGACCTTATCTTTCTAACCGCATAGGCAGCTGAGCTAAGTCTTCCTGCCAAGGCTGTGATATGCGGACCCCATTGTAGTTTACTATCTAGAGTTATCCCAAGAAAAACTGTGGTATTGCATTGCCAGAGAAAATTAAATATTTTGGGGGTTTCTAATTTGGCACGTGTCAGCAAGGTGTTTCTGTTTACAGAGTTGAAGGCATTTTTCAGGTCAACTTTCAAGATGACCTCTCCATCTTCGCTACTGTCAAGGTATGTTGCAAGCGCATGGATTGCGGCCTCACAACCTCCTATATAATTATGTATATTTTGTATATTGTAATTCTTATTGTATTATTTACAAGAGATGGTTCTTCTGTAGAACGATCGAGGCCTGGAACGCACTGCCCGAGCACGTATTTCCTACTTACAACCCAGGGTTCTTCAAGCGGAGTGTGAAGAGGCACATCACTAGGTCGCCAAGTTGAGGGCCACTCTTATTAGTACATATTGCGTACTATGAGAGTCGACCACAATCGCCAGACGTCGCAACGGCTTTCTATCACGTGGGCGGCGACAATTTGGCGATCTGATATAAAAAGAAGCTTATCAAGTAGTGGACAGGCCGATATCCGGCATCCACAGGCAGCCTACAGGCAATCTGTTAGGTTTGGGTCCCATAAGAAACAGAAGGCTGGATTCTTTTTTAGAGAGTATGCTGGTCACTTTCCGTGTTGATTATGAAGTAAGTGTCTTTACAAATATTATAAGTACTTAAGTAGTTTTACTGATTAAATGACTTCAAATTAATTTTATAAACGATTTTCAGTCAATAATTGATATCTAAGCGGGATTTGATTGTTTTTGCTGTTCGAGGTTCTCGTACGTCGTAACTCATACGGCGTTATTACTTACGCACATTCGATTATTTATTGTTATAAAGTCATTTCTGATATATAAACGGGTCTTCAGGACCACGGTTAGAGGAATCCATTTTAAACGTCTAAGAGCAATACTAATTGTAATTACTAACGATTAGAAAAGAGTAGTCGTGAGTTTTATTGCCAGGTTCTTTTCTCACAGGTTTTACAGGCGAATCTAGCATTTAATATAGTATCTTAGAAGTTTATCTTATATATAAAATTCTCGTGTCACAGTGTCAGGTCCATATTCCACCGAAACCGATTAACCGACTTTTATGAACTTTTATATGTAAATTCAGTAGGTCTAAGAATAGACTACTTTCTATTTTTCATACCCCTAAGTGATAAGGGTTGTCCACCCCTAACATTTTATTTTTAAATATTGGATAGAATCAGGCGTTACCTGCCGAAAGTCCATGACAAAGCAAGGGTAAGTATGATGTTCAAACTTTTTCAATTAATAGCATTATTTTCGCTAAAATAGAAGACATTAAAACATCGACATATGTTTCACCTCTAAACGAGGCATTCTCAAGACTGTCTCAGAGAGAACAGCAAAATATGAAGCAAGATCATAGTTGTTTTTAAGGTATGAACATGTAAATCTCGCTAGCGCGATGTAGGATTTGTCAAAAAGCAACAACCGGGGCTAGAAATATTAAGTTAGGCTAATAAATTCAAAATAAGTATTTTTAAGACAAAAATCTACTCTTTAATACGCAGAAAACATAGTGTAACACACACAAACCAACAAAAACTAAGTACTGTGGCTGTACATTCACGAACACATTCCTGTGCTCAATTTGTTAAATTAAGTGTTAATTAAATTTAAATTTCCTAGAAATAATAATTTTTAGCGGTTTATAATTTATAATTTATAAGGATTTTGTATATGTAGTAATTTCAATATTAGCATAATTAAGATCAGTATACAGTGGGAAAGAGGCGTGACAATTTATATGAGATCAGAATATATGTCAAGAATGACTTTAGGACAATAAATATCGATAAAACGCAAGTAATAACGAGTCTATTGGGCGAAACGTCAACAATGAGTCATCAGAGATTTACTTATATGAAATTTATTGAATGTTTCATCTCATTAAATAAACCTACGCGTCCCTCCTACGCCTGTTAGTTAAGTATTTCTACTGAAGTACTGTCAGAATCAGGTAACTGATGTGTTATTTACCGCAATTCAAATAATATCTAAAATATACCCTGCTTGAGGTTATTCTTATGAGGGCGTACCCGGGACAAAGGGCAATAGACGTTAAAACTGATATATATAATATAATATATATTATATGATATATATAATATGTATGTATTTAGAAATATATAAGTATGTTTATCAGTTGTCAATAACACAAGCTTATATTAGCTTACTTTGGTGTGATGAAGTCGTGTGAAAATGTCCAAAAAAAAATGTTTAAGGAATAATTCGTGACGTCCGTTGCCGGGCGTCTCTGGCTCGCACGCAGAAGGTATTTCCAGTGGCGCCCAGCGGACTTTGACCACCTGTGTGGCCTCTTCGGGGGACTTTGGATTGGTGTTGACTTACATGCCTATCTATATTATAAACTTAAGATAAACGGGTCTGTTACACGAAAAATAAATGGCTATATTATTTGTTCATCGCATCCTGGTTCACATCCGAGCAATATAATTGGTACCTACTAAAAAGAACTAGTCATCCCGGCGAACTTTGTATCGCCTCAAATATCCAAAAAAAAAAAAAAAAAAAAGAATATTTTAATATTTCATGCAAATGTATGTATTATTAATTGAGATTTTTATTAATTGAGATTATTAATTGAGAGGACCCCTTTTATTCTTAGTATACGTAAACGATCTTCCTTATTTCACTAAAAATCTTTGTGAGATAGTATTATTTGCTGATGACACATCATTAATTTTTAAAAGTGATAGACAAAAAGTAGCACTTGACGATGTAAATAATACCCTTTCGAAAATATTGCATTGGTTCACAAGTAACAACTTGCTGCTCAACGCGAAGAAAACAAAATGTGTAAAATTTACTATGCCCAATGTTAGACAGGTGGATACTCATATTACTATGAATAATGAATTAGTTCAAATAGTCAATACCACAGTTTTTCTTGGGATAACTCTAGATAGTAAACTACAATGGGGTCCGCATATCACAGCCTTGGCAGGAAGACTTAGCTCAGCTGCCTATGCGGTTAGAAAGATAAGGTCACTGACTGACGAAAAAACGGCACGATTAGTTTATTTTAGCTACTTTCATAGCGTTATGTCATATGGTCTGCTGCTGTGGGGCTCAGCTGCCGACATTGAGAAAATATTCATATTACAGAAACGAGCTATACGAGCAATCTATAGACTCGGACCCCGTGACTCGCTGAAAGAACTATTTAAAGAAATTAATATTTTAACAGTTGCTTCTCAATATGTTTACGACAACATCTTATATGTACGGAAGAACATAGATCTCTTCAAAAAAAATTCAGATAACCATAGTTTTAATACAAGAAATAAAAATAAACTGGCAATGACAAAAATTAGACTTCATAAAGTTGGTAATTCGTTTGTAGGCAAATGTATAAAAAATTATAATAAAATTCCTCAGGATTTGGTTGAGGGGCGGGGCCCCAAGTGATTAGTGACTACGTCCTCGCCGTCCGCCCTGGACCCCAACTTGACCACGGTAACGCAGTGGCAAGTTGGGTGACCGAACGTCCTAGTCTGTACTTGCGATTGGCCAAATTCTTTGAGATTTTGTGTTCCTGATATGGATAACCACGAAGAGACCTCCGGTCCCGACACTGCCCTTGCAGCACTAACCTTAAAGCATTAACGGCTGGTTTCTGAATTGAGAATTTGAAGTTAAGTATCAGTTGAGCACTTCAAATGTCAAATTTGTTCCTTTGACATTTGGCGTACTCAGTGGATGCTCAACTTGCTGTAACTGGCCGTAAATATATCTATTTATCTCTGGCATAAATAAAATTGTAGCTGACGTAACTTCGGAATGAGTTTCACCTAAAGACAGTTGGATAGTTTTAAACGTTTCATTTCAATGAAGAAGAGAATATTTGACCTTTTTAAAGTACTTACAAAAAATTATTATAGCAAATATCTTAAAAACAGGCCTTAATTCCAAATGAAGTATTTTATAGCCACGAGAAACAAATAGGTATAAGGATATAGATACGGACAAACTCTTCCACGCTAATAGAGCTGATGACAATAGGCTAATGGACAAAAGTGCTTGATCAGTGCTTCTAAAATATAAAGGGTCCCACACAATAGCAGATTGCCGCAATTTGATGATGAATTTATACCAAACTTCAAGAGATGGTGGGGTTGAGACACTGGGGTCATGGGGTCCGAGTGCTCGCCGCCTTTATAGAGACATTGCTAAACGCCTAATCGATGCTTCTCAGGACCAGAAGCTGGCTATTTTCTGGCCCAAAGAATCAGTATCGCCATCCAACGTGGCAACACAGCCAGCATTCTGGGAACCTTCCCAGTCGGCAATGGCGCGAAGGATTTTTTAAGCAATATTTTGTAATGTAAATATTTTTAGTATAGCATTTTTATATGCAAAACAGTATTTCATCCGTGCACTGGTAACTTGTAATTATTAGCCTAAGAGCCGGGATCATTATTATACTTATTGTATAATATTAAACGCCATATTACATACCTAGTTAATAAAGTCATTTGCTAAATACAGATTAGGAGCAACACTATCAGTATTATACTTAGTAGAAAACTTGATATTTTCTCTGTGGTTATACATATTTAAGTTTAATGCACCTTGAGTACTGTTACGTTACTTAGCATCTCCGTTCATCGAAGTGCTATGCAGTAATGCAGTTAACTGATATTCTCTGTATAAAAATAAGTCAGAGACGCCCAGGATTTAATTGGCTGTGCAATAGCAGCTGGCATGTAAGATTTTGTTGCCTTTCGTCAACATTTCATCGCAAGGCAACGGGTTTCTAATTTTATTTTTAAATTACAATATAGCTGCTACTTTTTATTAAATTCATTCGGCCATATTGGACATAACGTGTCTGGTGACGGCAATAGGCTTGCCCTCTATTACGTGGGACTAAAAATACTGGCTAATTGTGTGTGTATGTGTGTGTGTAAAAATTAATCGAGTTTTTAGATCATCTGCAATTAAGTTTCACACAGTTATTCTTGGATAGTCTGTCAGTTCAATGGTTTTTAAACTCGGGTAATAAACAAGTGCTTACCATAACCTATACATTCTTGTAAGATTTGCTTGTAGGTTACTAATGTGCGTAACTGATCAAGCACTTTTACCCAAGTACCTTTTTCCAAAGAATCTATTTGTAATTTTGCTTTTTCCACCAATGCCTACCATTATTGTTATTCATTCTATTCTTTCTACTTGTCCATCCAAAGGTTGCCTGAAAGAAATCACTTTTTAGTGATAAGTAAGGCTACCGTATTCGTACATATTTAAACTTAGATATTTTATAATAAATGTTGTATTGGTGTACAATAAAGTTTTATTCAATTCTATTCTATTTTTATGAGAGGAAGGAAAGCTTTTCCGTCCAGTAAAGGGCCATTCTCGAAATATTGTGTTCTATGAGGGTTCACAATCACTAGATGTCACCACGGGTTTCGATCATTTTCGCGAGTCATTATACAAAATATTGTGGGATAAATAGCAAAAACCTATTTTTTGATGCCGATTTCAAGTGCCTACATGGGATAATCTTAAAAACGTGCTTTTACTACCTTATTAAGATTTTAATATTTTTTTTTAAACGATTTTTTTTAAACGATCATTTTTATCTACAAGAATTTACACAATTATGTACAAAAAATATTTTCACTACAAAATGTCGTTTAAAAAATCCTCCGCGACATTGCTGACTGGGAACCCCCAGAATGCTGGCTGCGTTGCCACGTTGGATGGCGATACTTATTCTTTGGGCCAGAAAATAGCTTGCCTTCTGGTCCTGAGAATCATCGATTAAGCGTTTAGCAATGTCTCTATAAAGGCGCCGCGCGCTCTGTGATGTACAGGCATAACCCAATACGGTAGTGTAGTGACAGTACGTATATTATATTATTATATTTAAATTAAAAACTAACCTATTTGTAACAAAGTAATTGACGTTACTCAACGATACAATGATTTAGTTACGTGTGGAAGTGTGGAAGTGAAGCTCTCACGTAGCGGCCTTCCTAAAAGCCAATCTAATGTATTTTGAACTTTGAATATCTTCTTGCCAAATACTCTACGAAGGCAAAAATGGTGTCCTATTTGAGGTTTCGTTCTATTTTTGCATTTGATCATTATAAGGTATTTACTACAGATGATCACCGCTGCCCGCGTATTTTATTTTTCTCGTTCTCTATTCCCGTGGGACCACATTACCGGGATAAAAAGTAGCCTATGTTACTCAGGGATAATGTAGCTACATATCAGTGAATGAAATTTCCAAGTGACTTCTTAAGTTATGGAACCTTTTCAATTCAAACAAACAATAAAATCTTTCCTGTTTATAATATTAGTATCTACAGATTGCGTTAATACTTAGTCTTTTTCTCTAACTTTTGTATAATTTTAAGGCATATTACTTTAGGGGCGACAGCAACATTTAGCCCCCAATTGCTAGACGTCACCTTGACTTTTCAACAGGCGGGCGGCGTCATGGGCGACACTGGACATACCTTCTGGGCTTCATAACAGAGACGCCCGGCAATCGACGTTAGAGAGGCCGCGCTTATACCTAATTGGCTAGTTCAATTATAAGGAGGTGTGGCTTATGGCGTATGCGTAGATATAAACTGGTAGAAGCTTGTAGAAGAGACTAGAACCACCTTCTCGTATGATATAGACGTCTCGTATACCTGACGTCAGAAGGTGCTCCGTTTAGCCTACACACCACAGGCGGACTTAAAAAAAAGTTCGTCACCACTATATCAATCTACTAACAGAGCTGTCACAGTAGCAATGGAAGTATGTTTATTATTTAGTATAATTGCTTTATGTATGTATGTATATGTAAGTATTATATATTCATATAGAAAAAAATGCCTCCAAAAAAAACGGCGGGCGGTGTTACTTTGACGACTCAGAATAAAAGCACCTGCTGTCAGACGAACGAAAAAACTTTGAAAAAAGCAATATTCTTTCTCCCTGTTACGTGGAACCTACAAAGTGAATGGCGAAATGTGGGCGTATTTATCCCTATTATCTAGATAGACGTACATAAATATTTTTAGGACAATTTACACAACGCCATCTACTACATAAACTGATATAAATACTTATATACTTTTTGTAAATACATACATATTATACATAGGAAACACCCAGACTTTGGCACAAATGTATGTATCACACAATGTTTGTCTCCATCAGGAATTGAACCCAAGACTCCGACGTCAAAAGCGGATGCACTATCGCCCGCACCACTGAAGAAGTCAAGTTTACAGAGAAAGTGTTTCGGTTCTCGTTTCTCCGTCATAAGCAGTCATAACACTGTTATTGATTGTACAGTAATGACAGGAAATTAACGACATACTAATTGCTCATTGACTCAAATGTCGAGAAACTTTTATATTGAATTGTTACTCTATCGAATGCTTCCTCTAGATGAGAACTATTTCCTGTCTATGTATTATGTGATAGCTCTATAAAGATCGTTTAGAAACTTAAATGGTCTAATTTGCTGGCTAATCGTCTAGCATTTGATTATTTTAAGAGGTGTGGCTTAACGGGACTTGACGTCTAAATTACCTACTGGTGTTGTATCTTTAAATGATAGTCTATAAATCTACGATATATTATAGAACTCCAGTAAGTATTACCTCGAAGCTATTATGACCGTTGGATGTTTGTCTCCTTATTAAGTTTTGAATTAACAAATAACTAAATACTTTTTTAAACTTTTGCGTTTTGTACGCATTGTAAACTTAAGACAAACGGGTCTTTTACGCGAATATTGAGATATACATATACATACACTTTATGACCCGAACGGTTTGACCCAGTTACAAGAGCCGTGGTCACGGGTCCACCGCTCTTGTAACTCGAAACGTCGGGTAATAAAGATGTATGTATATATATCTCAATAATCGGCAGGAACAAATGCATGTACTTGATTTTCAATTAGCTAATGCCAGCGGCTTTCACCAGCCTGGAATAAATTACTGAGACAATAAGTATCTTATGTAGCAACCCAAAAACAATCTAAATCGTAACACCACCCCAAGCCTCTTGACAATCTTTCGTTATAGTAAAATGACTAGAATAATAACCTGCTTTTAGTAACTTATTTATAATATGAAGGTACGGGCAAACTCGTCTTTCACATGCGACGTATAAAACGCATTATGACATCTGAAGTAATCTGAACCGGATACAAGGCCTGTACAATTTGTATGGTAACAAACACACTGGTCATTCACCACGCGTCACCGCGTCAAATTCGCGTATTCCCATGCTATCCCACGCGTACGACGCTGTCACACACGTTTAAAATGTCATAGCGCGTAGATAACGTAAACGTCAGACGTCGTAAGACGTAGGACCAGTGTTTCGCTGTTTCCCACGTCACGTGGCATACGTCGTGTGTGAAGGACCAGTGTTTCAAGCTTTAAACTCAATGTTATATTTAGTTATTACATCACTTAAACGTATAAAACGCATTATGACATCTGAAGTAATCTGAACCGGATACAAGGCCTGTACAATTTGTATGGTAACAAACACACTGGTCATTCACCACGCGTCACCGCGTCAAATTCGCGTATTCCCATGCTATCCCACGCGTACGACGCTGTCACACACGTTTAAAATGTCATAGCGCGTAGATAACGTAAACGTCAGACGTCGTAAGACGTAGGACCTGTGTTTCGCTGTTTCCCACGTCACGTGGCATACGTCGTGTGTGAAGGACCAGTGTTTCAAGCTTTAAACTCAATGTTATATTTAGTTATTACATCACTTAAACTGTCCTTATAGTTTTTCGCGTCGTTTGATTGAACCAATCACTTTTCGAACTTCTATACTCGTGTATCCATTTAACTTCTAACATGACTCAAGTGTCAAGTAGTAACCTAATCCCCACCTAATCCCACACAACTTTTGCTTTTTATTGGCAGTTGTAATGTTCAGTTTCAACTTTTTCATTTTTATACCGCATAAAAATCTCAATCAATATGTAGGAGTGAATTTCCTGTGAAGTTCACATTCCCATTATATTTTTTACTTTGTTTTTATTCGACCTATTTGGTGGAAGTCTAACAATCGATTGTTATCTGTAACCGAAAATAGTCTCCAGGTAAAACAAAGAGGCTGGAAATGACTATCAGTTAGAAACACAGTCGACGAAACGTGTCTCGTAGGTATCTTGTTGCACAGTTAACTGCAGAGACAATGAAATTGCGTTGAACATAATACCCTATTACGGAAACTCAATTATTATGGTATCAGAGATTCGGCACTGGACCTAGTTACCTCATACCTCAGTGATAGAATACAACATGTTGATATCAATGGTAGTCGGTCTTTAGGGGCTTCTGTAGCTATGGGCGTGCCACAAGGATCAATTCTAGGTCCGTTTCTATTTTTAGTTTACATTAATGATCTACCGTTCTATGTACAGAACTTGTGCGACATTGTTCTATTCGCCGATGATACATCACTTATTTTTAAAGTTGATCGCAAGCTGAGGAATTTTGACGAAGTAAATAGTTCACTTGCACTAGTTCTGGATTGGTTTACAACCAACAATTTACTTCTGAACGCAAAAAAGACGAAGTGTGTTAGATTTAGTATGCCGAATGTTCAGAACTACGGTACTAATATTATTTTGAACGGTGATACCCTTAATCTTGTAGAATCAACCGTATTTTTGGGTATTACTCTAGACAGTAAATTACAGTGGAACGCCCAAATATCGGGTCTTGCAGGGAAACTTAGCTCTGCGGCTTATGCTATTAGTAAAGTCAGACAGCTCACGGATGTAGAAACTGCCAGGCTGGTTTATTTTAGCTATTTTCACAGTGTCATGTCGTATGGAATTTTACTGTGGGGCAAGGCAGCTGATATAGAGATCATTTTTATACTCCAAAAACGAGCTATACGTGCGATTTATAAACTGAATGCACGAGTTTCTCTTAGAGAAAGATTTAAAGAAATAGGCATTTTAACAGTTGCATCACAATATATATATGCGAATATTATGTTCGTTATACAGAATTTACATTTATAGAGTGTGAACTAGAAATAAGCATAAATTGGTTGGGACGTATTATCGTTTACAGAAGGTTCATGACTCCTTTGCAGGATTTGGTGTGCGTTTTTATAACAAAATTCCTCTAAACATTATGAACCTTCCTTTGAATAAATTCAAAGTGGCTGTTAAGACACACCTCCTAAAAAAGGCATATTATACTATTAAAGATTATCTAAACGATACAGAGAAATGGCAATGAGTTGCTTGCTCATCACTCGAGCTACATAGGGGCTACTTCTGTTTGAAATGTTGTTTTATTGCTGAAACTCACTTATTATTGTTAAATTATTATTATTATGATATTGTAAGGTATGGGTACTTTGAGATTATGTGGCACCTTTAACTAGTATTGACTTTTTTTTTGTGAATAACAGATTCAAAATTTGTAAGTTCACTTGGTCCACACATGGTCACGTACTGCCCTTGCCCTCTTTTTATTGTTGTAAAAGAATCATTGTATTTACTGGCGAATAAAAAGAGTGGCCGTGAGTTTTTCTTGCCAGGTTCTTTCCTCACAGGCTCTACCTATTGCCTTGCGAATCTGGCGGTAAATGTAAATGTAGAAGCATTTTCTTTTTTTGACGTTCATAAGTGTTACTTTGTGACCTACATGAATAAAGATATTTTGATTTTGATTTTGAATGGTCCTGAAGGTAGGGTCATCCAGGCATACCGGGTGGTACCTGTGGATTAGGTTCAGGTATGCCGGGTAACCGGTTTTCTCTATCCAGGAGCCTTCCTTAACCTTCGAGGGGTTATCAGTTACGAGGGTATTGCCTATTGAAAATTTGCCTGTACATTTAAAAATAAATAAAAATATCTATGTAGTAAAGAAATGCAGAGCGATATTATAATTATCCCCACCTTTCTGATCTTAAAACAAAACGACAACTCCGTAACTACTGATCCGATTTTGAAAATTTTCACTGATATGTAGCTACATTACCTCCGAGTACCATGGGCTACTTTTTATCCCAGTAATGTGTTCCCACGGGAACCGGGAACGAAAAAACTATGTCTCATTTCTTTTTCTTCTTTTCCTTGAGTTATAGGCTGGGTGTTCGTAGCGTGAGTGCGTTTGTCAGATCTCTGTGGGGGAGATTCTTAGTCTTTAGATTTAAGGTTAGAGGTTTATGTGGACGACTTGAATGTTAATTTGTACCCAAAAATAAGTTGCAAAAAACATAAGATTTTGGTTTTTAAACAAAATTTTACATGTCAGCCGCTATGTCACAGCCAATTAAATTCCTTGGCGTCTTGGACTGTAATAGACCAATAAAACTACTGGGACAATGCTTGTGTATAATGCTTTTATGCCTTCTCAGGGATTTAGGGATGTACATAAGTGTATTTTACTCGTAAATACAGAAATTCAGGGCATTCTACAATCTGAGTGACAATCCAGTAATCTGTTCCCATGGGAATTGGGAACACGTGGACAAAGCTGCGGACGTCATCTAACTAGCGAATACTAAACACTATTAAATTCTACGTATTTCTTTTTGTACAGTTACTAGTAAGTTATTTTGTATGACTGAACGTTATGTGCTTTCAAGAAATCTAATATCATACAACCGTTACCAGTTTGAGGTACAGACGGTGAATACGTCGTTTTAAATATAAAAGAGCCCACTATTTCTTAACGTCGTTGTTGAAAGGTTACATTGGTGTCAACTCCAGAAGTGTGGGTTCCGTACGTAAAACTGTGTTGGCGACATTGATAATGGCCGGTAATCTAACATAAGTTATTGCTATATCGTCTGCTAAACCGGTAAAGCTTGAATCTACCTTTTCAGAACAGGTGGTTCACGGTTCTCCTAAAGGAGCTAAGATGTCCAAACAAAAAAATATAGATTGTAAGTTATTCAATTTATTTACAATGTGAATTACAATATATATTTAAATTCAATAAAACAATAAGAATTACAATATACATTTAAATTCAATAAAACAATAAGAATTACAATATACATACTCGTATACAATACAATTGAAACTAACTAAATTTGTATATTACCTATTGTCATAATATTATATTAGCTTGTAAGCCATAGCCTAGTTTAGTCTATGCTTAGATTATATCAATATTGTCTTGTCTATGTTCACTTCCTTCTTACTCACTTTGTAACATGGCCGACTGAAATACACGACACGTATTATTACGAGCTCCTGTCTTTTATTCCAAAAACCAACAAACATCAGGTGTGGTATAAACTGGCGTGTCTTAGGAAGAACTGGATCAACCAAAAGAAAAAAATGGACGAATCTTCAACGTCGTCGGGTCGCCTCAAGCACATGGACGTTCATGCATCCAACATGCCGCTCACGTGGAAAAATTGGATCACCAAATTCAAAATATATCTCAAAGCATTTAAATATGATCAAGAAAGCGAAGATAGGCAAGTTGCACTTTTATTACATTATATAGGACCAGATTGCCTTCACATATTTTATTCTTTCAACCTAGATGTCGAAACAGTCAAGCTACAAGTGTTGATCGACAGATTTGCAGGTTATTTCAGCCCAAAAGTCAATATAACCATGATAAGGCATAAACTTTTTAACAGAAAGCAACTGCAAAATGAACAGCTGGACAGTTATATAACAGATCTCAAAAATATAGCCCATCAGTGTAATTTTGGTGAATTGCAAGACGATTTACTAAAAGATATATTTAGTTGGAATCTAAATGATCAGAATCAATACATTAAAGAGAAAATTTTGCAAGAATTACCTACCACTTTAGATGCCACTATAAATATTGCTAAGTCACTAGAATCGTCCCGGAAAGAAGTTCAAATATTATCAGGCACAAATCCCAATTCATCTGTAGCTAGTATAGATAGTATACATAACAGAAGTAGTCAACAGTCCAGTAGAAGTCATTCACAACATCGTCAGTCAAGAAATCATAGTCGTAGTCAACAATCAAGGTGTAATCAGCAGTCACAGGATCGTCAATCAAGAAGTCAGAGTCACAGTCAACAGTCAAGGTACAATCCTAACCAGTCATACAATACATCCCATTCATCGAGTTATAGCAGTCCCAATGGTTATAAAGGTAACAATCAGTCTATGAATAACTCAATGTGTCCAAAGTGTGGTCAAACACATCGTTTTAAATGTCCTGCTCTTGGTGCAAAATGTAATTTCTGTCAAAAACTTAATCATTATTCAAAGATGTGTAAGTCCAAGCAAAAATATGTTAATTATGTGCAAGAAGATTTTTCTAATGATGATCAAGCTTTTTTAGGTGCTGTTTATCAATGTAATTCTGTAAAATGTAGTAACCAATGGTCAATAACCCTAAGTATCTGTAGTCAATCTGTTTGCTTACTTATTGATTCAGGTGCAGATGTGAATTTGATGTCTAAGAAAGCATTTGAAAAACTAGCGTTGCAAGAGATAAATCTTATACAAACACCATTTAACTTGACAACATTTACAGGTCAAAGTATACCTACAATCGGTTATTGTACATTACCATGTAAGTATAATGACAAATCATACAACTTGTGTTTCCATATTACACCGTTAGATTGCAAAAATATTCTGGGTAGACAGTCATGTCAACAGTTAAAAGTCATAAAAAGAATACAGTCAGTAACCTTTGATGAAAACATATCTAAACACAGTCCAAACTACACACTTAGTCAGCATAGCCAGAACAACAATTTACAGCCAATGTCAAGTCAGTCTAACAGTCAAAGTCAAGTCATATCACAGTCAATGTGTCACAAAGTCCCTACAGAGTCAAACAGTCTGTCAATACTAAAGAAATATAGTATGGTTTTTAATGGAATAGGAGCTCTTAAAAACTATGAATGTCATTTAACTCTCAACGAAAATGTCAAACCGTCGGTAGACGCAAGTAGAAAAATTCCTTTTAAATTACAGGATAAAGTCAAGGCAGAACTTAATAAGTTAGAAGTCACTGGTATTATTGCTCGAGTTGATGAACCAACTGATTGGGTCAACTCTATGGTAATTGTCTCTAAAAAGGATGGAAGCATTAGATTATGTTTAGATCCACGTAAGTTAAATAAAGCTATTAAACGTTCACATTACCCATTTCCACATATTGATGAAATTAAAGCAGAACTAAATGGTTCATGTTATTTTTCAAATTTAGACGCTAAGTCAGGCTTTTGGAATCTTGTCTTAGATGAAGAATCATCCAAACTATGTACTTTTATAAGCCCCTATGGCAGATTTCGTTTTTTAAGGCTACCGTTTGGTGTCAATGCATCTCCAGAAATCTTTCATAAAGAAATGATTTCCCGGTTTGGTGACATACAAGGCATTAAAATAATGATGGACGACTTTCTTATACATGCTAAAACCATTCAAGAACATGATCAAATCCTAGAAAAAGTTCTTTGTCGTGCAAAAGATATAGGTCTAACATTTAATAGTAATAAATGTAACATTTGTCAAAGTGAAGTCAAGTATTTAGGTTTTATATTCAATAGAAATGGAGTGTCTGTAGATCCATCTGAAGTAAATTCAATTTGCAACATGCCACAGCCTAAGAATGTCACAGATGTCCAGAGATTCCTGGGCATGATTAATTTTCTTGGCTCATTCATAAAAGATTTATCAAAAGAAACATCAAACATAAGACAGTTACTTAATAAAAACACAATATGGTCATGGAATGACAGTCATGAGAAAGAATTCAATAAATTAAAGTCTCTAATTAGTTCTTCATATGTCGCAGACACATTGTCCCGTGCTGCATTACCAGAAAATGCATTAGTAGAATTGGATGAAGATATTAAACTTCATGTTAATTTACTCACTGCTAATTTGTCACTTAGTCCTTTCAAGTTACAACAAATTGAACAAGCTACCAGGTCTGACCAAACTCTTCAAACTCTTATTAATTACTGTAAAAATGGATTTCCAAATTCAAAGCATAAAGTAGAAGATTGTATTAAACCTTTCTTTCCTGTTAAAGATGATATTCATTATGCTAATAACCTTTTATTTTTGTCAGATAGAGTTATTATACCTATTTCTTTAAGAAAAGATTTCTTAAAACTATTACATGAAGGTCATCAAGGCATGAATAGTTGTAGAAATTTGGCAAGACATACAATTTACTGGCCTAATATTAGTCAAGATATAGATAATTACATCAGTAATTGTGAAATTTGTCTCACTTTAAGAAAGAGTAACACTAAAGAAAGTCTATTACCACATGATTACAAATACATTCCTTGGCATAAGGTTGGTATAGATTTCTTTGAGTTCAACAAGCATACATACTTAATTGTAGTCGATTATTTCTCAAAATATGTTGAGATAGCAATTTTAAGTAATGGTTACAGTGCAGACCAAGTCATAATCAAGCTAAAATCAATATTTGCTCGTCATGGTATTCCCCATACATTAATGTCAGATAATGGTCCACCGATGAATTCCAAATCTTTTCATGATTTCACACAAGATTGGAATATTCACCATGCCACTTCCAGTCCCTATCACAGCCGTTCAAATGGTATGGTAGAACGGACAGTAGGCATAATTAAAAATATGCTTAGAAAATGTTTACTTGATAATACTGATCCATATTTAGCATTACTGCAATATCGCAATACTCCCAAAAACAATTTGTGTTCACCAGCACAACTTTCCATGTCACGTAGACTTCGTACAAAGCTACCTATAGTAGAAAAACTTTTAAAACCAAAATTGTGTAACTATAGACATCTTAAACAAGTCAATAATCAAAATTTACATAAGATGAAAGAGTATTACAACAAAAATTCCAAAGATCTTAAACCCTTGGAGGTAAATAGTCATGTTATGTTTCAAAAACATCCACAATCGTCTTGGTTTCCAGGTATTATACAACAAGTTAGTCCTGAACCTAGGTCGTATATCATAAAAAGTAAATTTGGTACATATCGTCGCAATAGACAATACATAACACTTAGACCAAAGTCTCAATATTCTTTTCATTCACATAACACACAGACTAATAATTTTCACACTCAACCAGTCAGTTCCAATCAAACTTATATCAGTTATACTCCTTGTTATACAAATGATTACTCTAAAATTTCTCATAGTCAATCTCCTCAACGTACTACCAGTCAACCAATTAAGAAATATTCTAGTTCAGGAAGAGAGATAAGGCAACCACAACGTCTTATAGACACAGTCTTATAAGCATTGTTTGGTATTCATTGTCATGTACTTAGTTATAAGTAATTAATTAGTAAACTAAAATGTTGTAAACCATTGTTTGTTTACATTTAGAAACAATCGTCAAATTGACAACGTCAAATAATGTCAACTGTCAGAATCTTTTAAAACGTCAAATTGTCTCGTGTCAAAACACTAAAATGCGTTTTGTTATTTTTATATAAGAATCTAAAATATAAGTTATAATAAAGTTACTTAAAGGGAAGATGTCATAATATTATATTAGCTTGTAAGCCATAGCCTAGTTTAGTCTATGCTTAGATTATATCAATATTGTCTTGTCTATGTTCACTTCCTTCTTACTCACTTTGTAACATGGCCGACTGAAATACACGACACGTATTATTACGAGCTCCTGTCTTTTATTCCAAAAACCAACAAACACCTATCATAACTATTTTCGTACTAAAGCAGTCAAGGGCAACTTTTAATTTTTTATAAAATATTTAGAAACGAAATGAGTGAATGATAAAAATCTAAAGTCATCAAAGTAACAAATAATGTATTTTTAATAGGTTTTCAAATAATAATTTATAATTATAATGACATGAAATAATAAACCATACTTTTTATATGCAGTATAATGTGCTGTCGTAAAAAGGTGTGTCTCTAAATTGGTCCCGCAGTGTTTTACATGTGCATAAAGTGGACATTTAATTTTTATAGAACAGTTTCATTAACAAGACGTGTATAAAATGATTCTTTGTCTGTTGCTGATAGTAACACAAGCTTTAGTCATAATATACAATGCAAAAAGAACATTAGACATTCTTGTTTTAATATTATAACCAATAGGCTCACGTTCACGTGGACTTCTACTTGCCACAACTAGTTTGCTCTTTTATAAAGTTTGAGTTAGGCCAAAATATTTTAACATAAACGACTGATTTTTGTTTAGATGTTACTTTTGAGTGCTTACCTAGGGCTTCCGACAATGGACGAAAGGGTGGCCGCGACCTTAGGACCATATTTGGCTGTGACATTAAAGTGCCAAGTAAACCAACAATTTTTTTGACAAATTTATTTACGTTTTTGACAAACACCGCAGATTTTATTTTTTTAAATTTTCGCATTTTGTACACATTATCAACCTTAGACAAACGGGTCTTTTACGCGGTTATTGAGATATATACAGAGCCGTGGTCACGGGTAACTCCTGTAACAGGGTCGAAATGTCGGGTAATAAAGAGGTATGTAAATATGTAAATAATCGCGTAAAAGACCCGTTTGTCTTAAGTTTATTTTATTTTATCATTGTTGGCCAGACAATAAGAAATATTTACCTGCACGATTATCGCATAGTTTTATCTGTGCAACATTCGTTATTTTTCATACTATTTTTTCACGAACGCTTACTTTGTATTCAATACTATGTCCCTAAGTTCAATATTGTAGCGGCTATATTAGTCAAATGGGGCTGGTATGTAACCTGTGGGTCGAGGTATTGCCATTACAGTTCCGACGAAGTATTGTGTTTCTTTGAAACTAGGTATTATAAGGTATTTGTAAATTGATTTGGATAATAATATTGTAAGAATTTACAGCATTTAATGTAGATTTTGAAATATACATTATCTACTCTCATGTCGAAAAGTTTGAATTATAATTTCAAACGCTGACGTAAATAAAGTCTATGGTTATAATAGTGGTACTATAGGTGTCATCAGAGGCACTCGCCAAAGGACACAGGAGAGGCCTTAAAAAAAAAGTATCTATATAAAATTTTAAAAGTTATTTTATGATACTTTTTTTTTTTTTTTTTTATAATTCCGCGGCCCAATGCCGCGGCCGCTCTAACGTCCGTTGCCGGGCGTCTCTGGTTACTAGCAGAGGGTATGTCCAGTGGCGCCCGGCGGACTTTGACCACCTCTGTGGTCTCTGCGGGTGTTTGGTCGGGACGAGAATCCCGCGTCATTGGGGTCGGGTTTTATCCCGCGTCAGTGAGTGAATCTGGTTGCGTGCTTTGGGGCAAAGGCTCCGCAGCACGCAACCCTTCTAGCCTGCTTCTGTAAGGACGGTGGGTGGCGATCCCGCCGTCCTCAGGCCCCGATCATGGAGGACGATAATCTTGGGCGTAGTCGCGTAGTCTGGGGCGGCCTGGCCGCCGACTACGGAACTCGGCGGGGAGGGTACGCTCCCTCTCCCTCCCGACCGCCCCCTTCGCGAGCATGACTTGCTCGCAGAAGGACACGGCCGCGTTCCACCTGCTCCCGCCGGATACCATGGCTTGAAGCATGGTCCCCAGCGAGAGGGTATCCACGCCCAGACCCACTACGAGGTCCCGGCGCTGACTCGCCCACGCTGAGCACTCCACCAACGTGTGGAGTGCGGTGTCGTCGTCGGAAACCTCGCAGTGTTGACACCGGGGTGTGACCTCACGATGCATGCGAAACAGATAGCTACCGAAGCATCTATGCCCGGCAACGATCTGCGTCGCACGGTACGTGAGGTCACCATGCTGCCTCTGCAGCCAATCGTCCATGATCGGTCTCACCGCCGCGATGAAGATGGCACCCCCCTTGGGTTGCTCAAGTCGCACCCTCCATGACTCCATGAGATCCTGGCGGAGTTGGGACCGCTGGTCCTCGATTTCTCGAGACGCAGGCCTGTGGTCCCGCTCCAGCGCCTCATTGCGCCATTGAAACAATGACGCAAGGGCTCTCGCTTCCAGGTCCCATGGAGGGGTCCCGGCTAGGAGACATGCAGCCTCTCCGGAGATCGAGCGGTACCCTCGTACGGTTCTGACGGCCAAGGTTCGAAGTGGTCTGTTTAACAGAGTCACGTTCCCCTTGACCGCCAACCTATCCGCCCATACGGGAGCCCCGTATAGGGCCATACTCCGCACGATCCCCAGGTACAGTCACCTGCAGGAGGCGTTGGGTCCCTTTAGGTTGGGCATCAGTCGCGAAAGCACGACCGATGCCTGCGTCACCTTGGGGACCAAACTTCGGAAATGTGGTCCGAAGTTCCATCGGCTATCAAGTACGATCCCTAGGTACTTCATCGAGGGCTTGATGCCGATGCTAACGCCTCCCACATTTATGCTGGAACCTTCTGGTGGACCGTTCCGAGGTCTGTGAAAACACAGAACCTCTGACTTGTGCAAGGCCACCTCCAGTCCCAGCTGCCGTATCCGACCCACGACTCGAGCAACACCCGTCGTGACCTTGAGTGCTGCCTCCTGGTACGTTGCACCCCGCGCCGTGACGAGGGTATCGTCGGCGTAGCACGTTACGCCGACACCCCTAGGCAACGCACCCCGCAGCACCCAGTCGTAGCCGATGTTCCACAGAAGCGGCCCCAGGACCGACCCCTGCGGAACACCGCACGACACATCTCGCCGAGCTGGCCCGAGCCAGCTGGGGAAAGCTATGGCCCTCTCCGAGAGATAGGCCCCGACAATACGACGGAGGTAGAGAGGCGTTTCGTGATACACGAGCGCCTCCCTAACGCAGCTCCATGGCAAGGTGTTGAACGCGTTGGCGATGTCAAGAGACACCGCCACCACCACCTTGCCCTGCGAGACTGCTTCCTCCGTCAGGCTCTTTACGCGCATGATCGCGCTCACGGTGGAGCGTCCCCGACGGAAACCGAACTGGTTATCCGCCAGGTCTGGCCCCACACTCGTGAGATGCTCGACGAGGCGTTCCGCGATAATTCGCTCAAAGAGCTTACACACCTCGTCGAGCAACACGATCGGCCGGTATCCGGACGGTGAGTCCACCGGCCGCCCCGCCTTACGGATCAGGACCAGTTTCCCCGTCCTCCACACCTTGGGAAACTGGCCCCTTTCGAGGCATGCGCTAAAGAGCCCGTGATTTTCCGGCGTTTAAGGCGGAGTACTGCCGCACCTAGCTCCCCCACCCTGACTTCGGGTACGTCGTCTTCGCTGGTGCTATCCGCGTCGGGCAGAGACGGGGCCATGCGCGGAGGGACGTGCTCCTCCGCGCTCGTCGGAAACAGGGAGCCCATGACCCGCTCCAGCTGATGCGGCTGGAGACTCTGGGTCAGTGGGGGCGCCCTAGGTCGGAGTTTCTCCCTGACCTGTAGGTACGGGCGCCCCCATGGGTTCTGCTGCAGGGTCTCCAGGAGCTCCTCGCGGGCCGCCGTCTTGGCCCGCTTTATCGTCTCCTGGAGATTACCTTTAGCCTACCTGTATGCCTGAAAAAGCTCCGCCTCTCGGGCTGCCGCGTCGTCTGGGCGGCGACGCCGCCGGCGAAACCTGGTGTACCGGCGGCGGGCGGAGATGCATGCTGCGCGCAGCTCTACAATCTCCGGCGACCACCAGTACACCTGCTTACTGGCCGGTCTGGGTCTGGGTGTAACCCTAGGCATCGCCGCATCACAGATTTGCGACATGGCTCTCCTGAACCACTCCGCCTCGGCATCCACATCGGCAGGCCGGTCCGGTGCCGGAATCCAGGCCTGCACGATGGATGCCTCCAGGAGAGCCTCCCGATCCAGGTGGTGAAGTGCCCAACGCGGATCCGGGGGATTTGCCACCGGCTGTGGGAGGTCAGGTGGGGGGACGACATCGAACCGGATGTACCGATGATCCGAGTGCGTCTCCTCACCCTCCTCCACACGCGCCAGCCTGTAATACGGCGGGCGAGGTCAGGGGATGCGAACGTTACGTCCACGATCGACCCCCCCCCCCGCCGCCAATAGGTGGCGACATTCCCCCGGTTGAGGACCTACAGACCACGTGTTCTGGTCCAGTCCTCAAGAAGCCTCCCCTTGTCCCTGGTTTCCCGGGAGCCCCACGCCTCACTCCAGGCGTTGAAGTCTCCCAGGAGCAGGACAGGGCGAGGACGGCACGCAGCGAAGACGACGTCGAGCTCAGTGAGCCATAGCTCAAACTGAGACTCGTTAATGTTCGGCGAGATGTAGGTGGTCACGACTGCCAACCCATCATAATCCGCCGCAACACACCCGCGGCCCCTTGCAATGATCGCAAGGCGCGAGTTGTCTGCGGTGGACCCCCCAAAGATACAACAGGCCGAGCCGTCCTCGTCCACCGGGCTTCCCGGGTGGACGTAGTACGGCTCGGCGACCACGGCCAAGTTTATGGACCACTGCCGGATGCTCTGGTACAGAAGTTCCTGAGCAGCACGGCAGTGGTTCAAATTCACTTGCAGGATACGGATACGGGCGTCAGAAATTAATTGACGTCCATAACCGCATCCCGCCGCGAAATAACTGGCCGCGCAAGGGCGGCACCCCCACCGCTCTTAGCGGACGGACGAGGTTTTGGTCTCGAGGCGGCGCAGGTTGTGCTGTCGACCCGGTGATCCGCGGTCTTGCCCTCCGCCTCGCATCTAAAGCAGCGAGGTGGGGCGTCACAGGCACTTGCCTTGTGACCGGGCCGGCTGCAGCGGAAGCACCGATCGCCCACGGTGACTTCCGCTGTACACTGCACTCCTAAGTGCCCCACCACCATGCACCGGAAACATCTGGTTTCCCGGGCACGAAGGAGGTGCACCTGCGCCTTTAGAAGGCCCCCTAGGAGGAGGCTTCGTCCGTCCGCCACTTTCAGTGCCGCCGCGACGGGGCACTGGACGACTGTCATCCCGTGACCAGTGGAGCCGAAGGAGATATCTCCAGCCTTCACCTGGTCACGGGGGCAGCCGCCCACCTCCACGACAGCGGAGACAACTTCCTCCGTCGTGGCCGCGTCATCCAGACCCGTGATGCGCAATGCGGCGCATTTGGTGGGTCTGGTGACGCGGACGGCTTCTTGGTCCAGCGCGTCCCTAAGCTGAGCCGCTAGGGCGTCAGCTTTAGGGCCGCTGGAGGCGCCGGAGACCTCGAGGAGGCGAGCCCCGGTGCGTGTCGTCTTGCACCGGAGCCCCCCCTGTATATCGAGGGCCGAGAGGTTGACTGAGGACTTCACAGTCCTCAGTACGTCGGCGTACCCCACCCCCTTCTCCACACCTACCGTCGTCACCGTCAGGACGACGGCGGTGGAGCGAGGAGGGCGGGGCCTCTTCAGCGCCTTCGCCGCGGCGGCTTTGGCCGCTTTCTTTGCGGCCTTCGTCTTCCTCTTCTTGGCTCCCAATACTTCCCATCCCTCCCGTCTGGAGGGATGTAAGGAAGCAGCGGGAGCGACGATAGAGGAAGAGGAGGCGGCAGGGGTGCCACTCTTCTTGCCGCGCCCCTTGGCCTTCCGCGCCTGGGCCGCGGTCTCGGCCGGTATCCGGCTCACCGAAGCGGACGGGGGCGGAGCGGGGCGGCGGACAGCAGGTGTGCCGCTAGGACCGGGAGCGGGAGCACCGCCAACAGCCGCCGCGTATGAAAACGCGGGGCGCGCTAGCGGAGGGCGGTACGCCCGGTCCTCCAGGACCGCGAGGCGCCTCTCGATCGCCGTCAGGACCTGCACCGTAGTCGGCACAGGCTGTGGCGGCGAGGCGGGTGCCGTGGAGGGCGCGGCCCTAGGCGCCGTCTTCGGCGCTGGTCCAGCCGTCAGAGGAGGAGGCGGCATGGGACCTGGAGGTGCCTTGACCACTGTGGTCAACTCAGCGACCTCCCGACGCAGATCTTCCATCTCCTTTCGGGAGGCAGTGAGCTCCACCTCCAGGCTCGCAACCTGCTTGCGGAGCTTCGCCTCCTCCTTTGTGGCGCTCCGCGCGAGGAGCTTGTCAAGGGAGGATTGGGCTTCATCCACCAGTGAAGCCACAATCTTCTTCCTCCCCGACATGTTCTTACTCCCCCGCATGGCCGCGTTCATGCGGGAGAGAATACTCATGATCTCCCGCGCGGGCGGCACACCGATATCCCTGCGACTGCGTAGGGATGGTACAGATGACGGGGGTGGCGTCGGCGGGCGCACTCTGTAGGCGCTGAGACGCGTGCGCACCGTCTTCACCGGCACCTCCTCCTCCGAATCGCTGGAGAGGAGGGACCCCCACCCAGAGCAACTAGTGCTCCGGTCGCGCGGCAGCCCCCCCTTCTCGAGGGTCCTCTTCTGCGAAGCAGAACGGCCCTTACCCTTCACACTACTGGGAGCTGACCCACCGTCAGTCCCAGCAGCAACATTTCCTTGGGGCGTCGACGTCGCGCTGCGACTAGGCGGCGCGACGCGAGCCCCCAAATCAAGAGGCATCGAATTCCGTGTTTCATGCAGTAGGTCGTCGGCTGAGACTGCCCGGGAAAGGGCAGTGTCAGTACCGGGGGTCTCGTCAGGCATATCCATGATAGCACAATTAATCGCAATGTTGGCCACACAAGTCTCGATATCGACGTTCGGTCACCCAACTTGCCACTGCGTTACCGTGGTCAAGTTGGGGTCCAGGGCGGACGGCGAGGACGTAGTCGAATCTCTTGGGGCCCCGCCCCTATTTTATGATACTGACAGATTATGGATGAGATTTTCTGCATATCTGTATCGTAAAGTAACTTTTTAAACACAATTGGATAGAAAAGATAGTTTTGCAGCTATAATGTTGATAACTTCTTCAAGTTTGTATTTGTCAAAATGCCTAAACCTGGGATTAGATAAAGTAGTGCTCTTTATGCAACAGTTTCACAAACTACTATTTTGAATAATCCTTTTAATTTTATTACTTTTAATTTTTAAGTATAAAACACAGTACAAAATCATGTTTTTATTCCCAAAGGGCAGCGTTTAGTTATATAAGCAATCCCATTGTTTAATATTATGTGCTAAGAAGTCTTATCAACATACCTGATAGCCAAGACAAGTCATCCTCCCACAAATGTTATGAAAACTAGACGACTTCCCTTATGAGTATTTTGTAAAAAACAGCCAAAAGATCTAAAAGAAAACTAACGCATTATATAGGGATTTATCAGACTTTGTGCGAAGGATTCTAAAACGACTACGCATATTATAGATATCCAATATCCTTCATATTAGATCTTTTTATCCTTATAATATGACGTGATGTCTTAGAATAGTTTCTTATAAAATGGTCACGTTGAATCCATAATCCTTACTAATCCCCTACCACAGCTGGACACCGGCTATTTCTTGCTGTAATCCGTAGATTATCGCTACGAAAGATACCTGCATCATGCCTCTGTCATAATGAACTTATATTTTATAAGTCTATTCAAAACCCGCTGTTTCGCCCGCCTGGCATATGTTTTTCATGATATCAGAACAAACACACCACGTAACCTAAACATTATAAAAGTATAAAGTTCATTCATTACATTTTTCCTTCAAATTATATTACACTTATATTAGAACCCACGTTGTAAATAATGTTACGAATATTTACAAAAAATGAGTCTGTTTCTCCTAAGGAGTAGAGTAGTTAGTGTCCTCAACTACTGGTAGATGGCGCTCTGGAGACGCCGTAAGTCGCGATATTAAGACAATATTTTTTTTTACTAATGAAGTACCGTAGTACTTTATTTATATTACAATCTAGCCTAGTTGACTATGCTTGTAACCAGAGACGCCCAGCAACAGCCGCGGCCTCGGGCTGCGGAATTAAAAAAAAAAAGCCTAGTTGACTAATAAGTAAATACATTTCACCTAATTTACTATGTAAATTAATGTAAACATAACACTAAGCACTAGAAATTCGAAATTGTCCGTTGTCGGGCGTCTCTTTTTTTTTTTTTTTTTTTTTTTTTTTTTTTTTTAATTCCGCGACCAAGGCCGCGGCCGCTCTAACGTCCGTTGCCGGGCGTCTCTGGTTACAAGCAGAACGTATTGCCAGTGGCACCCGCCGGTCACTAAAAACACTACACTAGCTCGAACGGTTCCGTTCGTTTCAGTCTTCGTAAAATTATATGAGTACAGTATAGTAGACAGAGGCGCATATATATGCCCACTTTCAGTTGTCAGTTGATCGACAGGTGCACCATTTGCAGAAGACCCAGGCCATTTGTTTTTAACCCCTTTTCCGTCATTGACCTCAAAATATACCCATGTGTGGTCTTCCTATTCAAGTCACAATTCAATGGGGTACGTGATGGCAATAATCCGACATAATTTGCATGACACTTATCGGGTCGGTTGAAATTACTGTTATTTAATCTGTTGATGGTTCAAAATGGTACAGAAATTGTTTTATGAAATGACAGGTTTTGATTCTCTTCTGATTCTTATAGGTATTGTTGTAATTTTGAAATCAAAGCTTTGAACTTTTTAAATTGGCTTTATATTTTTTTCGTATACTGCCTTAATTTTCACTTTCACACATGCTTTAATTGTCGTTTATTCACATAGGTTTAAATTTTTGTCTGATTTGTCTAAGTAAATATATTTCGTTCACACACACATAAATTACGACCATATCCCGAAGGGGTAGGCAGAGGCGCATTACACACCCACACTTTGTAACTTTCGTTTTTGGTCCCACGTTATAGTGAACAGACAGAAATCTATGTAATAAAAATAAACTACTCCCTCCGTATTATCGGCTTAGCAAGGTTAGTCATTCTTTCAAGGGGGAAGGTATACGCTTTTATAATAAATTGCCTGAATTGGTCCTTTGTATGCCCGACAGTAAATTTAAAACCTTTATAAAGACCACTTTATGTCAAAAAGCATATTATAAGACAGTTGATTACCTTAACGATAAAAGTGTCTGGCTTGAGCATGGTGCAGGCGCCTCCTAAAATGCCGTAATTGTAGCATATTTTGTACTTTGGTGACTATATTTTTTTTGTTGCATTATACACGCCCTCTTTGATTTTGACACGAGACCAATGTACATTCGTCCACATTTAGTCTTAAGAAAATGTGTAAAGGAGTTAATTATTGAAAAAGAGTGACCGAGAGTTTTATTGCCAGGTTCTTTCTCTCGGTTCTACTTATTGCTTTGTGAATCTGTAACATGTAAATATAGAAGCAATGATATATTTTTTATTTTAAGTACTTACTGACGTTTGTAAGAGCCATTTAGTGGCCTATACAAATAAATATAGCATTTCATTTCATTTCATTTCAAATCATTTAGTCGATTGCTGTTATCGGGCACTATAAAAATCCATAACCACTCTATAATTCAAACCAAGTAAAGATGTATTTCCTGGAAGGTTTATTACATTGGATAATGCCAGTGGGAGGCAGAGGCGGGAATTATAAATTGTATTGATTATCACATTGGAACCTGCAACATTGTTGCGTATTCGAGAATAATTGCGTCATCCTTTACTTTCTCAAGTCAAGATAGTATTCAGGTAGCATGTTAGCTTACAAAGTAGAAATACCATTTACAATATGCACAGTATAGCATTATATTCCTCTATTCACTGGTGTCGACAAGTTTCACCAACCGCCATCAATCGACAGGATAAAGTATAAAGTCATATACGTAGTGAGTGATTTACCTGAACGGATGCATGCAAATTCACATCGTGTGCGTGTAATTAGCCTGAAAGTAAGATGGTAACAGTCGGCAGTCGATTAAACGGGAATGAACTGATGCGATTGAATCGTGTATGCACCCGAATACCCGCTACAATCTAGTGAAGCTAGCGGACCGTGGCTCCCCTGGCTCCGCGTTTCCCGAATGTTGGCCTTTGGGCGTTTTCACATTCCACGATAACAACACACGACATCGTGCAGATGCAAACCTAATAAGTACTCCTTTGAATATTTATATCATTCAATGTGAAAACGCCCAATTGGGTTTATTTTTGACTCTGCCCTTTCACTTTCGATACACAATACAATAACATCCGTTCAGGGCAATCTGCTACAGTTTCATCTGATTCGATCGCCGTCTTAATAAACGGTAGGCTTAAGAAATATATCCCTTCGGTTTTAGTGTACTCGCAATAACTGTATTTTTGGAATCACGACTATGATTGGGATAGTGTGATTCATGATAATATGAAAGATACTAAAACGTTTGATTACATGCCAACGTTAAGGCCGGCCGGGTTTCCGGGCAATTTGGATACATTTAGAAGAGGTAAAACGGAAAAAAGGGTATGAACTATAATTATGTATTCAACTATCATTATATGCTGGTATATGATTATATAAAATATATGCAATGGCGCCAGGTTTGGTGTCATAAATATATTTGCAACTAAATAGATTATAATTATATTGCCGTTGCAATAGTCTTAAAACACTGGGTGACACCTTTCTTTATGAAATGGCTTCCGGCCTCCTTTTTATAAGGTTCAGTGAGCAAGTTGGAAAAACCACTTGAACTACAATACTTATATTATAGACCGGTTCCTTTAACCCAACAAACTCTATTTTTCAAGGTTCCTAAAAAGTGTCTCAGAAGCCAACTATGTAGTAGTTTTTCACATCAGTTTTTAACTTCATGCGAATTATGTTAACCGACATTGTCTCAGGGTTGCTCGAGGCATCATCATTTCCAAATCGGCCTGTTTAACCATCAAGAACGTTGTCTCTCAGACATTGCACTATGACTCGTCTTGTAAAGACGAAATTGCTTTAGCAAAATTAGCTTTTTATTGGATTTTATACTGATCATTTTTTCTTTTTCAGGTACGTTAAGGAATTCGTCCAATACAGAATTGTATGTATATTTTTTCACAAATATAAATTTATATTTTATGGTATGGAAGGAAAATAACGTGCGATAATACTTGTAAGTATCGCGGTTATTATTTCGTCGAGTATGTAAACACGGTATGGTGCACCTTTTGACATATTATGGACGAGACTTTGACATTGGAGACGGCAATAAACTCGTTCTTCAGTTCAATGTCCACAAAACACAGGCGTGTGCATTTACAGCGAAAAATTCCCCTTTCCTTCCCCTACTCACTCTTCAGAATGCAATATTACCAATGAAGGACAATCTAGACATCCTTGGCATAGACGTTCGTCGCGAGCTCAATAACACAAAATACATTGAGAGATGTATTGGGCTAGCTTCGCGGAAACTAGGAATACTGAACAAGGTAAAGCGATTCTTTACACCGCACCAGAGGTGTCTGCTGTACAAAACGCAGATTAGACCCTGCATTGAATACTGCTCTCACCTCCGCGAAGTATTTGCTGGACGCACTCGACGCTATGCAGCGACGCGCTGTTCGCATTATAGACTGTTCGGAGGTAACGGGAATTGCTTCCTTGGCTGCGTTCTACCGTATTTACCACGGTGAGTGTTCTGAAGGGAGAGGGTGGGATCAGGTTGAAGAGCTTCAACCTTATCCCACCCTCTCCCTTCCGATCCCAAACAACGCGTGCCGGGCAGAGATGTCACTCTCATACCGTGGAAATCGTCTTCGCGAGAACCGAGCGTTTTAAACGTTCGTTTCTCTGCCGAATGATGGTGGCTTGGGACGCCCTGCCTGCGCACATGTTTCCTCCAACATATAACCCTGGGTTCTTTAAGCGAAGCGTGAAGAGGCACATTACTGGGTCGTCAAGTTGAGGGCCACTCTCTATAGTATTCCTGTGTACTGTGAGAGTCGCCCTCAATTACCAGACGTCGCCTCAGCTTACCATCAGGCGGGTGGCGTCAATTTGTCGACCTAAATATAAAAAAAAAATCAACATGTTAGGTTCTTTATCAATGTACTTACGACTAGATGTGAAGACCTATAGGTACCTAGTTTGATATGAATATTTGTTACGGTGGTGGGTATACAATTAAACCAGTCTTTCGCTAGCTTCGGTGTTTCATTGACGTAACACAACATTGATTGGTGATCCTTCACATCGTGGTTGGGGTCGGTTTTCCAGTCTGTGATTCGGCTGAACTTCGATATTTTTTGTGAAGCGACTGCCACCTGACCTTCACATGGGCGATATCGAAGTTCTGTAGTTAGACCGATCGGATTTTTGATTTAGGGTTCCAACTACCCCTAACGACTGCCATCGATGTTTATATGACAACCGGGCCCGACGGCTTAACGTGCTCTCCGAGGCACGGAGGGGTCTCAATGTCTTTCACCACCCATCCTAAGACCGGCCTGACTCGATGTTGCTTAACCCTTGCAATGTGTTAACATTGGTGGTTACCACTAGACCATGAGCCCCTCCCATATCTACATATCTATGTAACATATATAAATTCTATACCAATAATAGGTAATATTAGTTAGAGGTGGAACACTATGTTATAGTGACCACGAGTTGACCGCAACTACCACCCTACCGTACTACTTGAGTGCGAAATGTCACTTCGTATAGACAAGTGATGGAGATAATACTCGTAATTATGATTTATTAACTTTTACCGACTAGTTCCTGAAACTACCAATATGTAACATATCGATGGCTCCTACATAAACTGCCCTAAATGCTAATATTAAATTTTAAAGAAGAGCCGTTTCAATATATTTTTTATTTCAAAGCAATGAGTTTACTTAAACTATTCTTAAAATATTAAGATAGAAATTATAAACAGATCAAAAAAACTGATGTCATCGACAGTACTCGAACCTATGGCCTTTCCCTTACATGGGGAATGCTCTGACCACTGAGCTACGATGACCAATAGATGATTGATGATCTAGAAATTGTGATGGGAAGCAAACATTGAATGTTGGTATTGGTCATCGTAGCTCAGTGGTCAGATCATTCCCCCTCTAAGGGAAAGACCGTGGGTTCAAGTCCAGCCGTTTCAAGTTTCTAAAACATATTTTTGTATTTTGGGTATTAGGTGTTTTGGATCATACTTTTGCAACTTTTGGAACAATTTTTGGCGCAGAAACATCAGTTAATAACAGGTCACCGGTACCAGTGGCTTATCGCTAAATATAGCGATCTCTAAAGATCCTTGTTAATGGCAGAACCTATACGTCCATTGCCGAGTGCGTCTGGTGTGCACACAGGGAATTTCCAGTGGCGAACGGCGGACTTCAGTATACCAATCAGTATGTCCCTGAATAACCCCTCTGAGTAACTGGCGTAGTTGTGTCTGTGACTTATTTATTATCTTTTATACTTCAAGGGTATACTTACTAAAATTTTTAAATCAAACTTTCTCTACATATTATTATTAAACATTCGCTTTATTTTGTCTTCAATCTGCCTTTACAAGAAAGTTAACAAGCGTCTTAAATACTTATAGCCTACGCGCGTACACAATAAAGTTCTCATGTAACAAATGAAATGAGTAAAATATTTTTAATTTCTATAATTGAATATTCAAAGAAACATTTCAATAGTTAGACATGTGGATGTCCAACAAGAATATTTATATGACAGGCCTTTAAGTAATGCTTATCGCAGTGTCCATCGCGGCTCTTCAAACCAATAGCACTTTGTCATTCGCCGTTACTGCTATAGGCACAAGAGGTACTTATAATATTTTGTACACTTTATGTATTAATTGCTTGTTTAATTAAAAAAAGAGCATTGACCTTTAAATGTTTATTGCATTGTAGACACTGGTAGGTAACTAGGTACTATGTTAAAGACTCATTGGCTTCTATACTCTCATAGTAATGTTCATTTATTTACAGTTTGTGGATGTTTAATTCTTTGTTGTTCCTTAACTGTTGGTAGATGGCTCTGTATTGACGCCGTTATTCACACATTGCTAATGATTGATCCCAAGTTTCGAAGTCTTTGGCTAGTGAAGTTTTTGTCAGTTGGCAGAACGTTCATCCGCCGACGCCGACGACGCCGAAAGCGACTAGTCGCTGGTTCGAGTCCAGACCGGAACTTTCGATTCGCGATTCATATTAAAAATAAATCTCAAAAAAAAGTTGTGGTTTTTTCAGGTTAGATACTTGTATGGGTCACCAAACAACAATTTAGTATACTTCTCGAAATATGGTGATAATTAGCAGGCCTTAGCTAGCGCATCGGCGATTTTAGTTAATCGGCTGATGACCTCCATGGGACCTGGAAGCGAGAGCCCTTGCGTCATTGTTTCAATGGCCCAAGGAGGCGCTGGAGAGGGACCACAGGCCTACGACTCGAGAAATCGAAGACCAGCGGTCCCAACTCCGCCAGGATCTCATGGAGACTTGGAGGGTGCGACTTGAGCAACCAAAGTGGGGAACTACCGTCATTGCGGCGGTGAAACCGATCATGGACGAGTGGCTGCAGAGGCGGCATGGTGACCTCACGTATCGTGTGACGCAGATCGTTACCGGGCATGGAAGCTTCGGTAGCTACCTGTTTCGCATCCATCGTGAGGTCACACCCCAGTGTCAACACTGCGAGGTTTCTGACGACGACACCGCACTCCACACGTTGGTGGAGTGCTCGGCGTGGAAGAGTCAGCGCCGGGACCTCGTAGTGGGTCTGGGCGTGGATATCCTCTCGCTGAAAACCATTCTCCAAGGCATGGTCTCCAGCGCGAGTAGGTGGAACGCGGCCGTGTCCTTCTGCGAGCAAGTCATGCTCGCGAAGGAGGCGGCCGAGAGGGAGAGGGAGCGTACCCTCCCCGCTGAGTTTCCCAGTCAGCGGCCAGGGCGCCGCGGACTCATCTACGCCCAGGACCATCGACCTCCATGATCGGCGTGCTGCGGGGCCTTTTCCCCACAGCAAGCAACCAGATTCACTTACCGACGCGGGATAAAACCCAACCCCAACGACGCGGGATTTTCATTCCGACCAAACCCCCGAAGAGGCCACACAACTGGCCAAAGTCCGCTGGGCGCCACTGGAAATGCCTTCCAGTGTCACCAGAGACGCCCGCAGCAACGGACATGGGAGAGGCCGCGGACTCGCGGAATTAAAAAAAAAAATCCGCTGATGTTATTATATCATATCAATTTCGAACGAAGAGGGTAGCCACTGTTTAGATTGCTGAACTGTGTTCTAAAGTGACTGCACTCAGACAAGCGTCATCCTAGTGGTTTGTAAGCAGAACTTTAACTTATGAAAAACACACGATCACATTTAAACGGTTGGAAAATATCCTATTTTCCTCTTGTAAATTAGAGTTACCCTTAATTTCAGATATAGCCTATTTATGTCAATTTACTTCATGAAATGATAATATATTATTCATAGGTCACAAAGTAACACTTATAAACCTAAACATTATTGCTTCTACGTTTACATTTACTGCCAGATTCGCAAGGCATATCGTAGAACCTATGAGAAAGAACCTGGCAATAAAACTCACTCATTCAACATATTCATGATATATTGTGATCTGTATCGATATCATAACATTTTATTAACTGAGATAAATTGCAGTACATTGTGCAGCAGACATTGCTATCCGATGTATCACAATCGCTTCGTGACTATTAATTTTCAAACAATGTCTGTCGTAGCATTCCGTACGATGTGAAACCGTATGTTGTAACCTCAGACGAGTAAAGAATCAGCTGTTAGTTCAAAGTATACCTACTCGTACCTATACCTATAATTTTTTTTAATTTTGACTCGAGTTTTATACGGGTAATGTGTTCTCGTGGGAATTAAAATCAAGAAATTATTCTCTGATTGAGAATCATTACTTATGTCTTGCCTTATTTAAATTTCTTTGTTTACTTATATTTTTCTTATGATATTAGTATTGTCTCCATAAGATTGTTTTTATGTTTCCTAACTAAATTTACTCAAACACAAATGACTACCTACTTTCACATCTTATTTCTTACCATTTATGTCCATCCAAAGGTTGCCTGTAAGAGACCGCTTTTGGTGATAAGGCCGCCATTTGTACATTTTCATACGATGTTTCTCATATTTATTTATATTGGTGTACAGTAAAGATTATTCTATTCCATTATTATTATATTTTTTAAAAGAAGCACTAACCGGGGAATTAACTACCAGAAGAAAAGACGTACCCATTACGGATCATAAGGTTCAAGAAGCAAAATGGACTTTCCAATAGTTAGTCCTCTCCTAGCACTAGGAAGAATTTCCAGTGGCGCCCGGCGGACTTTGGCCACTAGGGTTGGGTTGGGTTTTATCCCGCGTCAGTGAGTAAATCCGTCTAGGCTGCTTCTGTCATCTTCTGTGTCCTCATTTTATTGCCCTAAGTTATTTTAAACCCAAATTTTTTTATTACAAAAGAGGGCAGTCCGTGCCATTTATTGTTTAGGTAAGAGAGATTCTCTTGGGGAGCGATTTAAAGATATTAATGTTTTAACTGTAGCTTCCCAATATATATTTGATAACATACTGTATGTCAGGAAAAATATATCTAGCTATACTAAAGTAAGTGACGTTACAGACAGAAATAATAATAAACTACTCCCTCCGTGTTATCGGCTTAGCAAGGTTAGTCATTCTTTCAAGGGGGAAGGTATACGCTTTGATATTAAATTGCCTGAATCGGTCCTTTGTATGCCCGACAATAAATTTAAAACTTTTATAAAGACCACTTTATGTCAAAAAGCATACTATAACACAATTGATTACCTTAACGATAAAAGTGTCTGGCTTGAGCATGGTGCAGGCGCCTCCTAAAATGCAGTAGTTGTAGCATATTTTGTACTTAGGTGACTATAATTTCATTTGTGTTGCAATATACACGCTTTTTGATTTTTTCACGAGACCAATGTACATTCGTCCACATTTAATCTTAAGAAAATGTGTAAATGAGTCAATTATTGAAAAAGAGTGACCGAGAGTTTTATTGCCAGGTTCTTTCTCTTGGTTCTACTTATTGCTTTGCGAATCTGGCAGTACATGTAAATATAGAAGCAATGACATTTTTTTTATTTTAAGTACTTACTGAAGTTTGTAAGAGCCATTTAGTGACTTTACAAATAAATAAATCATTTCACTAAATTTACTCAAACACCAATGACTACCTACTTTCACATCTTATTTCTTACCATTTATGTCCATCCAAAGGTTGCCTGTAAGAGATCGCTTTTAGTGATAAGGCCGCCATTTGTACATTTTCATACGATGTTTCTCATATTTATTTGTATTGGTGTACAATAAAGATTATTCTATTCTATTCTATTCTATTCATTTCATTTCATTTCTAATACTCAGTTTTTAATAAACTTGCTACACACGATTTGTTCTGGTTTATTATACTCTTAGTATAGATACACGTGTGTGTACTGTAATATGTAAATTAATACAGTCATTAATAAACATATCCTACGCCTGTCATAGATAATTTGTCGCTGTCGGTGTTCGTTAATTGTAATATACTTTGAGTTTTATGACATCATGCTTAATTTGAATGCTTCTTCATATTAAAAAAAAATAATTGATATTTCTACTCCCTGGGGTTATACTTCCGGACAGGATATTAGGGTGGCAATTTAAAAAAACCGGCCTACTGCGAGTCGGACTCGCGCACAAACGGTTCCGTACCAAAAAGAAAAAATCACGTTTGTTGTATGGGAGCCTCCTTGTATATATATTATATTATTCTTTAGTATTTGTTGTTATAGAGGCAACAGAAATACATCATCTGTAAAAATTTCAACTTTCTAACTATCACGGTTCATGAGATTACAGCTCAAGACGGACGGACGGACAGCGAAGTCTCAATAATAGGGTTTTCGTTTTACCCTTCGGGTTAACCCTAAAAAAAATACCTGCTTCATGCCATCTATTTTCAACTTGCTTAAGTTGAAAATAGATGGCATGAAGCAGTGCAGAGTTTGTAGTATAAAATAAACCAGCTAAGTGCTTATCGGAATCGCGCACATAGGGTTCCGTTTGTTGTATGGGAGGTACAGCCTGGTGACAGAAGAACCAAAGGACCGACAGCAGCGTCTTAAAAACATTTTTTTTTTAAAGGAATACCGGGAATCGTATCTCGTATTTGCGGCAATAAATGTACCTATTTCTAATATACTCGTAGAATTCTATCAACATGTCCATAGAGGACTTAATAGAATTCTATATTTGAAATGAAATGAATTATTATTTACAAACTCCATTACAAAGTTTAATTGATTATTTTGATGAAGCGAATTTCTATTGAAATGCCTCAAACTTCATTGGTTTATGATAGTTTGAAATCCAATTATGAGTAATTTATTCCACGATAGCCTTTAGAAACAAAGAAGTCGGTTTTCATCACACGCAGAAATTATTTAGTCCCACAGACTACTTTGTTAGTTTTACGATAAGAGCCTAGCTTTTAAGTTGAAAGAGAGAACTCAGCTAAATACATACAATCACGTTCATCTACACATTTTGCCAGCAATTATTTTGTAATATGAGGCGAGGTCATTGCCCTTACAGGACATCACATAGGTACAATGAAAAATCAATATAATATTCTGTAGTATGAACCTGAATTCCAATAAAGGCAATCGGTTTTAATACTCACATATTTATATTACGATGAAGTAAGCTGAGGCAGAACACCCACTTCAAGTAATCGTGTAGCTCCAACGTAAAAGGGAAGGAACTTAATGCCACTATCCGACCATATTTAGAAGTTTCGTATCAAAATACTATTTGTGATATACTTTACTGGCATAAACATCAACTGAAAATTGGCGTCGCAAATGTTGTTCTTATTGGTTAATCCACAACAATTCTATTTCGACCTTATTCGGCTTAAATTACTGGTTTCTAACTAAATTCGTGTGGACTAACGTCACTGAAATCAGCAATTTGAAGCGCATGTATAGTATAATCAAATACGCTGCACCTGAGACAGCTCTTCTAAAAATACCTCATCTCAGGGGAAACTCCCCTGAGATGAGGTATGTTTCTATGTATATTTAGTTCGTATGTATTCAGAAATATACAAGTATGTTTATTAAAGTAAGGAAAGGGTTTTGTGTCGAGTTTTCCTTACTTTGATGAACTCGACAAAACCCTCTATACCAACCAGTCTGGCCAGCGAGGTAAATGTAGGCTGAATTCCCCCCTCTTTGGGGGCAGCAGTGGGCGACAAATGGGCTGAGATGACTTAGTATATTCCTTCTTCATCACTAGTAAACCTTAGACTCGATTCGGATTTTTTATCACACAAACACACACACACATATCACGCATATGCAAAGGTGCATTACACACCCACAATTTGCCAGAATTTTTAGTCCTACGTAATAGGGGGCAAGCCTATTGCCGTCACCGGGCGCATTTATAATGGGCTATGTCCAAAATGACCGAATGAATTTAATAAAAAGTAGCAGCTATATTATAATTTTGAAAAAAATTAAATTCACGTTTCTCATAAACAAGCTTGTTAGAATAACAATCTTGCAGACAGAGACAGATTTAGCGGCCAATTACATCTTATATCGCTTACAGTAAAATTGGCCCGTGTTTTTTAATTAATGCGTGTATGTCAAAATAAACAGTCAAGTTGGACTTTATTAATGGACAACATACTAGGTATCATACTTTATCCCCGAAGTTGTAACTAGAGCCACTTCGACAGCCACTTTGTTAGTCCCATGGGAGCGAGCCTATTACTGCTTCCGAGCATGATATAAAACAACCAGGTTACCCCAGTTGGGTCACAGGCTGGATGTATATACTCGTAATAATGATGACGTCATTCGCATCACAATTATCGAACAATAATGATATTATGATTTATTATTGTATAAAATATAATGTGATTTATGAATGGCCTTTTACATTTTACGATATGACTGTACTACTAAGCGTAATGTGTTGATATATTATTTGTGATAAGGTTTCGAAAGTGATTGAACGTTGGACATGGACACTTGGAACCAATTTAGTGCCAAGGGCGAACGTGGGTTGGTGAATGTTGGCGCCAGCAGTACAACTCGACTTGTGAACTAATTTAAATAACTTAGTTCATGGTATTTGAATTGAAATTTACGTCTGTGAATGAGTGATTTCACTTACCTACGCGTATTACTTATCTATACTTATAATAAATCTGTAGAAGTGAAAATTCTGTACATCGAAAATATCAAAAAAATAAATGGCAGGGGGTGTTGCTAGACCGACACCGAACACAAAAATGTGATTAAAAAAAATTTTGTCTGTCTGTCTTTCTGTCTGTCTGTCTGTTTAGGCATCACGCAAAAACTACCGGTTCGATTACGATGAAACTTGGTATAATTATTCTTTAATATCCTGGGCACCACACTGGGTACTTTTGATCCCGGAAAAGTATATACAATAAAAAACAAACTTAATTTTGCGGTTCGATCCCTAGACCCGATTACTGTACCAACCGCAAAAAATAAGTTTGTCGTAGGTTTTTTTTTGAAACGAAGTTCCTTATCGCGCGTTGCGAAAGGAGGCTAGATGGAAAAAATTTGACCAAAATTTCGTCCGACACTTTTTGCTATAGTTGTACGCCGTGCGGCGTGCGCGTGTTTCTTTGTCTGTCTATACATGTATATATGTGTATATATGTATATATCTGTATATAATGTATATATATTACATATATATATATATATATAATTATTATTTTTATTTTTTTTCACTTTTTTTTTGTTTTATTTTTTATTAATCGAAAGGAAAGAAACAGAAACTTCGTTCCATCCGGGTGTCCCTTGACACCTCTCAAGTTTTTTTTTATATTGGGTTCGCCAAATTGACGCGGCCCGCCTGATGGTAAGTCGTGAAGACGTCTAGCGATTGTGGGCCACCCTCGCAGTACACAATACTGTAGAGAGTGGCCCTTAATTTGACGACCTACTGATGTGCCTCTTCACGCTCCGCTTAAAGAACCCAGGATTATATGTGGGAGGAAACACGTGCACAGGCAGGGCGTTCCACGCCACTATCGCTCGGCAGAGAAACGAAAGTTTAAAACGTTCGGTTCTCGCGAACATGCTATCCACTGTGTGGGAGTGGCATCTCTGCCCGGCACGCGTTGTTCGGAATCGGAAGGAAGAGGGTGGGATCAAATTGAAGAGCTCTTCAGAACAGGTTACGTCACCCGCAGTGGAGTTCACTAAGGGGCGCTGCACACGGCTAAGGTACTATAATATTTTAACATAAGATACAATATCGCTCGCCATACAATAAGATATTAAACAATATTTCATATTTTCGTATCTTAAGATGAATTTTTATGGTGTAATAGAGAATGTAATAGAAGATATAATAGAGAAACTGTTGTAGTGGGGGGCTTTATAAACGCAATAAAACCCAAAACAATGTTTTTTAGAACTTTTGTCTGTTTGTTTGAATGTTTGAACACGCTAATCTCAGAAACGGCTTAACCGATTTGAATTTATGATTTGAATTTGCGGTTAGGTTTTCAATCGCTTCATAAATAAAAAAGTTATGTAGATCTAAAGTAACACGCAGGCGGAGCTGCGGGCAACAGCTAGTAATTCATATTGTTATAGGGAGTGACAATGCTCCAGAGATGGCTAAAAGTATGCAAGTAGTACAAAACTAAATTGCAAAAAATAACTAGGTAGATCTCAAATATTGGATAGAATCAGGCGTTACCTGGCGAAAGTCCATGACAAAGCAATGGTAAATATGATGTTCAAACTTTTTCAAATAATAGTATTATTTTCGCTAAAATAGAAGACATTAAAACGTCGACATATGTTTCACCTTTACACGAGGCATTCTCAAGACTGTCTCAAGATGTCTCAGAGAGAATAGCCAGTTGGCTGTTCTCTCTGAGATTTTTACAGGCTATTTAAGCGAAAATAATGCTATTATTTGAAAAAGCTTGAACATCATACTTACCATTGCTTTAACTAGGTAGATGTTTAGAAAAGAGTGGCTGCGAGTTTATAATAGTGTTTTTTCACAGACTCAATCTGTTGTGAATCTTACATGTAGAAGAGAAATAGTTCATGAGTCACTGGTACCTAGTATCTACTATACTATAGTTATGAGAGGCTTACCTACTTTGTGATCTACATATAACTTTGAATTATAGGTACTACTCGTAATAGTAGTAATAGTGCATATATACAAGGAGGAAAATACAAGTATGAAAAACTTAAACAAACTACAAACTATACTATCTAAAACTAGAAACTAATATAAATATGTAAAGCAGGGAGTCTTAGGCAGAGTGCCGATCCCACAGGCAGCATTCCCGCGCTGAATTGCCAATGTAGTAATAGTAGTTTTCCGTGGGAATTTAAAACGAGAAAACTATGTCACGCAGTGGACGCCACGGGGCCGCGGGGGTCCGCTAGTAAAATGTACAATAGCGTTAACGACATGATAAGTCTATGTAAGAAAAAAAAGATGTGTACAGTTCGCAAGGCCTAAGCTGAGCTTAGCATTTGTGTGAGTGCTCTCGAAAAGTAGAGTAAAAAGCTGTGTGTACAACACACCTGTTTGTAAAACAGGTACGTACGTACTCACACAAATGCAAAAGCTAAGCTTACGCCTCGCAAACTATAAAACTAACTAGATTATTACAGAAGACGAATGAAGGACAGGTTAGAAAAAAGAATTGCTAGGTACTAAAAGTCTCAGTCATGATTGCCACCTTTATCCTACGATTTAAAATCCACAGTTAAAAATAATAATAATTTAGTAAAGGATTATGTTAGTACCAGTGCACCAAGGTTTTATGCCAGCAACATTGTCGTGTTGGGTGTAAAACAAAACGCCTGGCGTCCTGTGTTAGTTGTTACTCAGTAAAGTACAATTTGTGAAATAAAGGATGGTACACACAATCGGATAAAAATATTTCAGTTAGTAATATTATGCAGGAGTTGAATTAACAATTCTTTTCTGTGGTGAAACTTAATATTACACTGTTAAAAACAAGCCAGTGCAACAGATTCTTATATGTCATTATGTGTACTGGAATTGGCACTTCATAGAGCCTGAAAAGTTACATTATAAACACATCTTACTACTACGTATGTAACTACGCGTAATCGTGTTGAATGATATTATAAACGCGAAAGTTTTAAAGTCAGCTCGATTTAGATGTGTGATCTGTTTTTTAAATGCAACACATTATTGCAATTATTTTAAAATAGCGTAGTGCTTTTAGATTTCTAAATGATTAGTCAAATAATATATGTAATAAATCGGATTTCCTCAAAACGATATGTCCGTCGACATGGAGAATTTTGATTTATTGTTCGGCATTTTGCTATTTCGGAACATATAAATTATGCGCGTTTGTATTTATTGCATATATTCTCCTTAGTAGGTAATTGCGAAAATTTCTAAGTAATGCCAGGTTTAACTACATCACATGATAAAACATCTCATTTGTTACCCACGACGGAACGGACACGGCATATTATGCGTTTGGCGTGAAAGGATGTTTGTTTGTGTGTTTGTTTTTGTTAAAGCCGTTAAGTTATCATAACATTGTTTAAATCAAAGTCGCTTTCGCTACTGTCCGTCCTTATGTATGTTTAAATCTTTAAAACTACGCAACGGATTTCACCCATGGATAGAGCGGTTCGGAAGGTTTTAGTATATTATTTGTCAAGCGGGCGAAGCCGCGGGCGTCCGATAGTTGAATTATATTACGAATTTTTTTTAATACCTAACCGAAAACATGTTTTGTACTTTATACCATAATGTACTCTCACAGTCATTCACCAGGTTTGTAATATAATTTCTAGAGAAGTATAAAATGTTATGTAAACGTAATTGCTCCAATCTACTTTTTTTAACACCTTGTAAATGGCAGCGATGCTCGTAAAGCTATATTAGGTTTGTCTTCTAGTGAACACGTACCTTTATTAGCTGTAGTCGGCGTAGGCGGGTGCGGCAGTTACTTCTAAATTGTTTTTAGGCGATACAGATCGAAGGGCTTGTCGTTCGTTAAACAATATTGTGTACTGAGCTTTTTACAGAACATTGGCTAAACTGTTGTCAAGAAAAGACCTAGAATAAAATGTTAAGGTTTAATCCGGTTTTCACTTTGGTAAACTGCGTTATATTTTTGTGGCTGATATCTTGGCGTGCTGCCACTCTTAGTTAAATCATGAACCTCTCAGTAATAAATGCCGAGCCACTGAAAAAAATATTAGCACTAAAAATGTTGGTCGTTTGCATGATATCAATAAAAAAAACTATTACGTGATAATACGGATGGGTCACTCGGTCGAATAATTGTCACCCTGTAAATTATCGTAAAAGGTCCAAAAGAGCTTATGCTAGAAGAAAGAGAGAATGCCGTGGGTTCAAGTCCTGCCGATGATATTTCAGTGTTCGTGATTTATAATTTTTATCTAACTAAATAATATTTAAGAGCTTATGCTGTTTCACGTGGTACACTAAAACACACTTCTCTGTTCTTGCCTGTGTCCATGTTTTCCTTCTCTTTCTTCTTCACAGGTCTTAAACGCGGAAGTAATATTTCTAGTTTTCTAGGTTAATCGCTTAGTATACAAATAAATTAAAAAAAAACAAATATATACTATTTTACAATAAATTTACACCGTACATACTCTACAGAGTTCCTTTTTTAAATTTTATTGAGCACGTGTCCTCGCATCCGCAGATGTGCGCTAGTCCTAATAAACTCTTTAAACGTATTTCTCCTTTACACGAACTCCTTCGTGTATATAACTTCTTCTAACAACATGATCTTAGTTTATTACCCGCACACAGATTAAATAGCGCGAGGATTGAAACACCTCGTCTAGTTTATATTGCTTTAATGTTTTGCCATGATAGCTCGGATATTAATATATTTTGTGACTCTGAAGCTTTGAAGAAGTAAGTAATCACAGTTTGATTATAAATAGTGCAAGATTTATGCAACAGGGGTTCTTAGGGGCCTCAGGATTAGCAGTCATCCTCGTCTGCACGCGGTGCACTCCCTGATAGACGGTCGTTCTGGCAGATGGCAAATCGCTTATCCCCGTATGTGGAACCAAAAACACGTCAAAAATTCCGTCCAAACATAAAAAAAAATAATATAAATACACAGTCGAATTGAATTGTGAACCTCCTCCTTTTTTGGAAGTCGGTTGAAAATGTATCTGGCAACATATATGGGCATAACAAATGCTTCTGTCTACCCCTTAGGGGATAAAGACGGGATTTTTAGTGTGTGTGTGTTACGCAACGAGTTAGGGGTTCACAAAATATTATTTTGTGTTAAAGATCACTAATTATTTCAACAATCACTTATCAATTTTCCTTGAGGCGCCTCAACGAACATCTTATACTTAAACCTGTATAAAAGTGACACCTTATACTCGTAATATTATTTTACTAGTCACGCAACTTAAGACTGGCTTTAGATTTATATTACTTACTTTAAGAAGGTTCTTACGGCGAAAAGATTAAGATCATTTCTCAGAGAATTTAAGAAATCTAGTGTAAATTACAACTCATAAAAAAATTGTGTAACACAAATTTCTAGAGGTGTGAACTACGTATGTAGTCCTTAAAAATATTTGCTGGTGTAATACAACTGTCTCGTAAGAAATTCAGAAAACTTTACGATTCAACCCAGTTTCAACTAAACGGCAATAGAAACGAGTTTAGTTTTAAGCTGGGCACTGACGATGAAACCATTTGGCTTTCGCAACCATCATTTGTCAGAAATGATGGTTGCACCTCAACCAAAATGTAATGTATCCAAACGTGATACCATTGACGGTGCTACACTTTGGAACACATGGCCAAAGATAATACACATTGTGCATAGCTTCACCATAGAGTAAAAAGGATAGTTCCTCGAAATTTCGTTCACTTTAAACTCCGAATGAAATACATTTCATGCCTATATCCCCGCAGGGGTAAGCAGAGGTGCATTACACAATTTGCCAGTATTTTTAGTCCCACGTAATAGGGGGCAAGCCTATTGCCGTCACCGGGCACACATATAATGGGTTATGTCCAAAACGGCCGAATGAATTTATAAAAAGTCTCGGCGTCTCGCACTTATGTCCGAAATGTATTAAATAAATTTACAAAGTTATCTGTGGATCTCAAAATATATCTTAACTACATAATATCTGTGGATCTCAATATATTTGGAAATTCAAAATGTTTCGACAACCATCAAAAATGGGATATTGGCCCGTCAATTTTGACAAATGATGGTTGCGAAAACCAAATGGTTTCATCGTGAATGTGGACTTTTAATCTGACATAGTGATAATTTTAGCTCGAGAATGCATATCGCTTATTATTCAATGTGTGTATTGATTTCGAATATGGCGTAATCATAGTTTGAGCCACAGTCAATTTCGTTTTATGCATATTCGTAAATTGTATAATGGTTTGTAGATATGATATGTATGTAAATACTTACACATATTGTACAATTAATCTTGGCACAGAACAACACACACACACACACACACATATCACGCCTATGTCCCCCAAGGGGTAGGCAGAGGTGCATTACACATCCACAGTTTGCCAGTATTTTTCGTAAGCAATATTGTTTCAACTTCGTTAAAAAGGGTTTAATAAATAAGCTACATGACAAAACGTCAGTCAGTAGAGAAACCTTTATTACTTATTTTGTTCCAGATATTAACTTAATTAACTTACAAAAGTCCAATTACGTACCAGTTCTGGCGTGTTTTGACGTCTGTTTTTGAAATATCTTACATTATCTTCAATGTAATTTTGCTGGGTTTTGGAGATTTACAGTAGAGTAGGTACATTACCAGATATATTTTAATTAACTTTTCATAAAGGAGTGTAATAGAATTACTTTCAAAATTAAATTTACTGCATTAATTTATTCACACTTGAGCGGAGATGTAATCTTTGCAGCACGATTCGACCGCGTAATTACCTCCCTCTCACTTTTGACTGATCGAAAATTGTTTATACTGTTTTTGCACGATATTTGAAAACTTCGACGTCACACTGTCCTGGCCTTTACCATGTTTTCACTTTCCCTACCACTTCCCATCAGAAGGTGTTATATTTCTGCTGCTACAAATCTTTATACGACATTAAAACTCGTGGACGTGGACCATAAGAGGGGCCTTTATGTGCTTCGTAATCTGGTACGATGGACAGCAAGGTTACATTTTGATATGTCTGGTATGATATGGCACCTATCACTCAGTTTAGCATAGCTTAACATGCATCAGATTCTCCAAAAGTATACTAGGATGAAACAGTTAGAATATCTTAGCTATGATTTTTTCACGCAATGATACCCTTGCGCTTAGTTTATAAATAGTTCTTACTGATCGTTTTTGAAACTTGTATATGTAATTTATGTTTTTAATTATGTATATTTTATGTAAGTATAATATGTATGTACATGTGTATCGTATGTATCTATGTATTTCAATCGATCTACGCCCACATCATTTCCATACCCTGGCACACTGGAAGAGATTTCGTTTGAAATAAGTGGTGCTATTGTTTTCTTCTCGCTCTAATACCGTAATGTGTGTACATAAATAAATAAATAAGCTTTGTTTTTAATAAATAAATAACTACAGGATTTAATTTTTTTTATTTAATTTATTTATTTATTTCAGGCAACAAATAGAAAAGTTACAGGTGGTATAAACTTATTCTATGGCCCATACATAAATAACTTAAAACAAAGAATATATTATAGATATTATAAAGTTGTGTTAGTGATAGAACCTTAGACTAGTGTTAGTAAACACTTCACTATCGCACTTAGGTCCTTTTGCGTTCCGGTGGTAACGATCCGCGGAAGCGACGGAAAACCACGCCCTGTGGCCAGAAGTTCTCCTGCATGACGAGGCTCAGGCGACTGTTGGGCACTCGCACCACGAACGACTGGAAACTGACGTTGCGGCTCGACTCCAACAGCTGTAGTCTCGGCTGAAGTTACCCTTCTTGCGCACGTACTCCACGATGTTCTCCGCCTTAGTGGTGTAGTTTTAAATATTAATATTTAAATAATGGTTGGCCCTAGAATACCGATGTCACTTATTTAATAAAAAAAACGATTAGTTTAAAGTTAATTGTTGATATAATTAACATCTATTTTTATTCCCTCTCAATGGTTCAATTGACATTTCCTGAAGAAAACCATCTAGATATAGATAGCATAGGAAGTAGAGTGTCCCATCTGGATATCGACCTGTCCTAACTTTATCAGCATTATTTTTTCTGACGTTATCTGCACTTAGGAATAAAAGGAAGTTCTCGTAGATGTTCCAAGTAATTGCATTTAGGAGCTTTCAGGTTTAATCGATTAACTAGTTTTAACTCGAGTTGATTCTTAGGTATTTTACGAGCAGGCTAGAACGCGGCATCTAAAGGACTGGTCAGAATGTCTCTCAAAACGTCTTAAAACGTGTACACTTAAGCAACAGCCGTAATTATACATTTAATTGCCTTTGAGACCGACTGTACTACGAATGTACTTACCATTAACTATATAACTAGCATATTAGTGAGGTGTATTTTTCACATAGGAAGAGTCCGGTGACGTTTACGTTATGCAGTGATTAATCATTGGTGAAATCGCATTACCTGTTCATAGATATTTTGTCATATAATAATTATTTCAGAGTAGCATATAGAGATAGTGAAGTCGCAGTATTACGACAAATAGGTACCAAACAACAAACACTAGGAGGAGTCCGCCATTCTAATTGAAATAGTGTTTAGTCGTGTGTACCGTTGGGTCTGCGAAAACTGGTAGTGATCATGAATGTCATTTAGGAAAGCGCATTTACTATTCTATTAATATCAAAAATGCAAATGTTTGGAAAGATGTGAATGTTTGACACTCTTTCACCTACATTATGGATTATAATTAAACTTTACTATAATAATAAAAATAGTTTCTTATCCCGTTAATAGAGATATGTAGAGATCCATTCCACGTGGACGCAGCCGGGGGATTAGTTACTTCATCCCAACCGTAACAACTACTAAACTTAATTTAAAATAATTGGTAGACCTAGTCCTTTATAATTCATACACATAATTGCAATGCCTCTACAGAAAACAATACATTCGACCGTACATTTGCAATCGTTTTTCTTAAAGATGGTAGTTTTCATAAATTCGTGCTTCAACCGCAATAAGAATTCACAAACTTTGTATTCTTATATAAACTTATCGGCCAAAATCAAATAAGAATTCCATTCAAAATGTCCAATGTATGTGATGGACAATTGAGTGCTTTATCCGCTATTGGTTCACTAGTGTCTGTGTACACATAGTTACTTGTTGTACCGTTCGTCCGCTGCTGGTTATTGAAATAACGACAAGTTAAGCAAACACTGTTTGTATATGCTAATGGACTGTAAAGCGATAACTATAAACAGGGTTGGCACAAACATCTATCATTTAAAGTAGCTTCATATCTGCACACTGTCTCAATTGATCTCCGATTCCTATATCATTAACATAGGTTCAGCTCAAGATGTCGGAATAAATAAACAAATATAATGTAAAAATACAGAATACGTAAAAGTTTGTGTAATGGTTTAAAAATCTAAAATAAATAAAGTATTAAAAAAAGTAGTCCTTAAATAAATCTGAAAAAAGAGTGCATAAGTTTTATTTAGCCACCCCTTATTTAGGATTCCCGTACCCAAAGGATAAAACGGGAACCCTATTACTGAGACTTCGCTGTCCGTCCGACCGTCCGCTTGTCTTGAAAGAAAGTTGAAATTTACACAGATGATGTATTCCTAATGCCTCTATAACAACAAATACTAAAAACCAGAATTTAATCAATATTTAAGGGGCTCCCAGGGGCAACAAACGTGATTTTATTCTTTTGATACGGAACACTTTGTGCGCGATTCCGACTCGTACTTGGGCGGCTTTTTTAATCCACGACCTAAGGCCGCTGCCACCCTTATGACCATTACCGGCGTCTCAGGTGTGCACTTGGAAGCATTTCCAGTGGTTCCGGCGGAAATAGACAACCCTAGAAGATGTATGGGAGCAACCGATCACTCGATAACCATCTCGATAGGGACTACAGTGTAAGTATAGTAAGAACTACACCTATAACACCTTGTCTACCGCAAAGGCTGAGGAAATTTGCATTTAAAACCATACTAAGTATTTTTTTTCTTCATAGCTAGTTTCATTATGTTAAAGAAGAAGTGGAAGAGGTGGTTTGGTATAATTAGCTTAGGGCTATTTTTTTTAAAACTTTGTGCACATATAATGTACAAAGGCGGAATTAATGCCATGGGCGTTATCTGCTAGTCAACCTTGGGGTGATGCAGAGAGAGTTAGTAGTAGGTGCTCAGAATTTGTAAGAAAATTAAAGACAATGGAGGAACCAGGAGATACTCAATAAGTAGGTAGGTATTACTCAAATGATAGTTAATAAATTTAAAACAATGGGGTAAGATGTTGAATTTTTATAAAATTGCACTAATTTCGCTAAATAGAAGACTGTCTCAAAGAGAACAAACATTTATGTCGATGTTTATAATGTCTTCTATTTAGCGAAATTAGTGCAATTATATAAAAATTCAACATCTTACCCCATTGTTTTATCATGGACTTTCGCCATGTAACGCCTGATTCCATTCAATAAACTTAAATACTTATACGTACATAAATAAGCTAATACAAATATCTATACACACAAAATAAATGTACTCGTATATAAAGTTAGGTACGACTATTAGTCATTATACAGTTCATATACCTGCTTCTTGAACTTCTATCTACTTTTACTACCTGTGAAATTGTCATAATAATGTGAGGTACAGTTAAGAACATTTTTAGTACCTATACAAGTTCTAATGAAACTAATTTGTGTTCATTAAAAACGTAAAATGATATGCCAGAAACATAAGCGTAGCACCCCTATTGCTAAATCTTTCTGACACGCCATTCTTAAGAGATGTGAAATGAAATGAATATTTGATATCACTAGAGGCGATATAGCCTCCAGTAACATACCATAATTACGTTATTTTTCATAATAGTGGACGTCAAAACCAATGAACGAAGCATCCAAGAGAAATCTTGGATCTCGTTGAAAAGCTTATTAGATTATCTCTGGCTAACTTAAAACGCGAGCTTAAACCCAATCCTCAAAATATTGGATTAGGTAGATTATTTTGATACCCTTTGACAGCGAAGGTAGAGTTGGCCAAAGGATCAAAGCCAACCGGGTTTATAGGATATACTCTCTCGGGGCCGTAAGGAACTGGACGTTAAACCCGCGATTTAAAAACAAAAAGGTCAATTTTGGTTATTGATTTGGTTTAGTATTAATAGAAGGTATAATAATCGATCATGCGAAGCATCGGCTTAGAATAGGTATAGTACATAGAATAGGTAATAGTAGGTACTACATTACATAGAAGTGGCATAGAATTACTGCTTCGGTGGCGTGGTCGGTAGTGCATCGGCTTTCGACTCCGGAGCCTCGGGTTCGAGTCCCGAGTCGAATCAAATATTTGTGTGATCCACTAATGTTTGTTTCGGAGTTTGGGTATTTTCTATGTATATTATGTATGTATTTAGAAATATATCAGTTGTCTAGATCCCATAGCACAAGTTTAAATATAGTTTGGGCTAGATGACGTTGTGTGAGAATGTCCAAAAATATATAAAAAAACTAGCGGACCCGACAGACGTTGTAATTGAACTCCTCCTAAACGGCTGGACCGATGTTGATGAATTGTTTTGTGTGTGAACCATTCTCGCATCCCCTTGAACAGACACAAAAAAATTCATCAATATCGGTCCAGCCGTTTAGGAGGAGTTCAATTACATACACACGTACAGTAGAATTATATATATATATAGATAATAATTGGGAATAGCAGCGGGCCCAAGGTTGCTAATTAATGATTACTAGTAATTATTGTTCCTGATGTTTTGCACACTTAACACGGTACTATTGTAGTACTCATGATTTTATTATGCTATAATATCCTAAGCTTAACATGGCGTACGTTTTGCCCACGCGATTTGTTTTACAATTGTACTTATAACATTCTATTGAAATAATGATTGGCTATAAATAGTAAGAGAGTATCTCAAATGACAGACTTTCTTGATACATGACTCTATTGTAAAGACTAGTTATTAAAATGATGACTTATAATTTGGTAACCATAAAAATGACTGGTGGCGTGGTCGGTAGTACATCCGTTTTCGACGCCGGAGTCTCGGGTTCGATTCCCGGTCGGGACAAACTTTATGTGATGACATGTTGATGGTGTGGTTTTAATTGACTGAGGGACCGAAGTCTCCGTTTCAACTTGCAGACTGGGGAGAATTTCTTTCGTCTGTACCTACGGGTTCTGTCAGATCATGTTTAAGGCCGTATTTATCAACCGATTTGCATGAAACTTTACACACACACTCCTTGCTTACAATGAATAACATTTGAATGATTTTTTTGGATTAGATGACAAATGAAAGAGTAATAAAGAGAATTGAAGAAGAAATTTTCTAAAGAAAGCCGCTCTCGAAGTCTACGGTTCACAGAACTACTAGTATTATTAAATGCATGGGGATCTCACCAAGATGTTAGGGACCCAATCCAACTTCACCTGCAAGTGGTGCACCTGCAGGTCAACTGACGATACATACTCGTATATTAAGTGAGGCCAGCCAAGTTTCATACACGCAGGTGTAATGTTTGCATTTGAAACTAGAGTGATTTTGTGTTAGGTTAATGTTAGGATAGGACTCATTGCTGTACAAAGATATTCATACGACTCAATCGCCGAAGGGTAAGCAGTGTTACATTACACCACGCTTTGCCAGTATTCATCAAAATACTGGTAAAGCGTGGTTTAATATAACACTGCTTACCCTTCGGCGATTGAACTCCTGAGCTACCTATAGCTGACATTGGACTGAGACTTAGTCCAATGTCAGCTATGGGTTTGCACCTTTGATGAGGCCATAGATTGAGCGAAACCGGTCAGGAGTTTAAATAATAAAGAAAATTGTGGAATGTACAAGTAAGTTTATTCAAAATGTATTATTATAAGTTCTACCAAGTGTCGACAATCGAAAGCATAAATAATAAAGGACAAACCTATTACCGTTACCGGGCTCCATAAAAATTCATAACAACTCTGTTATTCAAAACAAAATTCCGACAACCATGATAGAACTATAATACACACAGAGAACTGAACTAAAAATAATCTCTGCAAGCATACAAAAATATCCATAACCTAAAAATATTCCACATCAAACTGTCGTAGTGAAGCGGAGCTAGCACATAAGTGGCACAAATGACAAACTCGCTTGATGCATGTGCCCATTGTGGAACAGGACAGGTATAATTGTACAATAAGGTCACCAAACCAGTTACTTTAGAAGATGTATAGTCTTTGGACAGTACAGACATATCCATATGTCATTGTTAGCATGCTCAGAGGTAATTATAACAGCTTAACATTATGAATGTCATTACAGTTATAGTTTATATTCGATATTGCAATAGAACTTTACCGTTACGAGAGAGTTTCATGTTTATTATGGAATCTTTAGACGCGTAGTTGGATTGAAATTGTGAGCAAAATTCTAACTTAGGATAATATTAAGTGCATTCGAACTTTTTTAAACCCGCCTCAACTTAACCTATAATTACTCTATGTTATATTTCAGTGAGACAATATTTGACGATCATTGTTTATCAACATTTATTTGGTGAACATTTATTTCATTGGCAAGTGGTGTTTTGGTATGCATAGTCTTAACTATGCATACCAAAACACCGCAAAGTGTGGATGTGTAATGTACCCCTTAGGGTAGGCAAAGATACATTACACATCCACACTTTGCCAGTAATTTTGTTGGTACGGCCCTTTAAAAAACCATAATAACCCATTAAGTACCACTCTGTAATTCAGACCAAAGTTCCAACAACCTGGATATATGTTACATACCATTAAGTAGAATATCTTCTTCGTTTGAGCATAATACACCGTGAAGTATCACCGTTTATAAAAAAATATTTTATACTCAGTTCCGATAACAGAACCGACATGAAAAACAAACACATTTTTTTAATAAAATTCTTGTAAAACTTCATGTAGTTCCTTTTTTTTTAATTCCACGGCCTGACGCCGCTGCAGCCTACCTCTATTGCCGAGTACCGCTGAAAGCATTAGGATTTTTTTTAAGGCAGTGAGCTACCACGAGTATTCATTTGAATTTTATTAAATTTTTATTAGATTTAAAAATGTATTTGTTTTTAAAAGTAATACTTCCGGTCGGTTCTGTTATCGAAAATGATTCCTAAATATTTACTTTTGGAAACGGTACTTTCACGGTGTACGAGTGTAGGTAAATTAGTTCAATAGATTCTATTGCAATAGAACAAAGGCCTACTAGATACCAAATGTAGGTAAATATTTGGTATTTATTAGGTCTATGTTCTATTAAATAAAACATAGACCTAATAAATACTTATTGAGACCAATCATTAAGTACTAGATCCCTTTGTATACGTGGATTGGCTATATATGTACAGTTAATACACTAATATTAATTATGAGAACAACAATCACCGCTATGAGCCTTCATTAGAATGATAATAACATATTTTTGTATGTAAATGTGTCTGATAAATTGTTTGGCCAGACAAGTGATTGCAAATGACTGTGATGTAAGTAATTCTCAATGTATGATCGTGTAGAGGTTTAATGTGCTATTGATTAATGTATTGATGTGAATAAACGGTATTTTATGCTTATTGAGTGTATAATGATATTAAAGATCCCAGCCAAAGTCAAGCAAGTGCAACTATCGATCAATGCAAACTTATGACACTTTTACTATGCAAGTAATAAAATTCCCGGTTAGCGCTAATAGGTAAGCCCATTAGAAACGTGGGAACAACAAGTTATTGGCGAACCTGGGCGTATAAGCTCTGCCTTCAGGAAAACATTTTGAAATTCCAAAATTGTAAGCCGTGATAGTGTTTTACGGCTTTTTATCCGGCTGCGTCAGCGACGGTTACGTGTTTTGCAAGTATGTATGTATGTTTCTTTGTTCCCCTCTACAGGCCTAGAGGCTGGATGGGTTTCGACGAATGGGACGATGGGTCTCAAATGTAAGGTATTTATCTACTGAGTGTTACTGGGTACTTAGTTAAAACTAAAGAGCTGTAAATAAAAATAAATAATTAAAAAACCCGACTGCACTTAACCAGATATTTAACTATTAGCAAGTGGGACTAAATATCAGTTCAAACCTAGATGATAACTGAGTCCCGCCTGCTTATAGTTAAATATCTGGTTAAGTGCAGTCGGCATTTTTATTATTTAATTATGTTTTAACTAAGTACCCAGTGATACTCAGGAGATAAATACTAATTAGTTCTCGATCAGCGGGCGATACAATTTGATCATAAATTATGCAAAGCTTAAAAGAGGAATATAGTTAGGTTAAGAAAGGGATAGGCAGAGTTTCGTTATATGTCCACGTTTCGTCAGGTAATAAATTGGTCTTACGTAATTTGTGGTAAGCCTATTACTGCAAGGAAAGTTACTTTTATGTTTACTAGAGCCTCCTTCGTTGATGGGCAGGTGCACCACGCGCAGAGCTTGGCTTGCGCCCCTAAAGTCATGGCCCATAATTATAAGCCTATATTTGGTATCACGTCCGCAAACATAATGAGTAAATTATTACCTAATAAAATTTCTATATCACAATGAACGGCTGGTAAAAGTTTAATGTTTTCTTATTGGCAACTTCTCAATATCATTCGTCAAATCATTTATGTAATGTATAATTCAAATAGTTTATATCTAAAGTGCTTTATTACGGTATAAATTACGATCTAACTGATTCCAAACCATTATTCCTTGAAAAGTCCTAATATAATTGCAAAACATATTTCAAGCGTGACTTGCTTTTATAAAGGCATCTAATAAAGTGTCGAAACTGTGATTAAGTGGAACTTGACATCACAAAGGCCGTATAACTCATAACATAATGCAATGCGGACGATGGTTGTCATTGCAATATAAATTATATTGTTAGAATAGTAATTTGTACGCACTTAATGCCGATGTGTTGTGAGAAATAGCTCACGAAGTCTTTGATTATTTAGTTATAAACGTACCGACTTAATTACAGATATTGTTATGGTGTAGTGTCTCTGTAAATAATTGTGAAGTCACAATCTTATTCACGTCGATGGTAATTATTGAGTTTCGAGACAAGACTATTGTCGAAAGAGATGTCATACATAAACACGCACATTAATTAATTAATAGTTTTAAATTATGATAAATTTAATTTTGATTTATGATTAAATTTTATGTTGTAGTTGTATTATATATAAAGGAATAAGGATGCTTTTCCTGTCAAGCTTTATTTTAAATGGCTCCACCAGCAAAATAAAATTTATGATTAACGATACCTACACACCAACATGAATTAATGGGAATTTGGTGGGATCCCTCTGCACCATACTAAAGTGTTTTTGTTTGTAATTGTACTTTATCTCTTTTGCACTTAATAAACTTATATATGCCTGATACCAGACATTTATAAAAAAAAAACAAGGTAAATGAACTAAAATACCAACTCTTAATTGCGTTCTTATCCGAGCGCTGGGAAATAAATAACTAAAAGCGTAAATAAATATCTTAGGATAAATTGAATGAAATAAGTAAAGTAAAATGTGAGGAACGGTTCGATAAAATAATTTGTTAATGTAGCCGTTACATATCAATCCGGTGCACATTACGAATTCTAGAAACCTCTTTCATTGGGATATCTATATCTAGGTTTTCGAGCAATAAGGCAGGCCAAACACGTCCAACATGCGCACCTTTCGAATAGATCGTGATACTCGTATGAAGGATTTTCTAAGAGGACTTCACGTGTTAGAAATATTTAATACGCGCCCACATTTTGCCAGTCACCTTATTGGTAGGCACCTATAGGTACTCGTATTTGGACAGAGACACCGTCCGTGTGTTGGAGAGGATAACGTACCCCTTGCACGATAACGGTGACTGCTTCGGTGGCGTGGTCGGTAGTATATCCGTTTTGACGCCGGAGTCTCGGGTTTAATTTCCGGTCGGGACAAACTTTGCTTGATGACACATACGTTTGTACCGAAGTCTGGATGTTTCCTATGTATAATATGTATGTATTGACAAAAAAATGTATATAGTATTTATAGCAGTTTATCTATAGAACTCATATCACAAGCTCTGCTTAGTTTCTCAAGGTCACGACGGGTGTTGCTCGAGTCGTGGGTCGGATACGGCAGCTGGGACTGGAGGTGGCCTTGCACAAGTCGGAGGTTCTGTGTTTTCACAGACCTCGGAACGGTCCACCCGAAGGTTCCAGCATAAATGTGGGAGGCGTTAGCATCGGCATCAAGCCCTCGATGAAGTACCTAGGGATCGTACTTGATAGCCGATGGAACTTCGGACCACATTTCCGAAGTTTGGTCCCCAAGGTGACGCAGGTATCGGCCGCGCTTTCGCGACTGATGCCCAACCTAAAGGGACCCAACGCCTCCTGCAGGAGACTGTACCTGGGGATCGTGCGGAGTATGGCCCTATACGGGGCTCCCGTATGGGCGGATAGGTTGGCGGTCAAGGGGAACGTGACTCTGTTAAACAGACCACTTCGAACCTTGGCCGTCAGAACCATACGGGGGTACCGCACGATCTCCGGAGAGGCTGCATGTCTCCTAGCCGAGACCCCTCCATGGGACCTGGAAGCGAGAGCCCTTGCGTCATTGTTCCAATGGCGCAAGGAGGCGCTGGAGCGGGACCACAGGCCTGCGTCTCGAGAAATCGAGGACCAGCGGTCCCAACTCCGCCAGGATCTCATGGAGTCATGGAGGGTGCGACTTGAGCAACCCAAGTGGGGTACCACCATCATCGCGGCGGTGAGACCGATCATGGACGATTGGCTGCAGAGGCAGCATGGTGACCTCACGTACCGTGCGACGCAGATCGTTGCCGGGCATGGATGCTTCGGTAGCTATCTGTTTCGCATGCATCGTGAGGTCACACCCCGGTGTCAACACTGCGAGGTTTCCGACGACGACACCGCACTCCACACGTTGGTGGAGTGCTCAGCGTGGGCGAGTCAGCGCCGGGACCTCGTAGTGGGTCTGGGCGTGGATACCCTCTCGCTGGGGACCATGCTTCAAGCCATGGTATCCAGCGAGAGTAGGTGGAACGCGGCCGTGTCCTTCTGCGAGCAAGTCATGCTCGCGAAGGAGGCGGCCGGGAGGGAGAGGGAGCGTACCCTCCCCGCCGAGTTCCGTAGTCGGCGGCCAGGCCGCCCCAGACTACGCGACTACGCCCAAGACTATCGTCCTCCATGATCGGGGCCTGAGGACGGCGGGATCGCCACCCACCGTCCTTACAGAAGCAGGCTAGAAGGGTTGCGTGCTGCGGAGCCTTTGCCCCATAGCACGCAACCAGATTCACTCACTGACGCGGGATAAAACCCGACCCCAATGACGCGGGATTTTTTTTTATTATCCCTAGAAGACCATTACGATACAACAGTCATGTTTTTGTTGTACGGACTAAACATACTCTTGAGAACCCCTGAAAAGGAAACTAATATGATAAATGTATGTCATTAATAACTGTTTCTCTCGAATATTAATAGTAATTTTCTATGTCCTACGTACTACCAACCGACCTAGCATGGCAGTTTCGGTTTTATTCGATTAACTTACTTCTACCAATAATATAATATCTCGATTATAACAAATATACATTATTTTGGTTACGTAATCGTAATTTAATGCTAGGTATCTTGGGTACTATAAATGTTATAGATATCGTTGCATAATAAAATGAACAATAATAAACTGTCATCACTGTAATATGAATTTCTAATGAGATTATATTGTATCTTTTTATTACAGGATCTCGCAATGTCAAGTGGGAGTTGCTCAGGGCCGGGGTTATGCGGTGGGGCACGAAGACGGCCTCCCCCTCCACCGGAGCCAGCGCTGTCTCTCGCTGCAGACCTCAGTGAGCTGAGTCTCGACCAGGGCTACCATACTCTGGCCGATTGTGGTCCACCTCGAAGAAGAAGGGATAACAACCTTAGTGATGCTTTGTGGTTGAAGATATTATCTTATTTAGAGGTGAGTGAATTTTAAAATAGCCGTTCTAGGAGGCAGGCGTGATTACAACTATTACAGTTGTAATCACGCCTGCCTCCTAGAACGGGTAGGCAGATGCATACTTAATATTATGCCAACACTTCGCTAGTCATTTCTTTGGTCCTACGTAAAAGAGAGCGAACATTTTCCCGCTAACTTTTTTATGTCTACCAGAGCCTTAGTTGTTGGTCGATAAGTGCTTCACTTGTAGGTGAACTTGACTTGGATCTCTAAGATCATGGACATCCTGTCTGTGAAGAGTATATATCTATATTCATGTATTTCTCTTAATGTCTTCAATCATTTTTCAGGTGTCAGACCTCTGCCGCATGTCCCGCGTCTGTCGTCGCTGGGCGAGGCTCACTACACGTCTGATCACCAGGCCTGAAGCTTGGAAAAGAGTCAGGGCAGCAGGTCCTCTGGATATAGCTGCGAGGTGTGCAGGAGCCCGAGCGGGGCCCTGTGTTAGTTCTGTCCGAGAGTGGCGGTCGAAGAATTGTGTGGTAAGTTCCAAAGACGAACTTTAAATCGAAAACTTTGACTCTTAACGCTGACGTTGGTTATTGAACGCTGCACTTTTACTTCTTGATTTTTTCTGATATCATTTCATGGATACAAAATGAATGCATATTAGCCACAAACAACTTCAATCATCAATCAATATTGTACTATTTCTATACTATATTTTCTTTCATTAACTGTCTACAATTGAAAGTAATATTTGGATTTGGCGTGTTCACTAGGTAACGATAGCAAGTGCTCAACTACTGGTCGCCACATTTAGAAGTCTGACGCATTTAGCTGTAACGAATTGCAACAGTATGGACGCCAGGGCGCTCGCACCACTGGTCACGGATTTGACCGACTTGAGGCACATAGACCTTACAGGTGAGTTTGTAACAGCTTGTTCTTTTCGATACCTGGATTGTAACAACAGTTCTGGCTGTTAGAATTTAAAATCAATCGCAGTTCGTTTGTCTCGCCCAAACTCTGGAATGGCTGGATCGATTTAGCTGGTTTTGGTCTTGAATCATTGGAGGAGGTTCAGGGAAGGTTAAAAAGGCCGGTGCGAAGTTAGCCGGGACAGCTAGTAAATTAATATTTTTGGACACAACGTCTAGCCTAGACTAAGATATAGGTTTGTACTATGGGATCTAGACAACTGATAAAATGCTAATATATCTGCAAATACATAAATACTATATATAGAAAACACCGAAACCGCAACAAACATTCTTGGATGACACAAATATTTAATACGACCCGGGAATCGAACTCGAGACTCTGCAGCACTACCGATCACGCCACCTAAGCAGTCCAGATTTTGATTTTATATTGTAACGTAATTTTTTTTATTTTTTTTATTTCCATTATGATGTAACTTAATGATTACCTCATAACAATTACAATCTAGCCTTGAGGCTAATAAGTAATTTAAATATAACTTAATTTGCTAAAAATTTACAATTTAAAGAATGTGTCCATTGATACTTTTCTTATAGTCTCTATTATAATGGAAATACACTTAGTTCTTGTGTTCTTCAAGGGTAGTAGCACTCACTGCACTCCGTAACACTAATTTCACTACACTAACTCAAAAGGCTTAGTCCTTTTCAGTCTCCTTACTATGTCCGTGGTGTCAAGGAGCTTGATAGCCTGGACATTCACATGTTGCAGAAGTCTTCATGAGCTTCTGCGTATTTATTTATAACCTTAGCAACAAGGTCCACTCCAAAATCGCGGTGGATATCCTCATTTCTAGTGTACCAGGGAGCGTTAACTATACTCCGAAGTACTTTGTTTTGAAATCTTTGGATTATATCAACATTGGTGCGTTTTGTGCAGCCCCAAAGTTGAATACCGTATGCCCATACAGGCATGAGTACTTGTTTGTACAGAAGTACTTTGTTGTAAACTGAAAATGCTGAATATCTGCCAAGTAGCCAGTACATATTATTGTAGCGAAGATCTAGCTCCTGGCGTTTCTTTTTGACATAAGCCTTCCAGCGAAGCTTTGTGTCAAGCGTCATTCCTAGGTATTTTGCAGTATTTCCATAAGGTATTATCCGATCATTAATATATACTGGTGTATAATTAGGTCTTTGGTTTGTGAAGTCTATATGAGTCGATTTTGACTCATTTAGTTTAAGAAGAAGCTTAAGATCTGATAAGTATTCTACCGCAGGATTTTTTTGAATTCGATCAAAACTCGGCGAGATAAAAAATGTTGAATGTGACCATTTTTGCGCTTTAAAATGTTTGTAACTTCTTTAAAACGCAGTTTTATTTTGCCCGTTTTACCCTTAGAAATCATTTTATCAAAAATTTTGTTTGTAACCGACTCTTTTGGGTTCGTTTTTGCCCTACTTTGAACGATCAGATTTAATTCAAACTTTGCACACCTGTCAAAGACCGATGATAATGCAATAATTGGATTGAAAATAAAATAAAAAATGAAAATAAAAACTAAAAAATGAAAATTAAATAATAGTTTAAAAAAACAAAAAAAACACGCTTTTACAGAGAATCCAACTAAAAAGTAGAAAATAAATTTTAATAAGTTTGAATTAAGAATAATGTAAATAAGAAATAAATGTATATTATTGTAAAAAAAAGCGTGAGACGCCCAGGACTTTAGTTGGCTGTGCTATAGCGGCTCGCACGTAAGATTTTGTTGCCTTTCATCAACATATTATCACAAGGCAACTCGTTTCAAATTTAGTTTTCAAAATTATAAAATAGCTGATTATTTTATTAAATTAATGCGGCCATTTTGGACATATCCCACTTTCTAGCGTGCCCGGTGCCGGCAATAAGCTTGCCTATTACGTGGGACTAAAAATACTGGCAAATTGTGGGTGTATAATGCGCCTATGTCTACCTCTTATACGTTTGATAGTGAAAAACTAAGATAGAATTTAGATACAATTTATTAATCATTCTATTAGATATCTAAAATGGTAATGAAATCATTGATAGGTATAAAGAAAACCAGACCCATCTAGTTCTCAGCAGGAAACCTATGACAACCCATCCAAGCAAGTTGGCAATTAGTTCTTAATTTATTTATTTATGCACTTTCTGAATATGTTCAATAATGTCAACTACAAATAATAACTAGAATTTATGCCAGCCATACCCGAGTGATTACCTGTGCTGGTATAGGGACCTGTAGCGTGTGTGGGAGCGTCGATGGACCGGTATTGTCTTCAGTTCATTTCGCACGCTCAGGTTTAATATACAGCGTCTAAAATAAAAATTATTGGAGGAAAGGATATTTTCAATTCTGCTTTGGAGACCTCTCCATGTAAAGCGTAGCGTGTACGGTCAGCATTATGTCAAATCTATATACAAAAATAAATAGCTTTTCCGCGAAGACATAGTCAGAGGTTTGTCATATTCCCAAAAGGTTGGTCGTGCTACGAAATTGAAGGAACCGCTTACCGTGATCTTTTTTGTTTCCCACGTCCATTGATCGGCAGTTGCACCACTTGCAGCTTCGGTTGGCTCGAGCATGTAGATCTTGGTGGTCCCCTATAACACCACAAGAGATTTATGTAAAGATTTTTTGTTTCAGGATGTCCGAACGTTGACTGGCCCGACTGGTCGTGGTTGGAAACCCGGCTGTCGTCTAGAAGACCTCCAGTAGAATACATAGACCTGACGGACTGCGGGTCTGTCACGGATGGAGGGCTCTACTCCTTACTCCACACGTGTCCTTCGCTGCAGTATCTGTATCTTCGGCGATGCACTCTAGTCACTGGTAAGAAATGAGGTTTTATTCTAGGTGCATGATCTTTTCATGAGGAACAACACCTGTTCAGTTTCTGGCATTTGTGGGCGTATAATTAGGCATACACTTCGGGGAAATAGTCGTGATTGTGATGTTGTGATGAAGTATAATATTTAATAGTTATACGAGTTATTTAGGTTTTCTACTTTTTCTTTTTTAAAAATGTGGCTCCATCGATGTTCATCGATTATTTCGCCTATGTCAAGGTAATGCTTGATTGATAGTCCAGCACAGAAGAACTAGTTATTCAACTAGCTCCAGGTGCGGGACAAGTTAAGATACGTTGTTCAGTATAAGTGAGACTCTGGAACCCGATTTTTGCGAAGCGCCAGAGGTACTTAACCTAAAAAGCCACCAGCACACGCTCACCAAAAATCGAACTGCCTTCTTAGGTCAGAAGATCGTTAATGCGCATTTTGATTGTTGTTTCCATTGTACCCACCCCTGTAATAGAGGGTAAGCCGATTACCATTATCGGGCATATAATTATACAAAAGAAAGTCAGAACCTAACTATTCTGTTATCATTACCTAAATTCCTTGGCCAGGGCCAATGGTACATACTTGTACATATAATCTCCTTGAATCTATCACTCCTCCGGCCAGTATCTACCACGCAACCAGAAAATATTTATTGGCTTAGCATTTTCTTCTATATTCATTAGAAAGCGTACAGATATTAGAATGAATACTAACAATTCTGAACACGTAGGCTTAGCTTAGATTATTAATTTGAAAACACCGAGTTACTTTTGCTCAAGCGTAGTAGGTACTTAACCACAAGTCCACAACTCAGATCAAGATATCGAGATACGAGAAGTTGCACTTTCCCTCGTAATGGTGTGGACTAAACTTTAATAGACTTGGTTTACATACAGTTCAATTAGTCTGTCTATTAGTAATTATGATGTACCTACGAAGAGAAGAGAAAGGCTATGTTTTTAAGGGACATGCGACTCTTAATTTAAAAGTGAAAGTATGTAAGCTGGTGTGTCTTAATTTGTGGTTAAACGGTCGAATCAATGTTGATAGAATCATCGTAGCTGTAAATAGCTGCCATCTTGGATTAACATGCATTATATTTTTTATCAGGGTCATTTTCCCGTGAGAACTTAAAATGGGAAAACTTTTTTTTTGGTTTTAAAATAAATATTACGGTTGCAAATACGACCTACTAGCCCGTACTACCTATATTCCCGTTAACCTTTCCAGTGAAGCTAAAATTGCTTGTGTTAGAAGTGGGCTTAGTCAGCAGTGTGGTGACCGGGTTTAACCGGGGATCGAACTCACTTAGTCAAAACGCAAGTCCAACCTCTTAGCCAACAGGCTACGGATGCTTTGTTTTTCGTGAAAGAGTAACAAATATCCATCCATAAACTACTACTTATAACATTTATTACGAACTTGATTCAATATAACTGTCATTACTATAATGAGTTGGAAGTTCATCCGTGAACATTGCACTTGTTCAGTTCTCAATCAAAGCGTATGTGACCATGTTAGTTTAAAACTTTACACGTTATTCTGTATTCTTCTATACAAACGTAAAAAGAAATTGATATAATTTCATAAATTTATTAGTTAACTTAGCTTTTAGTTAAGTTATATCAAAAATAATAATAAGTGTTGGCGATATAAAAAAATAAATAAAGTGATATCTAAACGGGGCTTAATCGGTATAATTAATCGAGTGAGCAAAGCGTCTTTATTTTGAGACCCCTCCGTGCTTTCGGAGAGCACGTTAAGCCGTCGGTCCCGGTTGTCATACAAACATCTATGGCAGTCGTTAGGGGTAGTTGGAGCCCTATATCAAAAATCCGACCGGTCTAACTACAGAACTTCGATATCACCCATGGGTTGTGAAGGTCAGATGGCAGTCGCTTCACGGAAAACATTGAAGTTCAGCCGAATCGCAGTTAGACTGGAAAGCCGACCCCAACTGAGTTGGGAAAAGGTTCGGTGAATGATGATGACATATATAAATAAAATCACGCCTGTTTTCCCGCATAAGTAGGCAGAGGCATGATAAACACACACTTTTGGCCAGTAATTTTGTTAGTCCCACGTAATAGGTGGCGAGCATAATGCCGCTTATCGAGAGCATTTTGTCAGAGCCTCATCTGTTGATCGGCAGGTGTACCACTTGCGAGTGAGATTGATTTGTAACTCTAAGGTGTTCATGGGACCATACATCATCGGCTTTATGTGAATGTTAACATGGTTACAACATGAGATTACATAAGAGATATTATTATATTTGTTTACAGACGCAGGTGTACGGTGGATATCATCGTACTGTGCGCTGAAGGAACTCAGTGTGTCAGATTGTATGGGAGTAACAGACTTCGGGTTGTACGAGCTGGCGAAACTAGGTCAGGCGCTCCGTTATCTTTCTGTCGCGAAATGTACACAGGTAAGTTACAATCAACGACTAAGAATTACCTAAAAATTAAGACATTAAGGACCTTCTTACAATATTTACAATAGATCATATAAAAATCCTCTCCTCCCAAATTACGTAAACACTCCAATAGATCTTAGTGTTGATTACGACACAGGGTCTATGTACAATGTGCCTACTATGGCGTACCTGCCCGGGGTCAAAAAATATTGTAATTTAAATATTGGATGGAAGCAGGCGTTACCTAGCGAAAATCCATGACAAAGTAATGGTAAGTAAGATGTTAAAAACTTTCAAAATATAATAGCATTAATTTCTAAACGAGTCTTGATAATGCCTCGTTTAGAGGCGAAACAATTGTCGACGTTTGTTTGCCCTTTTTAATTTTAATGCTATTATATTTTGAAAGTTTTTAACATCTTACTTACCATTACATTGTAATTTACGTTTTGAACCAAAAGCAAACAACACGCGCACAAAGGGTTCCGTAGTAAAACGGAAAAAAATCACGTTTGTTATATGGGAGCCCCCTTAAATAAAAATAAAACAAAAAAAAAGGTTCCTATCTTACCCTTTGGGTACGGAACCGAAAGAAAGTAATGTCTGCCATTCTGAAACATGAATTGCGTTTTTGTATTTTTAAGAAGGCTCAATTTTATTGTTAGAAGGTTTTTGCGAACAAGAGAAAGTTTTAAGAAAAACTTTTGTTACCAACGAGTTTAATTTTCCATCTTATTCCTTTCTCCGCGGAACGTTAGCGTTAATAAAAAATAAACCGTGTTTATGGAAATTTAAGAATAGGCGCATAATTTTTTTAGTAACGGCCGTATATTCGAAAAATCTAGATTGCGGTCTACTTTGAATTTGACGAATAAAATACTAAGATAGAAATTTATATATATATACTAACGGACCCGACAGACGTTGTAAAAAAAGAAGAACCAAATTTTGAATCTAAACTCTAAACCATTCCCGAATCCCCTTGAACACACACAAAAAATTTCATCAACATCGGTCCAGCCGTTTAGGAGGAGTTCAGTGACATACACACGTACAGTAGAATTATATATATAAAGATATAAAAATAAAACAAAGTCGAGTTGGTTAAAAGAGTATATATAGGCTATTTCGCTAATTCATTTTTTTGTTGTGATCGTTTCTATCAAGAGTAGGTTCTTATGGAAGAGAAAAAAACAGTTTAGAGGAACATTAGAAAAAAATATGCGGTACGAAGTTCGCCAGGACAGCTAGTTATAAATAAATCACAACAACTGAAATGTCATCGGCAGGACTCGAAACCACGGCCTTTCCCTTACCGGGGGAGATTATTGTAATTTATTTATAATTTCTATCTTAATATTTAAGAATAGTTTAAGCAAACTCATTGCTTTGTAATACAAAAATATATTAATAACATACTGATTGTTAGTGAAACCAAATTAGTTAATTATTTTTTCTTATTTTTCAAAGTTTCCTTTTTATTTCGTGTCCATTAGGATTATTTTCTGTATTCATTTCAGTACAAAATGCTATTCGGGTTATCTATCAATAGTATTCTAGTAACTGTACTTTTGTCTATCAGGTATCAGATTCCGGTATTCGAACACTAGCGCGGAGGTGTTACAAACTGCGGTACCTGAACGCACGAGGATGTGGAGCTCTCGGCGATGATGGTGTTGAGGCTATTGCTAGAGGGTGCTCCAGGCTGAGAGCTTTAGATCTTGGTGCTACTGATGTCTCTGAAGCAGGATTACAAGTAAGACTTTTACTTATAGTAATGCATTTATTGATAAAGGGTAACTGATGAAATGTGGGCATATTAAACATACCTATCTGTTTACCCCTTTCTGGATAAAGGCGTGATTTTGTGTGTGTGTGTAAAATTAGTAGAGTATAGTTAAGGTAAGAACCTAGTGTAAATTGTGAACGAGTAAATATTACTGTTTTATAATGTAAATTAAAGTTCCTTGTTATTCAAATCTTTAAAAAACACGTTAATCTAATGAGTAACATTTTCTTTTTCTAGATCCTCGCTCGGTGCTGTCCGAATCTCAAGAAGCTAGCGCTTAGAGGCTGTGAGCTCGTCGGTGATGACGGCTTGGAAGCTGTGGCTTACTACTGCAGAGGTCTAACGCAACTGAACATTCAAGACACACCGGTGACGTTACGTGGTTATAGAGCAGTCAAGAAGTATTGTAAACGATGTGTCATAGAACATACAAATCCGGGTTTCTGTTAACATTACGCTCTTCATATCCTACGGTCAGTAGCCGACCTCGTGCGGGAGTTGCTCAGGGCACTCAAATGGGCTTGACAGCGGTATCTTAGGTCTATTGACCAAAAGACTGCAGAATAGCAGGGACCCCTTCTTTCAGTGTATGAATCTTTTAGATTGACAATACAGCTATAGATTCGATACTGCGACGTTGATCTACAGCGATTACTATAAACCGTAAAGTCCGCCATGTACAGCCGATTTATACCTTCGGATCTACCTGACCGAATTCGCATCGTATGTATGTGTTTTTGTGCCTGAAGGTAAGATCGCCGCTGGAACTATTGGGCTTGGATCGTGTAAGTGCTCCAATCGATTCAGGCCAATCTGCCGCAGTTTTATCTGAATAGATTAAAATTAAGTGATGAGTTAAAGTTGATTATTTAAATTTTGTATTATATGTGTATATTTTTTTTGTGAATACATACCATGTAAATACTACTAAGATCTAATATAAACAGAAATGTATATTACATAATAACGGTGATATGTTGGTTTGATGTAAAATATATGATTGTACATATTATAGAGTGTATATTCTTTATATTTTGTAAACAATAAAAAGGTCATATCTCTTTATATATAGATGATTTATATTAACTAGGATATCACACATTTTAGTATGGCAAAATAGACTGCCCCAGTTTCAACGATTATTTGATCAACCCAAGTAATAGGTGGCGAGGGCTATTGTCACTAGAAAATTTTGCCAAAACCTCGTTAATCAATAGGCGCGCCAGGTCCGACGCCCCATATCATCATGTTTTATTTAACATGTAAATTTATACAATTCAGCTTTAGGCAGTTACCCTATTCAGCAAAAAATTACTTTACCAAATAGGTAGACCAATTTCTTGACTGTCGTAAAAATGAAATTACTGCAGATATTACTTATAAAAATGTAGCAATTTCTCTCCGAGTATATCTTATAGAGAGAATCAGGACCCGCAGATCCGTTCCTCCGTTCCTTGTCATATCTTCTTTCCCTCACAGCATCCATATTTTCTTGGACTTAAATCTATTTAAAGCCGTCGCATTTTCATACTTACACTTTTCTAAACTTAACATAATTTACTATTATAATGTTATTTCTTCAATAACATTTCGTGGCTGTATAGAAAGTAAACAGAACTGTAATAACAAGACATCCGAATTATGTAGACGGACGCCTACGTCCGCATAATGAGGTCTGTCCTCGTTTGTACAGAAGTTATACCTTAACTTCCAATACCTTGCAAGTTGTAAACAACAAGCTTACAGCTTTTGATAAATATAGGGCAGTATTATTAATACTAGAGGCCGGCCGCCAGTTTCAGTTTTCGATCTAAGGAATATTTATTTTGTAATTACTCTCCTGTGTGATTCATATTTTTTGTCAAATGAGTTCTTGAAAAAAAATAATGCCCTAACAAGTCAAGCCAAGCTAAATTTTAAAATTATTTTTTTATTGTGGAAACAAGTATTTAAACTTGCAACCTCTGCACCGTTAGTCCAATACATTACTCGATTGATCCCCGCTGATATTATTCAGATTTCTTGCATAGTTTTTAACGGAAAGATTGGATATATATACCTACATTTAATTTTCAGAGACCCAACTCTCACCATTTACCAAGTTTGCGAAATGGGTCTATGAAGACAAACCGATTTTTTTGCCCAGTCGACGAAATTCATTTTTGCGGATTAAATTTGATTACGGTAACCGCTCATTAGATGGACCGTGTTCTTATTAGAGTTGTATAAAAACATATTGTATACAGTACATCCACAGCATACGCTTCATAAACACACATTTGTACATAAATGTTAGCTGGAGTAAGCACTGAATGTAACTTATTAATGTAATTATAGCAACTATCTTGAAAAGATAATGCTTATTAGCTTAAGTATACATTTTAATATTAACTGAATTGCCATTGTTGATGTAGTTATTATTATTATTAAATTATATTTCTTTAACAATTTCATGTCATTGTTTGATTGAATTCACAAAATATATACTGAACACATTTTTAAACATTCACGATTTTCCCTGAGGCTCAACAAGCCTTCGAAATGTGGAAAGCTTGTTAACAAGAGTGTGCCTGCACGGACCAACGATAGGCAACAGTGTGCCTGCACGGACCTACGATAAGCAACAGTGTGCCTGCACTGACCAACGATAAGCAACAGTGTGCCTGCACGGACCAACGATAGGCAACAGTGTGCCTGCACGGACCAACGGTAGGCACCAGTCCACCGCAAGCCTTCCACGAAGTTTCCACAATGTAAAAAGTTTATTTACAACGGAGTAGCCTAGCCTATGAAACCTATGATATTTGACTCGGACACGTTAATATACCCTAATAACACTGAAGAACTTGTTCGACTTATAGGAGCTTATTATAACTTTTATGTGCTCGTAAACGCCGGGTTAGATTTAATGATGTTATATTACACATTGTTAAGCTTACAACAGCTGAGATTCAGTTACTAAGGGTCATATTTGACTCCCGTATAACGTTGACATATGATAATAAGGCACACTGGCAGCTTTTACTTTCATATATCTTTCCCAGCGACAAAAAGTAATTAAATTTTTTATCTTTTTCTAATAAACTCGGACTGTAGTCACTGTAGAGATTTTATTTAGTGATATGACATCTGTCTTGGATGTTGGAATTCCGGTTTGAATTACGGAGTGGTTATAGCATTACTGTAGTGCCTGTTAACGGCAATAGGCTTACCCCCTTAAGTGGAACCAACATAATCAATGGCAAAGCATGAGTGGTATAGTCAACTCTGCCTACCCTTTTGGGGATATAGGCGTAATGATATGTATGAATGTAGCTTTAATAAGTATTGTCATGCATCGATCAGTTACTGGTATGTACTCTTAACCTTTTTCCAAGACATCTGTGATCGCTTCATCTATCCGTAAACTAATTTAAAAAAAATTGGCAAAAAATTCAGCGAGATGTTTTAGTAGGTACATAAAATAAAATCAATTAAAAACTTTGTGAAGAACTTCGTAGAAAAAGAAGAAAATTGTATAGTTGCCTTTTTGGCATGCTTAATTTTCAAGGGTGTACTGGGTATTGCATAAACTTAAAAACTACAGACTGTATCGCCATGTGCTTATGTATTCTTTTTAAAATATATGAATATATGAATGCATTTGAAAGAAAAGCCTCTTATTATCAACCCTTTTTCACAATTTATCCATGTATTTGAGCTTTTAATAACTTACGATTACACTGACAGTATTAATATTTACAAATTAAATGAATAATGTGCTACGACGTCGTAGACGATGTCTACAATTTCGTAGACCGTAGCAGTTTGAAAGCGTAACTTAGTCTGAAATGGTTTTTCTGGGAGGTTATGATCCACCTAACAAGTCAGGGTAGCTGGCCGTGAGCTACCTCGCCTTCGAAGTCCTAGAGGCACTGGGTGAAGTACCCGGGTCGTCGAATCAGTTAAGCAGACGCTTTGCTGATAACTCGCGACGGATGTAGTTCGCACACAAAATACAAAATCAAGTACTTTCTTTTGGCCACTGTTGATCCCACGTAATAGGGGGTGAGTCCCGGAATTTTGAGTATTCTTGTCAGAGCTTAGTTCGTCAGTCACCAGGTGCATCGCGTGCACGTGAAGATGACTTGGGCTCCGATGATGTGGATGGAGTACCTTAGCACTCGTGAAATATATGAGCAAATTAAAAAAAGGACTCTCTTTTATGTATTTATAGCTGTTTACACTCAAATATCAGGGACCCCAATGAACTCAAAAATAAACCTGTGCAAAGTAAGATAAAATAACTAACGAAAAAGAAAAAGAAGAATGTATAGGTATTTGAAATCTGATCAAGTAAAGGTTGAAAGAAAATCGTTGGACAGTATCTAGTAAAAAAAGTTCACATTTTCGAAGAGTAAATTGATAAAAACTTCGCGTACCGACCAGAACCTTTTTTACGGAGCTAACAAGGTTAATATAAGGAAAACTCACTAACGAACACGTATTGACCAGTTTGATTTCTTTGAAATCGTGTATTGCACAAAATTTTGTTACGTTTGAAAAATACGCACCTCCTTAAATGATTGAAAAGTTTGAAATCTTCACAAAAATATCATATAAAGTTACAAATTTTGTACACGACTGTACTCCATAGAAATGTAGGGCAAACGAAAACTTTTTAGTTTCCAATTAAATTAGCTCAAATTTATTATAGCTTCATACTATTTCACGACTATTTCGAGACTATTTTTTGGCATATTAAACCGAAAATCGCAGGCGTTCCGGAGAAATTTGAAGTTTTCAAATGTTCAAACCATAATCCTCACCAGGTTACCTTTATATCTCTGGAACCTTTTAAGGACTATTTCTGAGGTTTGGCATGTCGTTACGACTATTTCATGACTATTTTTTGGAACCTAAACCAATTCGATAGACTTTACCGTTTGCTTGCACCAGAAATGAGGATTACAGCTTGACGTTCAAGCCATAATCCTCACTAACTTATAGCTGTAACGTCGAAACTATAATACGACAATTTTTTTGACATGTAGGACTATTTATGACTATTTCATGACAATTTTTTAGCGTTGTCAAAATTCGTTTTCATTGAGATTTGAAATATGAGGATTACAGCTTGAAGCACACAAACATTTTAGTTATCTTATTTCCGGAATGTAAATGCAAGTCATCTGTAATGGTGGAGCGAGGTGGGTACGACTTGGAAAGTAGCTTTTTTTAATTTCGCTTCTACGTCTATTGCCGAGCACCTCTGGTGAGCACACAGAGAGTTTCCAGTGGCACCCGGCGGACTCTAACCACCTGTGTGACCTCTGTCTGGGGTTTGGTCGGGTTTTATCACACGTCGGTTGCGTGTTGCAGTTGCTGAGCCTGCTTCTGTAAGCACAGCGGGGGGCTATCCCGTCGATCCCGCCGTCCTCAGGCTCCGATCATGGAGGTCGATGGTCTTTGGCGTAAATAAGTCCGCGGCCCCCTGGCCGCTGATTTCAGAACTTAGCGGGGAGGGTAGCCGATACGCTCCCTCCCTCTCTCGGTCGCCTCCTTCGCAACCATGACCTGCTCGCAGAAGGACACGGCCACCTTGCAACTAGTATAGTAAATACTACTATTAAAAGTGAACTTTCTTAGTGGACAGCCAGGCCAGTATAAATATTTTGAATGTTTTACAGCTAGTGGGATTTAGATAACTGATAAACATACTTACCTATACACACACACACAAAGATATCACGCCTATATCCCGAAGGCGTAGACAGAGGCGCATTACACACCAACAATTTGCCAGTATTTTAGTCCCACGTAATAGGGGGCAAGCCTATTGCCGTTATATGTATGTATATGCCATTATATAAATAGTGGGTTATGTCCAAAATGGCCGATTAAATTTACTAGAAAGTAGCAGCTATATTGTAATTTTGAAAAAAAAATTGAAACCCGTTGCCTTGCGATGAAATGTTGTTCAAAAGCAACAAAATCTTACGTGCCAGCCGCTATGGCACAGCCAATTAAAGTCCTGGGCGTCTCGGACTTACCTATAGTACTAAAATAATACACTCATATACAAAACAGACCATCGTCTTGGGCGGGATTTGAATCTACGACCTCAGAGTTCCGTAGTCAGCTTTAGACGGAGTCACTAATCACTGGCCCACACAGGTTGTCAATTGTATAAGGCACTATAACATTAAATAATTTTCTCGTCCCCAAGTCTTTCCACTTCCATATCAAATTTTAGCAAAAAACTTTTTGACCTCAAACGTAACCCTAACCTTCAAAGTAACTCCGGGATATATTGGCCAATATTGTGACCTTAATGGCAACGATCACTTACCTCCTGTCACCTCTCTACACACACAGTCAAGTCCTACATACAGTCAAGTCTTACATCATACCATTGGAAACATTTTCACAGTAACACGGGTAACGCACAATCGCTCTTCCTGATGAACCTTTTTTTTCTGAAATACCCGTTAAAGAGCCATAAATCAACCTTTGAAAACCGTTTGTTCACTAACCTCCCAGCCTCCCGTGTGCAGATGATACACGATATCTTATAAAAAACCGGCCAAGTACGTGTCGGGCCACCCATAGAATAGGGAACCCTATTCTATGCGTGGCCCGACACGTACTTGGCCGGTAGTCACCCATATTAGCATCTATAATTCCTGTACCGATAAAGTTTTTTTAGAGAGGGATGCTCAGTTTTACCAAAAAAATAGCTATAAAGTTGAATATCCCGCAAACCAATACTTAATTCAAAAATCCTATTAGCAACCTCTCTAATGTCAAATTCTGGTTAAGTTAAGTTAACCTAAAAAAAAATTGCACATATCCATGCAAAGTTTAATGTTTATAGCTCGCACAATTTAGGAGGAAAGCCGAGGACAGACAGATGGACAGACATGACGAAACTATAAGGGTTCTGAAACTTGAACTACGGAACCCTACAAAAGTCGCTCCGACTGTAGATTGATGAGTCACGTTGGTACTGGCTGTTGGAGATTTGGAATGGTACTTAATTAATTTTCTACAGACTATGGTGCAAGGTCAGGGTGATTCCGGCTTGATCCCTATTATGTGGGACGAACAAAGCTCCAGGCAAAATGTGCGTGATAATATGCAATTTAATAGGTTAGATAAGCTCTAAATTCCCAAATCGTAAATGCTCGCAAACGCTCGCAAACGAACCCTTTTATGCCTTGAAGCGTGACCGGTCAGATTTATAAAGATAATGTTGTGGAAATCATAGGTACATACCCTATTTGTGTTATTTTTCCAATATAATATATTCCTCCAAGTCCCAGCAATCGACAATAACCTTATTTATCTGAAGACATTATTTATTTGGTTATAACCATAAGTATCATCAACTGTCAGTAACTGCCTAAGTGGCGCAATTGCATGACGTGCATGCGACCGCCGCGCCGTCCCTGTGGTCCGGGGTTCGATTCCTAGGTCGAATCAAATATTTGTGTGATCCAAAGATGTTTGTTTTGGAGTTTAGATATTTTCTAGGTTGATTTAGTATGTATTTAGATATATATAAATAGTTTCAGAAAAGGAAAACTCGACACAAATCCCTATATAAACGTCCGGCCAGGGTGGTAAATTCCCCCCCTCTTTGGAAGAGGCCTATGCCCAGCAGTAGGCGTCAAATGAGCTGAGATGATGAGTAGTGTTCAAAATAAAATTCGGGTGGAGAAGTGATCGTGTAAAGAAGTAAAAAGAAGAACGTAAAGAAACTCTACGCCTTTCTTCGCTCTAATAATTTGACCGTAAACAGTAACCATGCTGTATTATATAAAAATCGCGTACATACCCAAGTAATTGTACTCGTATTATGAATTAAAAGTTATTAGGAATTAAAAACTTTGTGTGTAACATTGGTCCTGGCTATTGGAATGTAGGTTCATACAGAGAGAATGGTTATTGATTTTATTCTTATGGGTATTAGAGGTGATATGTATATAGGTATTGATATTTTCTTCACTTTGACATAGTATATAGAGGTAGTGTCGCACGCGGCACACTCCCCCTCCGTTTCTATAAAAACGTAGATTCAGGAATAGGTCGGACTGAGAGATGGGTCGTTATGGCTTTATCACGTAACTAAACCGTTATGAATTTTCAAATAACGTTATGAAAACTATCTATTTTTGACAACTATCTATTTCGACAACGTCGTGCAGGGTGGCATGAAACGTGATTCCGTTGTTGTTTAGTGATATCATACACACAATGAACTTTCCTTCGTACTTTTCCAGCCTTAGGACTGGCTGTATAAATCTATTAGGATGACATACAGGCGTACTTAAAAGTTGATTGTATATACATAATCAAATATATACATATGCTATATACACAAGGTTATTATTTACAAATTTAAATTGACATTCAAAAATGTCAACTGCGTGACTTTTTTCGAAGACAGTCTTGTACGGCGTTCATTTATAGTAAGGCCCGTCTTACTGAAAATGCGTTCACAAGGGACTGATGTAGCCAAAATATTTCCGTAGCTGTAATACAGCTTTGACAAATTTGGGTATGTGTGCCGATGGTTCTTCCACCAGTTTAGGGGGCAATTGAACTGACCTTCACTGTTGAAGACTGGCAACATGTCGTCACTTACATAAGTGTCTACTTCTTTTATTGCCCTTGATAAAGGAGTTCCCATTGAACGCTGCGTACCAACCATTTCATTACTAATAGTCCATGGAGAGAAGGGGTCGTTAAAAACCTGCATGTTTGAAGAGGAAGACGCTACTGGTTCATGATGTGTACTTATTAAGTCCATCACCATGTCTTGAACTTTATTTCTCGTCGTTAGAGCATCATTTTTTTCGCTGAAAACCGTTAATTTATAACGCGGATCTAAAAATGTGCACACAGCAAACGTACGACTTTTTTCTACGGCGGCGAATCGGGTTTCCAATCCCACCTTCAAATCAGTGACGACAGAGAGAGCAGCTGTACAAAATGATTCTTCTAGCAATTTATCGCACGCTGTAAGAAGACTTCGTAGCGTCGTCAAAAAGCTTCAATATTCTTTAAATAGCTCCCATTCCTCATTGGTAATAACAGGTAGATTTTTATTCAAAACAGCCACAGTAGCTTGTATAAATTGTTCAAGGTCGACAAATCTGTCGACCATGTGGTATGTAGAATTCCACCTCGTAGGCACATCTTGTATAAGCCTCTTTGGTATACCATTTGGACATTCCATGGTTTGCGACTTCAATAGCTTTTCCATGGCAGTCGTACTGGTTTTAAAATGTCGTACAATTTTTTTAACCTTCTCCAAATTAACGGCAATCTTTTTAAGAGCATCTTGTACAATAAGGTTTAAACTGTGTCCATAACAGCCATAATGTTTCCAACAAATTTCCGCTATAGCTTTTTGTATGTTAGCAGCATTATCAGAAACTACAAAATTGATTTTATTGTTCATTATTATTCATATTGTTACGAGCCGGGGTTCTACGGAATGGAAAATGCCGATCAAACTACCACAAAACACTTTATTTATTACACCACTAATTTACACTTCACTATAATCTCACTTCACTTTTAATCGCACTTGAACTCGCAGGTATAACTCGTATTATCGCTCTGGAAATACTGATCCCCCGCCACCGAAGTGCTCCGCCTTTATAGTACGGTCATTACTCTAGATTACTCTAGAATCTTCACGGAAGAATTATCGCGAACATTCCACACCTTCGAGATGCTTCTAGATAACACGTTACATAGAAGTACCTTGACAGAACATTCCCGAAAGACGTTACGTAGTAGTACTGCGATTTGCTACTAGATGGCGCTGAGTTTGGTAGTCTTATTACTCGCTACGAGATGGCGTTACACTGCCCCCTCCTAAGACATGCTCGTCCCGAGCATTGTCAGGCCCATAATATCGCGCCAATCGATCCACATGAACTATCTTTGGCGCACTTCTTGGACTCTTCCGTATTCGGTAAGTGACATCGTTAATCTTGGTCACAACTCGGTATGGTCCATCCCATTTAGCTTGCAGCTTAGGAGACTTCCCTTTACTGCGGACTGGGTTATGTAACCACACTAACGAACCTTCATCGAAGCTCTTATTGTTTGTCTTTCGGTCGTAACGGGTCTTCATCTTTTCAGACATTTGTTGACCTGATTGTCTGACATGCTCATAAATGTCATTCATCCTGCTGCGCAAGTCATTCGCATAATCGGTGATATTGCGTGGAGCGTCAGGTGGTATACCGGTTATTAAGTCGGCAGGCAACCGTAATTCTCTTCCAAAGTTCGCATAAGCTGGTGTCACTGACGTGCTTTCATGAACCGCACTTCGGTAAGACAAAAGAAACGGTTGGATGTGCTTGTCCCAATCTTTTTGCCTGCTTTCCACAACTTTTGCCAGATATCTCTCCAATGTCTGATTAAATCGCTCCACCATTCCATCTGACTGCGGGTGGTAAGAGGTCGTTCTGGTTTTGTGAGTACCCATGACCCGACACATTTCCTGGAACACCTGAGATTCAAAATTTCTTCCTTGATCGCTATGGATTTCTAGAGGCACCCCGAAACGACAGAAGACTTCGTGAACTAATTTATCTGCGACCGTAGTAGCTTCTTGATTAGGTATAGCGAAGACTTCTGGCCACTTCGTGAAATAATCCATCACAACCATGAAGTACTTGTTTCCGCTTTCACTTTCAGGAAACGGTCCCGCAACATCTAGGGCTATCCTTTCCCATGGTGCCCCAACGTTATACAGTTTCAGTGCACCTCTGCTCCGTGTATGAGGTCCTTTCACGGCAGCACAACTCGTACATTTGCGACACCAGTCCTCAACGTCGTCGCGACAGTGGATCCAGTAAAACCGCTCACGTATCTTCAACAGAGTCCTTTTTACTCCCATATGGCCCCCTGAACATCCATTATGGTAGAGCTGTAGCACATCTGGGACCTTAACTTTAGGGACGACCATTTGCAAATGACAGCTGTCTCCTCGAGCATTTTCCCATTTGCGGCACAAGACTCCATCCTGAATAACTAAACTGTCCCATTGCGCCCAATAACTTTTTGTGATTGAACTCATTGAAGCGACGTCACTCCACATGGGTTTAGGAGCACTTGCTTTAATCCACTCAAATATTGGCTTGATGTCTGCGTCGTCCTGTTGAGCATGTTGTAGGCTTTCTTTCCATTCGTCGCTCAGATCCGTTTTAAGCATCTTCACAGGTATGGCTTCCTTTATCTCCTGTTTGGCACAGTGCTTACAGTCTTCAGGGCAAGGTCTTCTTGACAATGCGTCTGCGTTGCCATGGGATCTCCCACTGCGATGTTCGATTACAAAGTCATATTCCTGTAATAGCTCAATCCATCTGGCGACTTGTCCTTCTGGATTCTTGAATTGTAATAGCCACTTCAATGCAGCATGGTCGGTACGTATAAGGAATTTTCGCCCTAGTAAATATTTGCTGAAATGCTGCAATGTCTTCACCACGGCGAGTAATTCTCTCCTCGTGACGCAATAATTCCTTTCAGGTTTCGATAAGGATTTGCTGAAGTAGGCTATAACGACCTCTCGATCTCCTTTCCGTTGAGATAACACACCTCCGAGTCCGATATCACTTGCGTCTGTGTCAACTATAAATTCATTTTCCGCATCAGGATAACCCAAAATAGGTGTATTGCACAGACGATTCTTTAGCTCCTGGAATGCGATGCCGCAGCTTCCGTCCCAGCAGAATTGTCGCTTTTCCTCCGTGAGCTTGTGTAAGGGCTTGACAATATCCGCAAAGTTCTGGACGAATCGCCGGTAGTATGAGCACAAACCCAAAAATGCTCTGACCTGCGTCTTATCCTTTGGAACTGGCCAATCCTTGACGGCGATGATTTTCTCTGGATCCGTGCGGATACCATCTTCAGACACTACGTAGCCTAGGAAGCTTACTTGCCGTTTGAGGAATGAGCACTTCTTCGGGCTGAGCTTCAGGTTCGCGCTTCGGATCTTTACAAGCACGCGTTCCAGGTTTTGAAGATGCTCTTCTAACGTACGGCCCACGATGATAATGTCATCTAGATAGACAAGACAGGCGTCCCCAGTCAATCCGGCGAGTACAATTTCCATTAATCTTTCAAAAGTAGCCGGGGCGTTGCATAAACCAAATGGCATAACTTTAAACTGCCACAAACCCTTTCCTGTGGAAAATGCAGTCTTCTCTTTATCCTTCGGATCGATTTCAACTTGCCAGTAGCCACTTTTCAGGTCTAGCGTGCTAAACCACTTCACCCCTGTCAGCATGTCCAACGTGTCATCGATCCTTGGTAAAGGGTAGCTGTCCTTTTTCGTAACGTCGTTCAGACGACGATAGTCGACACAAAAGCGCATACTGCCATCTTTCTTCCTCACCAGCACTACAGGTGAGCACCATGGACTTGACGATGGTTCTATCACACCATCTTTTACCATTCCTTCAATCATGGTCTCAACTTCCTTTTCTCGTGCTACTGGCAGTCTCCTTGGTCGCTGACGGATGGGTGCCTCATTTCCTGTATTGATTTTATGCTGAACTAATCCAGTCTTCCCAATGTCAGCATCACTCGAAGAGAAAATATCGGCGTACTTGAGTAACATCTTCTTAGCCTTGTCCATTTCATTCTTCGTTAAGATGTTACGACAGTCTTCTAAAAGTGTCAACACATTGTTTCTAGCGTCCTTGTTGACGATGTTCCCAGTACTCAACTCTTGGCATCGGCGCATCCAATCTACTTCTTCGCAAGTGCCAATCAATGTGCTCTTTTCTATCACGTGTTCCTTATCACTAAGGTTCAGCACACGTACCACTGAGGCTTCATTGGCTCTTACCAGAGTTCGGGCCATTTTCCATGGAAGTTCATTGTATATCCCTTCTATGAGTACACATCGATGTGTTCGCCCAGAATTCTGAGGGAGACTAACTGGTACAGTCGTTTCTGATCTGGCAGGAAGCACGACCTTCTTCAAGCTGTACACTTTTCCTGATAACGCTCCTTCCATGAAAAGTTCCTCTTGACCACATTTCATCGCTCCTTGCTTGACGTCGATCTCACAAGAGTTCTTCCTCATAAAGTCTAAGCCCAGTATGCAGTCGTCCATTATGTCAGCCACGATGACATTATGCAGGTAAATTCCATTGCCCAACTTTAACTGCATCTCTTTCTCTCCTCGGACGGGTATGCGCTGACCCGTGGCCGTTACCAAGTTGATGCGGTCACGGTTTGCAGAGTCCCCAAGGAACCGATTTGCAAGTCGGGAACTGACAACCGTGCGAGATGCTCCAGTATCTATTGTCAGCTTGCATGGTGTTCCATTTACCTCGCCCTTGATGATCAGGCTGTTCCCATCCTGGGTTTGTGAGATCGAAACCCTTGGGGCTCTTCCAACATCAGCCAGCACCCGCCCCGCAGTCCTGGCATTTATTCGTTTCCCTGCTGTTGCTGGGCGGTGACGTTAGCCACCTTATCCTCTTGGGAACGACTTTCTTCTCTTTCAGCAGTCCGCTTTGGGCAACTGGATCGAAGGTGGCCCCTCTCACCACATGTGTAGCACCTAGGGCTATACCTCGTGAAACGGTCGCGAGCCGGTGATGCTACAACTTCCCTGACGCGGTGAGATCGATGATCTTTCCGTACGGCTTCGACCTCCAAAGCATGAGCCAAGGCGTCTTTGAGAGTCTCATGGTGCCCGAGCCTCACAGCAGCCCTGACTTCCAGGTCGTGGATGCCGTCGATGAATGCTTGCACCAGATTCCCATTGATGAGCGCAGGTACCGACTGGTATGCTTTCCGTACCAGCTTCTCTACTTCCAGGGCCCACTGTTGCAAGTTTTCGCCAGTGCGCTGGACACGATCCTTCAGCTGCGCACGATACACGTGTTCCAGGTGAGCGTCACCGTATCTGGCTTCCAAGGCTTCTAGTAGCTGCTCGTAGGATACATCGTCTCCGAGAGCTTCTAGGATGGTTAACGCCTTGTCTCGCAGACCCAATGTAAGCGCAGTCATGGCCTGGGCTTTGCTCCACCCGTTTGCATTCTTAACGGCCTCAAACTGCTTTTTATAGGCCGACCATGATGATGTCCCATCGAATGGCGGTACTTTAAATCCACGCGCTGAAGGTACGGCAGGTAAGGAAGTCGCAATCCCATCTCCAGCTTTCAGATTTCCCAGCTCTTTCCTCACATCTGTAATCTGGTTTTTTACATCTTCAATCCGAGTTTCGGCTTCCGTGATGCGGTTCTCAACATGATGAACCTGATCCTTCATCACATTCATCTCCTTGCCAAAAGTCGCTCGAAGATCTTTCATGAGGAGCGTCTGTTCCTCCTGGTGGCGTGCCTGCTCCTCCTTGTCGCGCAGCAGCTGTTCTTCCAACCGGCGGGCCTGCTCCTCCTGGCGGCGTGCCTGCTCCTCCTGGCGGCGTGCCTGCTCCTCCTGGCGGCGTGCCTGCTCATCCTTGTCACGCAGCAGCTGTTCTTCCAACCGGCGGGCCTGCTCCTCCTGGCGGCGTGCCTGCTCCTCCTGGCGGCGTGCCTGCTCCTCCTTGTCCCGCAGCAGCTGTTCTTCCAACCGGCGGGCTTGCTCCTCCTGGTGGCGGGCCTGCTCCTCCTGGCGACGGGCTTGCTCCTCCTGGCGACGGGCTTGCTCCTGTAGCATCGCCATCAGCGCAGCAAAGTCTGGAGGTGCTGGCGCTGGAGATACCGTGGGCGGGCAAGCTTCCACCGTTGGCTGCTGCTGACCACCCAACCTCTCCGGCGTATTACCTCCGAAGCGCCTGCTGTCCAACTCCTGCTGGCGCTGACCCCTGGTACGGACGCCCTCTGTGTCTTCTTTCGGTAACACCGGCATTGTCCAAATCCCCAATTCTGACACCAATTGTTACGAGCCGGGGTTCTACGGAATGGAAAATGCCGATCAAACTACCACAAAACACTTTATTTATTACACCACTAATTTACACTTCACTATAAAGCTTCACTAAACTTTTAATCGCACTTGAACTCGCAGGTATAACTCGTATTATCGCTCTGGAAATACTGATCCCCCGCCACCGAAGTGCTCCGCCTTTATAGTACGGTCATTACTCTAGATTACTCTAGAATCTTCACGGAAGAATTATCGCGAACATTCCACACCTTCGAGATGCTTCTAGATAACACGTTACATAGAAGTACCTTGACAGAACATTCCCGAAAGACGTTACGTAGTAGTACTGCGATTTGCTACTAGATGGCGCTGAGTTTGGTAGTCTTATTACTCGCTACGAGATGGCGTTACAATATCATTATTCATCAACAATTTCAATTAATTTTAATTTAATGTTTGCGCTACTATGAGTATCTTCAAATAATGAGCATTGTAATAACAATGATTTTAGTTCATATTGCTCTGTTATAAAATGTCCGGTTACTGCTATATAGCTTTCATTAGCGCGTGAGGTCCACATGTCGGTGGTTAGGCACAATTTTATATGATCATAGGATCTTAAGATATTAATTTGTTCTTTAACTTTTTCTTTGGTATTTTCATAAAGAGCTGGAATCATTTTATTTGAAACGGTTTTACGGCTTGGTAGCGAATATCCTGGAATCCAACTTGCGAACTTTTTGAACGCATTTTCTTCTACTAACGAAAATGGTTGATATCCTTCTATAAACAAGTTTAACAAATCACGATCAATTTTCTTTTTTGGTCTCCTGATATTTTTCGTGCAGCGCCATACGTATCTATTCGCTGTTGACGTTGTTGAGCTGCGGATCGTGGTAGAGGTTGAGAAGACTGCGGTTGAGCAACTGGGATGACGTTTTGTTGTTCCACTGTTCTGGAACCTGAAGGTACAGCTTCAATAGCCATACAAATAGCTTCCTGTGCTAGTACTGGATGTGATACAGGTGGTTTTTAAATTGCCTGTTGTTGTTTTATAACTAATTAATTGACCATAGGCATTGCACTTAGCCTTTTTATTCACCAAGTCTTGTTTAACAAAATGTTCCCATAAAACACTATTATTTACACGGGACATATTTAAATTTGACTTAAAATCTGGGCACTACACTAATATCATTTACATTAATTATTCACAAAAAAAATACACAAAGTTTTATATATTATAGTAAATACACTAAGTAACTTGACTAACTTTCTAATAGGTTTATTCACAAAGAAGTACATACTATGCAATGAATCATTAGTACGCAAATCACAACGGTCAATTTCTATAGTCTCATCAACCACGTGCGATTACATAACAAACAACAATAAGAATAATCTAATGAGAAATGGGACACTTTTTCTCAGCGCCTGTCAAGGTCAAAACTTCGAAACGAAAATAATATTTTTAAAACAAATGAAACTTATTTATTCAATTATCGACTTTCGTGCATAAGCGAAACGTCATATTATGCATTATCACATTAATAACATAAATTTCAATATTTCAAGTAAATTCAATGTACCTATGCACCTGTGTGAAATGTGCGAGTAATCTATCTTATATCTTACTTGCTTGCTCTTACCGTTGCGATATCGTTACGTTGCCAACTTCACGGACAACATTCATAACGTGATTTGTAGAGCGTTATGACTTTATGATATAGTACAAAACAAGCGATGGTTGCATACACGTAGTGATAATCATAATAGAGGGTTATAAAAAATAAATAGTTGTGCGTGGATAGAAAACGCGTGATCGTTGTCAAGCTAAATAGATAGTTGTACAACTATTGATGATATATAACGCCCATCGCTTCGGACAGTCGTTTTCCAACTCTCGTAGCGATAACATGTCTTAAGTAATTGCTGTCGGTTGTTATAAAGGTCATGTGACCCTATTCTATTGTAGTTCGGATATTGCAATACAAGTTGTGTACATAATTGTTACTGTTAAAGCTAATAAATGTGATGGGTACTTTTGTATAAAATCCTGACTTACTTTATTTTATTTCTTCGAATAAACCTTTCTATTAATTTATTCTGCTTTTGATTCTTAATAATAACATAATTATTTTTATATTTTTAAATATATTTGTATTTTTTTATAGATTTATTAAAAAATGTATTAAATATGTAAATAAGTTAAATAAAGGATATATTAAGATTGATGCCTAATAATGAGATAAGAGAAGAAGAAGATAAGAATATAAATAATATATATAAGATTATGATTTAAGAGAGGTAAAAATTAATAAAATATTAATACTTTAACAGCTGTATGATACTTTTGGTACTTCGTAATGAATTTATGACCACTTTGTTTGCTTTGTTTTTATTGCTAAGAGTTAGTATGCGTATTTATCTTCATCATAAATTAGAACAGTATCTAGAATAAATGTAGAAAAAGAATAAGGCTGTAATTATAAGTAATGGAACATATATATTATACTGCTGAGTTGCGCTCAGATAATGGGCACTTCGTGTTGTTACGACTCAGGTAAGTATGTGATTTTATATACCTTAGCTCTTGGTTTTCGCTATTGCGGAGAACCGATAGTACGGGTTAGGAATAATTAATATTAGTCGAATGTAATGGACTCATGGTCTTTGAGTATTATACATATTTGCACTAGCTGTAGGTACCGCTTCAAATAAAAATATATCGTAATATATTGGCGTGAATTCTAATTAATTGTATAGTTACACATAATTGCTTCGGTGGCATGGTCGGTAGTGCGACGGCTTTCGACTCCGGAGTCTCGGGTTCGATTCCCGAGTCGAATCAAATATTTGTGTGATCCACAAATGTTTGTTTCGGAGTTTGGGTGTTTTCTATATATTATGTACGTAGGTCACACTATAAGTTTTGCGTAACTTAAAAAAACAACATGTTAAAACGAAAATATTATGTTTATTGCTTTTCAAAATACTCTCCTTTACATTTTAAAAATTTTTTCATGCGATCGAACCATTTTTTAAAACAGGAGGACCACAGATCTGAAGGCATGTTTTCTACGTGCTGATTGAACGCTATCACTGCCTCTTCGGCGTTGGTAAAAGTGAAACCTCTCACCAATTCTTTGATTTTGGGGAAAATACAGAAATCACAGGGGGCTAGGTCAAGGCTATGCGCAGGATGGGTGATGAGTTGTACTTTTTCGGTAGCTAAAGATGACTTTGTTTTGTTGGCCGTGTGTGAAGCGTTGTCATGATGTAGGAGAACGCGGCTTTTGGGTCGTCTTTCGCGAACTTTTTCTAACACCCTGGGTAAACAAATGGTAGAATACCACTCGTTTACCACTCGTATTAACACTCTTTTGATCTTCGAGTGGAATTGTACAGATGAGACCCATAGCTAAGAAAAAAAACGCGATCATTTTTTTACCAACGTTTCTCGCCTGCCTCACTTTTGTTGGCTTGTTCTCATTTTCAAACACCCATTCACAAGATTGCTGTCTTTTTAGGGTTCAAAACAATAAATCCACGTTTCGTCTCCTGTGACAATGGCATAAACAGCATTAGAGTGTCCGTGGTCGTACTTCAGTAGCATCTGTGAGCAACATTCCACGCGAGCCCGCTTCTGCTCCGCTGTCAGTTCATGAGGGATCCAACGACAACAAAGTTTCCGAACTTTCAATTCTTCGTGTAAAATTTTCTGGATTTGACTCATACCAATTCCCAATAGTCCTCGAATTGTCTCATAGGTAATCCGCGGGTTTTCTTCAATTAACCGCTTAACAGTAGCCACATTATTTTTGTTAACGGCTGTTGAAGGCCGCCCTTCACGAAATTCGTCATGTAAAGAAACTCGACCTCTCTCAAATTCAGCAAACCATCGCCTCACGGTGCTCAAACAAGGTGTTTCTCTCCCAAAAGCATTTTGAAGGCACAGTCTTGCGGAGAGAGAACTTTTAAAACCATAAAAAATCGTCGCTTTAAAATCTTTTCGACTTAATTCCATTTTCGTTGCATACGTAAAACTTTGATGTGTGATAAAAGAACAATTGACAAATGATTTCCCGCCAATTGTTTTTTTTATTACTAAGAAGGTTGCAACGTTTAAAAAAATATAACATTCGAAATTCAAATAGTTCCGATTAGCTAGAAGTGCAAAGCTTTTAGTGTGCCCCATGTACATAGGAAACACCGTACAGTGTGCCCATGTATGTATTCAGAATTATATAAGTATTTTTATCAGTTGTCTAAATCCCATAGCACAAGCTTATAGCTTAGTTTGGGCTAGATGATGTTGTGTGAGATTATTCATAAATATTTATACCTAAATAATGAAAATAAGGAACTACCTACTTCTTGTATTGTAAAACTTTCTAAAAAACTTCGTCGTTACACCTACCCGCTTATTGTTATTATAACGAGTCATGATGACTAAAAATAGAGACGACGGAACGAGTTGTGATTCATTGTAACTCGAGCCGTCGCCGTCGTACTGTTCAGATCGCCGAGTATTGTCTAAGTAATGAAGAATGAACAAAGTTTGAGTTTCACTTCTCCTATGGACCAGCAACCCCAAATGGAAAGTCGACTAGAGGAAGACTGTGACGTCACTGTTTATAGAAACCACACTGCTCTGGATTCTCCGATATATAAAATATTTTAAAGGATTTTTATCTCTCTCCCTCTAATTAGTGCTATTTGTTTCTATAATAATATTTTCTGTATATTTAAAGTTAGTATATCCTATTATTGTTAGTATTATTCTATTGAATTACATATATATGTACTTGTTTCTCCTGATTAATATTCGTTTATACTCTCTTATTAAATCCTATTATTATATATTTTTTTAAAATATAATTATATTACATTGTACACAGCCCTATCATTTCTTGTAACTTTCATTCCATCCTAAAGTTGCCTGGAAGAGATTGCTCTTTAGCAATAAGGCCACCTGATGTACATTATTATTTTTAAGACTTGTCATGAACCATTTGTTTCTCTATTGTGTACAATAAAGAGTATTTATTATTTATTATTATCTCGTTTATTCATTTCTATTCTTATTTTATACATTTTTAAAAAACACAAATAAATTTAAAAATATAAAAAATAGTGGCCCACCAGTAGCGGAGTAGGACCCAAACTACCGGCGGTGGAGGCTACAGACTGAGAAACCTCCTAACAATACGGCACGTGTCGAGGATAACAGCCTTCTGAATCTGACTCTTGATCCAACAATCTAACGAGAGCCTCTTGAGATGTTGATCGAGACTCTTCGCTATTAATCCGTTTGCCGAAACGACCACCGGGACAATGATCGTCGAGTCTACGTCCCACATGGCGGTTATCTCGTAGGACAGATCAAGGTACTTACTAAGCTTGTCCTTTTTCACGGTTGTGGAGGTTCTTGGCATTCAAAAAGCGTCAACACCCCCACTTCCGCGGAATGTACAGTCTCATGACAGAAGATCGTGGGTGTAACATTCGATGCGATGTCAGTTGTTGACGGACTCGCCTATCTAGGGCGTCTAGTTCCGTTTGAGTCCACCTAAGTATGCCAAAGGAGTATAACAATAAAGGTATCACCCAACCGTTGAAAGCCAGCATTTTGTTACCACCAGACAAAGAACTGTTAAGAACTTTTGTCAGGCGGCCAAAAAAACGTTCTTTCATCGATTTCTTAATATCCTCTACCGCTATACCCAATGACTCTGACATACCTAGGTATTTGTATGTTTCGGTCTCGGTGAGAGATCTGAGAGTTATTATCTCAGAAAGTTGTAAATTCGGTGAATTTACAACCTTCCCCCGCTGTACATGCATAACCGCACACTTATCAACACCGAACTTCATCTTAATGGCATTACTAAAAACTTCCGTAGTTTTTAATGATGTCACTAAATCTTGGTGCTTCAGTGCGAACAGTTTGAGGTCAATTCTTCAGCAATGTGCTAAGTGGATTCAGTGCTAGACAAAACCACAATGGACTCAAACTGTCGCCCTGGAATATACCTCCCTCGATCCTTATCAAGCCTTGCGGATCAGAGGCGAACCCACCACTACCTGGTTGACAAAGTACTGTGGTCCACTGACCCATACACGAGACTAAGAAGGATTTAAGAGTCGGATAAATTTTATACAACTCTAAAATCCTCCCCAGCCATGAATGAGGCACCGAATCATACGCCTTCTTGTAGTCAATCCAGGCAGTAGAGAGGGCGCCCCTACTCCGCTTAACCTGTTGGCTAATGGCCATGTCAATAAGGAGTAGCTCCTTAGTACCACGTGACCCAGCCCTACATCCATTCTGAGCACTATCTAAGATGTTATTTAACATTATATGAGAATTTATTTTGGTTCTCAGAATAGATGTAAGAGCTTGTAGATGGTAGGTAAGCAAGTAATAGGTCTATGGTTTGGATTGAAGCAGGCGTTACTCGGCGAAAATCCATGACAAAGTAATGGCAAGTAAGATGTTAAAAACTTTCAAAATATAATAGCATTAATTTTTCGCAAAATTAAAAAGGACAAACAAACGTCGACAATTGTTTCGCCTCTAAACGAGGCATTATCAAGACTGTCTCAGAGAGAACAGCAAAATTTGTAGCCAGAAGTTTAAAAAAAAAAAGGTAATGTCTTGTATCGGTGAATACCTATTTAGAATTTCGTTAGCATGACTTGCGGTTTCTACCCGCGTTAGTTATTGTGACAAATCCTACATCGCGTTAGCGATATTTGCACACTTCTACTTATAACCAAATATGTTCTGGCTACAAATTTTGCTGTTCTCTCTGAGACAGTCTTGATAATGCCTCGTTTAGAGGCGAAACAATTGTCGACGTTTGTTTGTCCTTTTTAATTTTGCGAAAAATTAATGCTATTATATTTTGAAAGTTTTTAACATCTTACTTACCATTACTAGGTCTATAGTTTTTAGGTTCCGTGGTACTAACTGATTTATGGAACAGGAAGGTGATGCCAGTGGTCATAAAAGCGGGTAAGGAACAAGACTCGAGGGCTTCTTGATACTGTGTTGCCAAGCGTTCATGTGAGCTCTGAACCCACTTTATCCAAAAGTTGTGCAATCCATCCGGCCCAGGACTTTTCCAGTTCGGGGCCGTACGAATTGCACAACTAACGTCTTCGGAGTCTATGGTAATAGACTCCATGGGTTCGAGTATTGCATTCACGCTCGACGACACGGATCCAGTCGCCCTCCGAATGTTCGACGGGCACCGACCATATGTCACGCCAAAATTGATTCATGGCGCGAGCATCTAGCAGTTGTCCGTCGCTCAAACGTTGTCCAGTTCCCTCTCACTTTCGGTACACCTTCCTTTGGGCACTTTGGAAGATACGATTCTGCCAGTATCTGTCTACACGCTCTCTATAGCGACGAATACGACTCGCCCATGAATATACTTTCTGCTTTAGAAAGTCAAACGTTCCGTGACATTAGCTAAGTATTGCTGGGAGCTAATACCGGTCCCAGCCAATGCCTGAGTCACGAAACGCATGACCCGGGGACGATTATTTCCCCGGCTAAAACTGATAAGCTTCGCAATGAGAGTCCTAAATGTGCCGATACGTCGCTCGATTCTTGCCTGCCATACGGGCATACCATCCGATCGTGGTGCACGGTCAAATTCAGAGAATTTAACGCGTGCAACACGACAGGCGGTAATAACTCCACAGTAAAGAATCGAGTGGGCATCTAGCAAATCATTGCTAGTCCGTAAGTACGGATCTAGCAACGTATTCAGGGCTCCTATCAATGCCAGATTTCGTCTATGCATGGGTAAGCGTGGTAGCCGTGGCCTAGAGTTAGGTGCAAACCTATACTGAGAGATCACACCTTCCAAAGTACTCCTTAATTGCTCGCTTACCTGGATGGATATATCACTCGTGCCATCTCCCGCGTCGAGCACGGTCTCAACTAAAGTGACACTAGTTGCAACCGTGTGTGTAGCAGATGACGGTGCACTCGTTCAAAGAATCAAAGAAGAATCAAAGAATCAATTTCATTTATTCAGTTTAGGCACATAAAGAGCACATATGAATGTCAAAATTTTACAATTTTGTCAAGTAATATTATAAAAATACTAAATTAAGTAAGTACATAAATAACCATTAGAAAATGATTCTTTCGCTGGTTCGGTAAGTTGGTTCTCCTGAGAAGAGACCAGCAAGAAACTCAGGTAGATTATCCATTTTCTTTTTTAATATTGTTTTGTTTACATTGTTACAATTAGTTTCTATTGTATTATACGAGTGGCCAACAACAGAAGATTAGGGTGACCATGCATTTTTATCATTAAGATATTCGTCTACATTATAGTAGCCTTTCATCATCAAACATTTTTTAACTACTATTTTAAACTTATTAAGAGGCATGTCAACCAAATCCTGAGGAATTTTATTATAAATTTTTATACATTTGCCAACAAACGAATTACCAACTTTATGAAGTCTAATTTTTGTCTTTATTTTTATTTCTTGTATTAAAATTATGGTTATCGGAATTTTTTTTGAATAGATCTATGTTCTTCCGTACATATAAGATGTTGTCGTAAACATATTGAGAAGCAACTGTTAAAATATTAATTTCTTTAAATAATTCTTTCAGCGAGTCACGGGGTCCGAGTCTATAGATTGCTCGTATAGCTCGTTTCTGTAATATTAATATTGTCTCAATATCGGCAGCTGAGCCCCACAGCAGCAGACCATATGACATTGGAGTTGACGCTGGAGCTGGTCGAGTCGATAACACTTCCAGGCGAAGTCGATCAAGCACAGGTTGATCCAACAACTTGCATCGTTGGATAGCCCGCACTTGATCCGATAGTCGTTGTACGGCCAAACGCCTGAAACAAAGGGAGCATCCTTGAACGGTACGCAGTCAGGTTGGTTTCCCCATCTGTAGCCTCATAATATGCCCGCATGACGTTTTCATTGATGGACGAAGTCCATCGCATGCGGTGCACAATACCACCGGTAGTGGGGACCCTACTCGAAACCGGAAGGCTTCGAGGCCCCAAACTGCTCGGCGGCCGGATAAATTATGGAATACAAATTATATGAACTTTTTGGTAATATTATTTTGAATTCTGTATGAATTTTATGAATTGAGGCAAGATATTTTAGATAAAAATATTAAAATATTTTATAGATGAAAATGACGTCCAAAGTTGCCAGTTAGTTAGTTTAGTTATTATTATTATTATATACGTATTTAGATTATAATCAGGACGTAGAATTATGGAGAGTTCCGGACACTCACTCTGAGTCTTTCCTGGTGCAAAGATTGTCCATTGCCATTCAGCGGGGCAATGCTGCCAGCATCATGGGCACCTTTGCACCAGGAACGATGCAGGACGTATATTTGTGACTTTTTTTATTTCCGACTAATTAATTGTTTATTTTTGTATATTTATTAATAATTTTGTTAGCTTGACATGTACCTTGACATTTAATTTGTTATATTTAAATAAATTATTTGATACATTTGCTGTTAAAAAAAAAAGATTATAATCATGCCTGTATTCTCGAAGTGGTATCCCATTATTCACACACAATAACTTTGCTAGTACCGATTTCCGCTAACTGGAAAATTCTACGAGTATGTAAGCCAGAGCCTCGTATAGAGTTGAATGCGTTTAGTTCTTTGCTCATTCATTATGATGAACAATAACTTTATACTTATAGTGGGGTTCAAATAGGTAAATGAAAAGATACACATGTTATATAAGCAGCACTAAAAGCTTCATAACAGGCTTTGTATGAAAAGGAGGTAGTATAACTTGACTACTGAGTCGTTTAAAAGCATTCCTCATTTCAAACAAGCCTTGTTTGTGTTTATAATACTGGGTGTTTAAATTTAGAACAGGTTAAAATAAAATAAAATATAAAATAAAATAAAATAACGTTTATTATCTTTGAAATTTTCAGAAAATTATTTAGATTCGTCAGAAGTTGGTGTGACTCTACCGAGGGTTCCAAAATGCAACGAGACTGAGAAGAGCCCTCAAGAAACTCAGCTCGGCTTTTTTCAAAATATTTCATCTTAAATCTAATACAGAGTTATTTAGAAAGGAGCAATTCGTTACGTTGTTACAACCAGGCCGCCTTGTCATCTAAGAAATCATTAATACTATAATAAGCTTTATGGCAAAATTTACTTTTTATTAGTTTTTTAAATTTATTGACAGATAAATTTGCTATTTCGGTTGGCAATGTATTGTACATTCGAATAAAGTTCCCCGCAAAAGAATTACTCACTTTATGAAGCCTAAATTTAGGAACAGCCAGTTTATCCTTATTTCTTAAGTTTAGATTATGATTATCACTATTTTTCACAAAAATACTTATGTTCTTGTGGGTATACAATAAAATTTCATAAATATTATTATTATTAAATCTAGCTTTACAGGAAAAATTCATTTAAAACTACAATGTATCCTAATTTATTAATTTAATAAATACTATTAGGAATCAAAAGCAGAATAAATTAAAAGAAAGGTTTATTCACAAGAAATAAGCAAGCCAGGAATTTATACAAAAGTACCCACTATATTTATTAGTTTCAACAGTAACAATTACTCAACTTGTATTTGCAATATCCGAACTACAATAGAATAGGGTCACATGACCTTTATAACAACCGACAGCAATTATTTAAGACATGTTATCGCTACGATAGTCGGAAAACGACTGCCCGACCTATTCCCGACGATACGTTTTTATAGAAACGGAGGGGGGGGGATTTGCCATTACTTTTGGTCCCACGTAATAGGGGACAAGCCTATTGCCGTCACCGGGCACACATAATAATATAATAGGTTATGTCCAAAATGGCTAAATTAAAATTTAATAAAAAGTAGCAGCTGTATTGTAATTTAAAAAAAAATTTAAACCCGTTGCCTTGCGATTAAATGTTGATGAAAGGCAACAAAATCTTATGTGCCAGCCACTGAGGCACAGCCAATTAAAGTCCTGGGCGTCTCGGACTAGATATTGTATTAAAAAAACATCACAGCGTTTTTATCAACGCGGGTGACGCGGGTAAGTATACTGCATTAAACAGCATCGTGCATGAGTCAGGAACTCAATTCATATCAATAAGTAAATTAATATACTAGACAAGCAGGTTCAATATTGCCCAGATAGCGTTCAAGTATCGGACACTTAATTCAATATATTTAATAACAGTTTGAATGAAAACTGTGAAGTTATATTTAATAAACTCACGAAGAATAATTAATAGATAACTTTGATTTTTATTCTACTAGCCGACGCTCCCGACTTTGCTCGCTTGACAAATTGTAAACACAAAAACTGTCTTTGAAAACCTTAAATCATCTTAAATCATCGAAAATTAAATCTCAACTGCCAACTTTTCCTCCAATTTACTTTAACTGCGACTTTGAGCTTGCAACAATAAATGCAATAATTTTAATTCGAATACGTTTGTAATATGTCATGTATATTATGTTAAATGGATTATATGGATAAGTAGTACCAGGGGTAATGCAACATCTCCTGTGGTACTACCAGACGGAATAGTAGTACGACGGGCAAAAAATAATCCCCATGGTACTACCAGTAGTACCATTGGTAGTACCATGGGTAAGTAGGGCTTCGTTTGGTTTAAATCCACCTTTATACAACAGTAATGTCCGTCCGTGAACAACTTTTAACTCGAGAACGGTAAGAGCTAGAGACTCATTGTAAACGCCAATCGACTTAACATAGTCGAAAAACCATCACCATTAACTTGACCTTTGACCTCTGATCTCAAGGTCAAGGTCAAACCGAGGTCAAATCGAGAACGGTAATAGTTATAGACTCAAGACCAGCTGCAATAGACTCAGCATGGTCAAAGACCTCTAAAATGAACTTGACCTTTGACCTCTGATCTCAAGTCAAGTTCAAAACGAGGTCAAATCAACAACAGTAATAGTTAGAGACTAGAGCAGCTGCAATCAACTCAGCATGGTCAAAGACCTCTAAAATTACAATATACAAAATTACATAATTATTGACTAAAAATATTTACATTACAAAATATCGTTTAAAAAATTCTCCGCGTCATTGCCGACTGGGAAGGTTCCCAGAATGCTGGCTGTGTTGCCACGTTGGATGGTGATACTTATTCTTTGGGCCAGAAAATAGCCAGCCTTCTGGTCCTGAGAAGCATCGATTAGGCCTTTAGCAATGTCTCTATAAAGGCGGCGAGCACTCGGACCCCATGACCCCAGTGTCTCAACCACAAACGGCTCAAATATGTAATTACCTGCTAGGTTAGCATATTTACGCCGTTTAAGGCCTTCAGCCGATGCAGCAGCAGCGCCAGCACATCCGGATGTGCTTGGAAGGTGTGAAGGTGCTAAGGTGCCAACGCATGCAGCGTCCCACACCAAAGGCCTTCCCATCTTCCACGGTAGCAACGACATACCGTCCGGTCTCTTTCCATCGCTTCGTGCTAAACCATTTGGTTCACGGACGGCCGGAAGAACTGCGGTGGAAAGAGCCCTACGAATTATGTCGTTTAGAATAGCGTGCCGAGGTATACGACCTGCGCTTCTGCTACAAGAAAGGCCATGGTGTCCCAGATTATCGACGGCTACTCCACAGGTGCAATGATGCGGGGATACACAAGGTGTACCCAGCCGAAGGCAAGTGGCAATGCGGAAGGTTGTGTCGTCCAACATTGTACCGATGTTGGGCGATGGGAGCGCCTGGATCCGTAACCCTGACTCCCATTCTCCAACAGCTAGTAGGCGTGCACGCTCTGAAATATTGACAGAAGTGTCAATTAGTGTATTAATTCTCAATTTACAGAGCGGCGAATCCCAGTCAGTCGCTGTGAGCCTAGGCGTGAGGGCAGGTCAGTGTCGGGGCAATACATCCTCCAAGCATTTATGGTATCGGTCTTGCATCGCACCTCGGAATCAATCAGTGTATTTGACAAAATTTTCCTGACTAATTCTTCGGTGCTATGGACCGACGACAGAAATGCTGGCAGACTGACATCTGTGACTCTACGAATACCTAGCCCGCCCAAGAGAACTGGAAGAGACGCTTGGACCCAGGCCCGGTCATTAATATTTACATTCAAAACTTTACACAAAGAATTTTGTATTAAGTTGTCTAGTCTGCCCAAAATTTCTAAATTTTTCCAAAATTGTCCTGAACGGAGGGCATATGTAAATTTGGGTACGAAAAGACAAAAACGAAAAATAGTGAAAGCTGAATGAATACTGATATTACATAGACTATCAATAACCTGATCAAAATTTTGAATTTTTTCCTCGATAAAAGTAGAAAAGCCATCTTCTAAAATCGGGGACCCTAGGAGGCGTAAAGAAGTTTTGTCCAAAACTTTTATGCTGGGGGCCAAACAGTTGAATTTAGAGATTGTTGTTAATTTATCTGTGTTTTCAGATATAAAAATCTCACATTTATTTTTATATATATCTTGTAAAACTGTCTCTACTTTTCCCCCTAAAGTCCCGTCATCCAGGTACCAAATGTTGTAATGTAGATTAAATTTTTTGAATTATTGGGTTAATGGCCAAACTGAAGATGACTGGTCCCAACGGATCACCTTGCTGACATTCAACGGCTGAATTCAAAAGGTGGTCTTTATAAATAATTTTGTTGGCTGACTATTGCATTGCCAAAGAAAGTTAAAAATTTTGGGGGTTTCTAATTTGGCCTGTGTCAGCAAGGTGTCCCTGTTTACAGAGTTGAAGGCGTTTTTCAGGTCAACTTTCAAGATGACCTCTCCATCTTCCCTAGTGTCAAGGTATGTTGCAAGCGCATGGATTGCGGCCTCACAACCTCCTTTTGAACCAAAACCTAATGGAAAGGGTGGAAATTTGGTAGTAAGCTCCGTACAAAAACGACAGCAAATTTTGGCTGCCAAATGCCGCAAAGTGCTACCTACGGCAATGGGACGAATGCCACCATCCTTCTTGTTCAGGGCAATAAATTGGTCCCATACAAAATATCTGTAATGCCACTGTCCACATTGCCTGAGAGCATGAGATTGACTAGAGCTGTTAGCTCCCTAAGAAGTATATCACCAGCTTCCCCAGCGCTCGGACACAACAGATCCTTAAGATGCTGTGGTGTCAGACCGTCAAGTCCTCTGATCCAAAACGAAATGAGTCAACAGCTGTGCGCACATCCTTGTCAGTAGTCTCAAGATTTTCGGTATCGTTGTTCGGAGGATCAGGGAAAGAGAGGTCAGCTGCGGATGGTGGGTGCTTACTCTGCAAGCCCGTCCAGGTTTCTGCAGAATAAGGAGCCAGCACGTCGCTCCTAAAAAGTAGTCTTGCTGCCCCACTGATGTCGCCTTCCCTTACTTTATTCTCTACACGTTTTAATTTCTTGGCCTGAGAATAATCAGGGGCCGGAGTGTAGATTGAATTTGAATTTAAAATGCTAAAATTGTTTGTACAATTTTCTTTGATTTGGACCGTCAAAGATGTCAACGGCCTTTTCTTTACGTGTAGGGTTCTATAAGGGGAGGTTAACATTTGTTCCCAAGCGCTAAAGGTATTTTCCCGGACTATTTGACCGATACAGGAGGCTAAACATTGAGACACAGAGAGTCTCGCAGCTCGGGGATTGTTTTTAGAACTGGATTAGAATTTTTCATGGTACTTAACCTTTGCCAAAAGGGAATTTCGATATTATCAGAAATTTCTTGTTGATTTGGAAAAATTTGGGATATCGTAGACGCGCTTGAAGATACATTTTGTACTTTATGAATTTTTCCAAAATGTACTTTCAATCCGCGTTCACCTTTAAAAAACGGGCTTGAGGATAATGTGGGCACCGTAGAACCACTCGATGCACGATTGCAAGCTCACCTGAATTTACATCCGCATTGCCACATCCGTCATTTTGTGCTGCTGGCATTTATTTACACTTTTCACCTCTAAAATGATGTTGAACTTCATGTCATGTGACATTTTTTAGATTTTATGAAAAATCTTCTTTAAACTTTCGCGTTTTGTACACATTATAAACTTAAGACTAACGGGTCTTTTTTTAGTCTTTTACGGGTTTTTAACTTTCGAAATCTCTAAAATATATGGCAAATTTTTGTCATATTTTTAACTTGTTAGATATATATAACTAAAAAACCCTGACATGCATACCTTGTTTGCCTGACGTTACGACCAGGTGACATACACCGGCCGTTGTGCACTTTTTTTTTTTTTTGTTCCGCGGCCCTGGCTGCGGCCGCTCTAACGTCCGTTGCCGGGCGTCTCTGGTTACAAGCAGAACGTATTTCCAGTGGCGCCCGGCGGAACTCCAGTGGCGCCCGGCGGTCCAGTGGCGCCCGGCGGGGCCGTTGGGCACTGGCTAAACTTTTGATTTGATTTACTAAAGTCGATTAAAATGTCGGATGGTATCATCCTAGGTGTTATAGTTAACATAATCAGTTATAATTCAGTTTTGTTACTATAACTGCCTGATTTTTTTTATAGAGTTGTACACAGAAGTCATTTAATGTTTCACAGTTAAAATTAACAATGCTTCTAGTTTACGGACCATTCGTTGTGGCAAACAAACTTCATCAAAACTCGTGTTTCCTTGATGACGTTTACTTATTCTTAAGTACCCAGTTTAGGGAAAACACACATATCACGCGTATATCCCAGGAGGGGTAGGCAGAGGCACATTACCTACCCACAATTAGCCAGTATTTATAGTCCCACGTAATAGGGGGCAAGCCTATTGCCGTGACCAGATAGAAATTAGACTGTAGAACTGAAGTAAGTTGTTGTGGTGCGCAACGATAGTAATTCTTTTGACAAAAGGATTTGCTAACAGCTTTGTGCGTCGGATGTTTGAACAATGAAAATCAGGAAAATGTTAACAAAGAAATTAGGTACACAGAATAATGCTAAGAATTTTGTTATTCTTAAGGACATTCTGTGCGATGTCGCGAAAATTTAGCGGTGTCTGTTATTATGTCTAATAAAATAAATAAAATAAAAAAGCCTTTTATTCCATGCATTTACAAAATGATTATTATGATAAAATGTGTAAATAATTAAAATGTGAATTAATAATTAAAATGTGTAAATATTTTTTCATAAATTGTAAATAATCTTATATAATAAATTGTTGATAATTAAATCAAAGAATCAAAGAATCAATTTCATTTATTCAGTTTAGGCACATAAAGAGTCATGTCAAAATTTTATGTCAAACACTATTATAAAAATACTAAATTAATTACATAAATAACCATTTGAAAATGATTCTTTCTCTGGTTCGGTAAGTTGGTTCTCCTGAGAAGATACCAGCAAGAAACTCAGGTAGATTATCCATTTTCTTTTTAATAATGTTTTGTTTACATTGTGTTACAATTTGTATTGTACGAGTGGCTAACAACAGCAGATTAGGGTGACCATGCATTTTTATCATTAAGATATTCGTCTACATTATAATAGCCTTTCTTCATCAAATGTTTTTTCACTACTATTTTAAACTTATTAAGAGGCATGTCAACCAAATCCTGCGGAATTTTATTAAATATTTTTATACATTTGCCTACAAACGAATTACCAACTTTATGAAGTCTAATTTTTATCATTGCCAGTTCATTTTTATTTCTTGTATTATAATTATGGTTGCCGGATCTTTTTTTGAAGAGTTCTTGTGTAAATAACTTAAATGTTTGTGCGTCGGTATCCAATATTTAACTTAAATGTGTAAATAACTTAAATATTTATATATTTGAATATTACTATTTACTTGAATTTAAATTATTATTTATGCATGCATAGACCCCTCTCAGATGAAGGCCTCCTCCAAAGATTTCCATTTGTCTCTGACTTGAGCCACATTGATCCAGTCTGGTCCAGCGATTTTTTAATGTCGTCCTCCCAGCGAGTATATGGTCTACCAACACGTCTGGTCATGGAAATTCACAAATAAGATTAAAAATAAAATAATTACATGCCAGAGAGGAAAGGAGCGTAGCATGCTAAAAATAAAAACACACAGAATCCGTAATAAAAAAATAACAAAAATAACAAAAACAGTAGATGCGCTCAATTTTGCTCAAAGGCAGATATTTAAATGGGCCGGTCACGTAGCACGACTTCAAGATAATAGATGGACATCTGAAGTAACTACATGGAATGGTCCTCATGGGAAACGACGTGTTGGTAGACCATGTGTATCTACTTTCTTATATTTTATTCCATTATATACACGTGCATGGGTTTGCAATTTGGTTTTTTATTTTATTTTATTATATGCACGTCCATAAAAAAACTGGTCTGTTTTTTGTTCACGAGCAGACCATATATTTATATTAAATCATTAACTTACTAAAGTGCTTCTGGTCTTAATAAAAGCCTATTGACGTTTCGGGGAATTCTGGGTTTATTTCCCGTAACCTTGTTCATTCGTGTATCAAACAACAAGGTATACCGCGTGCACGTGAGGTTAACTTGGTCCCCGGAGGTGTTTATAGAGCCCCTACATCGAACATTTTAAAACATAGGTACTATAGTGGCGGCTTTACAGCTGAAAGTATCCCTTAATATTGGATGATTAGATTAGATTATATTATACTTTATTGTACACCAATACAAAAATACAAATGAAACAGAAACTTCATATTTAAGTAGTATGTACAAATGGCGGCCTTATCACTAAAAGTGATCTCTTACAGGCAACCTTTGGATGGACATAAGTAGATAGAAGTGAAGTAAACAGTGGATAGGCATATATTATGAAAAGAAAGATGCAAAAGTTCTGAAAAGAAAAATAATGGAATAAACTGAATATAGTAATTATAGAAGATATACCTATATATAGTAAAACTTAAACACTATTAAATATACCTTGTAGGGAATTAGGGATATATAAAAACAGAGTGGAAAAAAATAGACTAGAGTAGTTAGGAGCCAAGGTAATGGTCTTTTAGCATTCGTATAAAGACAGCCAACGTTGTTGCTCGTCTAACAACTACCGGCAGATCATTCCAAAGTCGCACGGGGTTAATGGAGAAAGACCCACCATAAAAAGTCGTTGAGTGCTCTGGCACTGCCAACACCAGGGTCTCCGACGACCTCAGGGATCTCGTATGTGTGTCATTAAGGAACTTGAATCGTTCTTTTAAATAAGTAGGGGTACTGGTATTAAAGAAAACATTGTAAAGGATAGAGAGGATATGAGTATTTCGTCGAAGGCGAATTGGGAGCTACTTGAACAAATTGCGGTATTCGGACACTGATCATAAAATATGAATCTAATAGTTAAATTTTGGAGGCGCTCAAGCTTGTTAAGTTGCTCCTCGGTGACATCGAGATAGCTGACGTCGGCATAGTCCAGGATAGGAAGAAGGATGGATTGAGCAAGCGCAACCTTGGTGGCAGTGGGCAGAAAGTTACGTAGTCTGCGTAAAGAACCTACTGATGTGAACAATTTGCGACTTACTTCCACGATTTGTGCGTCCCAGGATAAGGTACTGTCCATTAAAAAACCATTAAAAACTATATTTGGTAACTGTGTCCAGTCAATATCTGACAATTTTCTGCTACTGTCAACAACACATTTCTGAGTTTTGGAGGGATTTACGTCCCACGTACAAATTTGAAACAGGTCTATTGATTATATTAATGGCCTCACTCAAATTACTCGATGGAGCCTGCATGTAAATTTGTAAATCATCTGCATAAAGGTGGTAAGAAGAAAGGAGGGTTTTAGTTATGGAATTAATGAAGATTGAGAAAAGTAATGGGGAGAGAACGCCACCCTGTGGTACGCCAGCAGATGTAAAACACCAAGAGGAAAGGCATTCATCGTAACATACACGCTGTCGACGACCAAACAGGTAATTCTGAAACCAATCAACCACTGCCGGAGATATATTAATAGAGCGTAGTATGCCCAGCAGAATGTGAAAATCCACTGTATTGAACGCGTTACTAAAATCCAATAGGGAGATAACAGTGAGATTTCCATGGAAGGATGGTGAAATAGAATTAAAAAAGAAATTACTAAGTAGAAAGAGAAAAAAGAAATTAAAGCTTAAATACTCGTAATAGAATTGCTCGTTACATATTACAGAATCTCAGCCCGTTTGAAATGTATGTTGTGATAAAAATGAGTAATGTGTAAGTGGGAGAAATATTTCATCCAGTAAATCCCATTTATCCATCTGACTTATTCAGCGTGTCAAAGTTCGTAATACATCAAAATACCCCACCATGAACGCGTATCGGTAGATAAATTTTAGAAAATTCATTGAAACATGAAAGAGGTATGTGACGAGCATCGAATGGAATATGTAATCGGTCTATATAGCGACCGCAGCAAGATAATAATAAAAAAGAAACAAATATGTTAGGATAATTCACAAAACGCCATCTAGTCTCAAACTAAGGAGAGCTTGTGATATGAGTAGGTACTAGATAAAGTGATATAAATACTCATATACATTTTTTTTGTAAATACTAGGAAACATCCAGACTTTAGTACAAACGTAAGTCTTTTATTTTTATTTTTTTTTATATTTGATTCGCTTAATTGACGCCGCCCGCCTAGTGGTAAGTCGTGACGACGTCTAGCGATTGTGGGCCACTCTCACAGCACACAATACTATAGAGAGTGGCCCTCAACTTGACGACCTACTGATGTGCCTCTTCACGCTCCGCTTAAAGAACCCAGGATTATATGTGGGAGGAAACACGTGCACAGGCAGGGCGTTCCAGGCCACTTTTGTTCGGCAGAGAAACGAACGTTTAAAACGTTCGATTCTCGCGAACATACTATCCACTGTGTGGGAGTGGCATCTCTGCCCGGCACAGGTTGTTCGGGATCGGAAGGAAGAGGGTGGGATCAGGTTGAAGAGCTCTTCAGAACACTCGCCGTGGTAAATACGGTAGAATGCGGCCAAGGAAGCGATTGTTCGGCGCTGAGCTAGCGGCTCAAGGCTTCCCGTTACCTCCGGACAATCTATAATACGGATAGCGCGTCGCTGCATAGCATCAGATGTGGGTATATTGCTATTCGTAAGAAACAGATATAGCAGGACTGCAAAGCATTTATAGGTTTGTAACATCGGTCCTGGTGGAGTGCCGTATGACGTTAAAATTGCAAAACCTCGGAAAGCAGGGTCAGTCAATGACTCTTCTTAAAATTGTTGATTGAGCATTGTTCATAGCTAAAAATAAAAATGTAAAAAAAAATTGCGCGCTCTCGATTACAAAAATAGACTTACTTATCTATTTGTTCCGATTAAACTCTAAAATTTATTTTTTTCTTTAGACCCTTAGCAACGGCGTTGCCGCGGCCGCCCGCAACACAGTCATGGGGCCCGCCTGGGGCCAACCACCCCAGGAGGCTGCCCCACATGTTGCGCATAATCCTGATGTGGGATCGCCGCTCCGGGTGGTAACCGGTGTGGGGTAGCGGCGGCCTTGCATCAGGGGGGTTTGGGAGCCCTTCCGTCCGGCGAGTCGGCTCCAACATAACCACACGGTTCTAGACAAAGCTAGCCCCTGCGCTTTGTCACTTACTGCTGCACCAAATGTCGCCCTGTCTTCAAGCTTCTTCTTCAAAATCTACAATGGCAGTGCAACAAAAAAGAAATAAACGTTACACAGCGGCCCTAGGAAACCCCACAACTTCACATTTCGAGGTGGAGTTCACTAACGTCCGTGGACTCCATGCGAACCTCGATACCGTCCACCACCACCTTGAGACGGCAAGGCCCGCTATGATGTTCCTCACGGCGACACAAATACGCCGCCCTGACGACACGTCTTACCTGTGTTACCCCGGCTATGTCATCGAGGAACAATTTCGAGACAAAGCCGGGGTGTGCGTGTTCGTTAGGGCGGATGTTTGCTGCCGCCGGTTGCGCTGCCTAGAGAACCCCTCCAATTCCGTCCTTTGGCTGCACGTAGACCATGGCTCTATGAGCCAGATCTACGTATGCGTCTACCGATCCCACACAGGGGATTCTGAGACAACAAAGCTCTTCCAGTACCTCAGCGAGACGGCTGATGAAGCGCAGGTGCGGTTCCCGAACGCTGACCTAGTATTTCTGGGGGACTTCAATGGCCATCACATTGAATGGCTGGGGTCCCTCAAGACTGATCATGCGGGTAGAACCGCCCATGCGTTCGCTCTCTCCCACGGTCTGACCCAGATGGTATGCGGGATGACCCGGATACCAGACAGGTCAGATCACGCGCCCGCTCTGCTGGATCTACTGCTGACGAGTCGCCCAGCCCAGTACAGTGTTTCGGTAGGAGCCCCACTGGGTAATTCCGACCACTGTGTTGTTCACGCTGGCATGAAGGTGTCACCTCCTGCACGTCCTGTACAAACGTCACGACGACTATGGCACTACTCGTCAGCGGATTGGGACGGTCTACGCGATTATTATGCGTCCGTCCCCTGGAGCCAGCGCTGCTTTGTAGGAAAGGCTCCTTCGGATAGTGCTTCTGCTATTGCTGGCGAGATCAGTTTAGGGATGGATTATTACATCCCTTTCACTGATGTCGCCAGTATCCGCAGAGCCCGTCCCTGGTTCGGGCGAGATTGTGCCAAAGCTGTTCGACAAAAACAGTCGGCATATCGCGCCTGGATCAGGGCCCGGGCTGTGCGCGACCCAAACGTGGGCCATCTCAAAGCAGCGTACAACCGGGCCACAAAGTCGAGTAAGAGGGCCTTTAAGAGAGCGGATGCCCAGCACGTCGCGCGGCTTGGTCAGGAGCTCACTTCCCATCCCACGGGCAGCCGTGGATTCTGGCAACTGGCCAAAGCCGTGCAATCTAACTTTTGTCAGCCCTCGCTGCCACCGCTGCGTTACCCAGATGGAACACTGGCTCACAAAGCCCAAGAGAAAGCGGATATGCTCGCAGACCTCTTTGCGGCTAATTCCCGGGTCGACGACCGTGGCCTGCAGCCCCCCGCCATCGCCAACTGTGGCCACACAATGCCTGATATTGATATCAGGCAATGTGATGTACGGGCAGTGCTGCGGTCACTCGACACGCGGAAAGCCAGTGGCCCTGACGGCATTCCGGCGGTGGTGCTACGAAAATGTGCAGCTGAGTTGTCTCCAGTATTAACGCGTCTGGAAGGAGGCGAACGTACAACCGATCCCCAAGAAAGGGGATCGGTCCGATCCAGGCAACTATCGACCCATAGCTGTCACCTCAGTCATTTGCAAGGTGCTTGAGCTCCTTATAAATAAGCAGCTCATGCAATTCCTAGAGGATCACTCGCTAATCAATGATCGACAATACGGCTTCAGGCCAAAGCGATCAACGGGTGATCTTCTGGCATTCGTAACGCATGTCTGGGGTGGGGCTATGGAAAGGCATGGCGAGTCCTTAGCTATTAGCCTGGACATCGCCAAAGCCTTCGATAGTGTCTGGCATGCTTCGCTCCTTTCCAAGCTTCCGGCATATGGTCTACCTCCTCAACTGTGCAGCTGGATTACCAGCTTTTTAAACGAGCGCCGAGTGCGGGTCCTCTGCGATGGCCAGGCTTCTCGCTTCTTGCAAGTGAATGCCGGGGTACCGCAGGGGTCCGTACTATCACCAACTCTCTTTCTTTTGCATATCAATGATATGCTATCCCTCGGGAACATTCATTGCTATGCAGATGACAGCACACTGCACGGGAGTTACTCGAAATGAAATGAAATGAAATTAAATTGAAATTAGGAGGATTATTGAGGAGGAGAGACGACGACTCGTGGCTGATCTCGACCGTAACCTCGACAGTATCTCTCAATGGGGTACCGAGAACCTGGTCGAGTTCAATGCCCGCAAAACACAGGCGTGTGCATTTACTGCGAAGAAATCTTCTTTCCTTCCCCTACCCTCTCTTCAGAATGCATTATTACCAATGAAGGACAACCTTGATATCCTTGGCATAGATGTTCGTCGAGAGCTCAATAATAAAAACTACATCGAAAGATTTATAGGGCTAGCTTCGCGGAAACTAGGAATACTGAATAAGGTAAAGAGATTCTTTACACCGGACCAGAGGTGTCTGCTGTACAAGACGCAGATTAGACCCTGCGTCGAATACTGCTCTCACCGCTGGGACGGCTCCGCGAAGTATCTGCTGGACGCTCTCGACGCTATGCAGCGACGGGCTATCCGTATTATAGATTGTCCGGAGGTAACGGGAAGCCTTGAGCCGCTAGTTCAGCGCCGAGCAATAGCTTCCTTGGCCGCATTCTACCGTATTTACCACGGCGAGTGTTCTGAAGAGCTCTTCAATCTGATCCCACCCTCTTCCTTCCGATCCCGAACGACTCGTGCCGGGCAGAGATGCCACCCCCACACAGTGGATAGCATGTTCGCGAGAACCGAACGTTTTAAACGTTTGTTTCTCTGCCGAACGATAGTGGCCTGGAACGCCCTGCCTGTGCACGTGTTTCCTCCCACATATAATCCTGGGTTCTTTAAGCGGAGCGTGAAGAGGCACATCAGTAGGTCGTCAAGTTGAGGGCCACTCTCAATAGTAATGTGTGCTGTGAGAGTGGCCCACAATCGCTAGACGTCGTCACGACTTACCACCAGGCGGGCGGCGTCAATTTGGCGAACCAAATATAAAAAAAATAAAAAAATAAAAAATAAATAACTGGACACATTTCAAAAATTCTGTCACTATTTATTAGAATGCCACAGTGTGCCTGAAACATTTTTACAGGAAATAAAACCACACGTGCGAAGCCGAAATAAAATGCTAGTATTAGATATGTTAACTTCATAGAAAAATCCTTTAATTGTTTGATAAGATTTTTTAAAACCTTTAGAGGGGCTCGTGGTCTAGTGGTAACCGATCATGTTAACACATTGCAAAGGTTAAGCAACATCTGGTCAGGCCGGTCTTAGGGTGGGTGAACATTTCTTAAGACACTGAGACCCCTCTGTGCCTCGGAGAGCACGTTAAGCCGTCGGTCCCGGTTGTCATACTAACATCTATGGCAGTCGTTAGGGGTAGTTGGAGCCCTAAATCAAAAATCCGACCGGTCTAACTACAGAACTTCGATATCGCCCATGGGTTGTGAACGTCAGATGGCAGTCGCTTCACGGAAAATATCGAAGTTCAGCCGAATCGCAGTTAGACTGGAAAGCCGACCCCAACTAAGTTGGGAAAACGCTCGGTGAATGATGATTTTTTTAAACCTTTAACTTTTTATTAAAAATACATTTTGTATTTTTAATACTTCCTTTGTGAGATGTAGATAAAGTCGCCGTTGGCGGAGTGGTATTCAAAGTATACCTACCTTTTATTAAAAAACGTAGGTAAAATCTGACACTCATTTTAAACAAACAGGGACTACAAAAGACTTTAATTTTAGCCGCTCCTTAAACACAATTCAACATAATCTACTTACGTTGTTCGGTAATTTTTTAATCCCATTTGAAGCTTCAGCTGAAATTTGGGAGGGCTTTAAAAGCTTGATTTACATATACACCATATGTTTAGATGAATTTTTTATATTAATGATTCCTTTATTGCTTTTCTGTTCAGAAGTAGAAAGATAGAAGATTGAATTTTAACACAGAATGACACAATACAATAGATACTAGGTAGGTAGGCGGAATTGTCCGCACAAAGCAAAACAGAGGCAAACACAAAACTAAAGAAATAATATAAAATAAGTAGTGGGAATTGGGCACCCATATGCCAGCACCGGTAAAGCCGTCAAGTGTCATCCCACTGTAAAAATTAGGCCTCCTCTTAGCTTAATCTATACTACTATTATAAAGAGGAAAGATTTGTATTTTTGTTTGTAATGAATAAACTCAAAAACTATTGTGCCGATTTCAAAAATTCTTTCACCATTGGAAAGCTACATTCACCCTGAGTAACATAGGCTACTTTTTATCCTGGTATTGTGTTACCACGGGAACCGGGAAATCACGCGGGCGGAGCTGCGGCGATCAGCTAGTGCTATTATAAAACAGCACTGGTTTTCAGAGAGGGCCCAGTAAGTAAATGTTCCACATTGAGAACTAGATACAAATTGAGGATGTGTAATGAACCTCTGCCTGTTCTCTCAGGTATATAGGCGTCATTTTATCAACACGCCTTAATCCCGTAGTAGTATATGTAAAAGTGGTAGTTCTTATTAAACTACTTCGAATAACTACTACAGTATAAATTCTCACACCCACAAACCGTGAATATCGGGAAGTGCAAACAAAATTAGATAAATTGTAACTCCTGAATTCAGGCGGCTTATCACCAATGCTTTCATTCGAGAGACTTATCTTGTATCAGCATGTTATTCCCTTTCATATAATTCAGTATCGTTTCTGAAAGCGTCGCCGGTGGTCGCATTCACAGCGGTGAAATTCGGGAGACATCGTGCGAAACTTGGTACATTGAAAGTTTGTATGAACGGTGTGTGGATTTAGTGGTTTAGTACGTGAGTGTTATTGAATTCAAGAGGATTGTTTTAATTAACTGGTAAGATGTTTTTAAAGTTTATTCTGAAAAATAATTAGCTCACTTGCACGCGGTGCACTGACAAAGACGAGGCTCAAATTATCCAAAGTGCTCGGAAATGGCAATTAATCTCACCCCCTATTGCGTGGGACCAAAAAGTTCCCTGACGAAGGGTGGACGTATTGGATGTCGTTATACTTAAGGTAAGGTCACAAATATATATCCAGATTTTCTTTCCGGGGTTTATAGGCGAACACCTTTTTGTACGCGGACATCTTATCGAACTTTTGGTCGGTCTACTGTAATTGTTCATGGGAACTTTTCATTTGGATATAAAATCTCTTGTAGGGAGAAAATTACTTGGGTGTTGGTATGTTGTGATTGATCAGAATCGAATTATTTTCTATTTTATAAAATAAAAGCATAATGTAGTATTCTTTGTTTACGAGTTCTATCTTCGGGGCCCAAATCGTCCTCACCTGGGTGCAGTGAACCTGCAGACAAACAGACGTAAACGGCAATAAACTCGCCCTCTATTACGTGTAAAAAAACAAAACGTGTTCGCTCGTAATGAACCTAATACCAACACGTTAACGCTGGGACTGACCTTTATCACCGTAAAGGCCAACACAAGCACAGACTCATACTAACACAAAGTCGTGCTTTTATAAAGTACAGTTCGCGAGGCCTAAGCTGAGCTTTACAAATTTAACGTACCTATGTGCAATCACACAAATGTGTGAATGCACATAGGTACGTTAAATTTGTGACTTGTTTTACTCACATACGTGTCGTACACGAAGCTTTTTTACTCTACTTTTCGTGATCACTCACACAAATGTAAAGCTCAGCTTAGGCCTCGCCAACTCGCCCCCAGAGGGTTACGGCGGTTAAGGTCATACGTGGCTATCGCACCGTGTCGACGGAGGTAGCGTGTGCAGTGGTCGGAACCCCCCCGTGGGATTTGGAGGCTGAAGTACTCGCCGAAGTGTACTGGCGAAACAAAGCACAAGACGGCGAGCGGCTGGCGGAAATTTTAGAGAAGTGGTCGTCCTGGTTGGAGGCTCCACGTGCAGGTATTACCACCGTGGAGGCATGGTTGCTTCGGTAAGTACTTGTGCCAGATTCCAAGGAGGGAGGTGAGTTTCGCCTGCCACCACTGCGACTGCGTCGAGGACACGGCGCAGCACACGCTCGCGGTCTGTCCAGCTTGGGACACGCAGCGCCTTGCCTTTATTTATTTATTTTATTTTTATTTTATTTTGTTTGAGAAGTTTTACCGCAGTTGCGTCTTTCTGCGAGGATGTCGTCTCGCAGAAGGAGAGTGCGCAGTGTGTCAGGGAGAGCTGTGCTCGCAATGACCCGCTTCGCACCCGACGTCCAGGTGTGAGAGGCGGGATCTGCTCTCCACCCGCATCACGCCACCCACGAAGGGGTGACGTCCATGTGTGTCTGGACGCCACCCGTAGAGAGGTGTATATACAGAAAGGATGCCCCGTCACACCTGGGGCAGGCGCAGGGGGACCGCTGAAGAAGTAGCAAAATTGTTCCCGGTCCCCCTGAACAGGCGCAGAGTATTGGCACACCGCAGGGGTTTTAGTGTGTGCAATGTGTGTCCCCGCACCGTGCGGTATTCGTATCGAGGAATCACCCCTGCGTTAACAAAAAAAAGGCCTCGCGAACTGTACGACTTTACCGTTGCATAAACAATAAAAAAACCTTTTTTTATATATCAGATGAGTACTTCCAGAGATTATTGCGTTCCATAGTTATCAAATGTAATTTCTACATGTTTATGTGTCACAAGTTTAGCATTTATTTCATTACAAGTAGGTATTTGCAATACCTATGTTAGAAACTTACTTTCTGATAACAGAGATATGACTAAGGCCTATTAGTACTTTACTATTATGTACCTATTCGCAAAGTACTCATTATTTTCTTTCAAATTCTAATACCTATAAATGTTCACAAACACGTAATTTATTTTTAAGTTTTACAATTACCACACACAATAATGTTCTCATATTTAAGTATTAATTCCTGTTCGTTTGTTTCGCTAAAACTCAGGAATGGTTGGACCGATTTGTTTTGAACTTGAGATATTTGTGGTAGGTTCGCTAAGGGAGTTTGTTCCCGCAGGCAGTTTGTCTGCGGGTAGGATGAAAGTGGGCATTGATAAACCATCTTGCCATAGACTCACTCTTGCCTTAGAAGCGTCCGTGCAGCTGGCAGGAGTAGTGCGGAGAAAGTTGCATCGGCTTTCCAGCCATTTGGTCGCTGGGTTTTGCCGATAGAGTAGGTGTCTAGGATCAGCCATCTGTCTAGATCTTTCAATTGCAGTGGCGACCTCTCTACGCGGGGGGGGGGGGCAAAACTAGCCTGTGGATACAACTTTCTTAGACAGCCAGTGATTTTTTCTCAAGACATTACGTAGGTGCGTATAAACACACCGTACATTCCCGTAGAAGAATATTATAGTAGATTATGAAAGTAGGTATAAGGGGCTCGTGGTCTAGTGGTAACTGACAACGTTGACACATTGCAAAGGTTAAGTAACATCGAGTCAGGCCGGTCTTGGGATGGGTGACCATTTCTTAAGACATTGAGACCCCTCCATGCCTCGGAGAGCACGTTAAGCCTTCGATCCCGGTTGTCATACAGATATCTATGGCAGTCGTTAGGGATAGTTGGAGACCTAAATCAAAAATCCTCGCGGTCTAACTACAGAACTTCGATATTGCCCATGGGTTGTGGAGGTCAGATGGCAGTCGCTTCACGGAAAATATCGAAGTTCAACTGAATCGCAGTTAGACTGGAAAGCCTATCCCAACCGCGTTAGAAAAAAGGCTTGGTGGATGATTATGAAAGTAGGTATAACTTTATTTGAGAGAGAAATGCCTTTCGTTTTACTTCAATTGGTATGTAAACTTATTTTCATATAAGGACTTGAATTAGTAAACTTATTCATCTCCTGTTTTACTGTTTCTTTTGACTACACAAAACTGTCACACTGGCTGTTTGCAGGTTTATGTCGTTTTATAGAGATAATTTAAAAAGTAAAAAGGTGCCGCCCTTAAATATCAAATACTTTTTTCATTTATTTAATGGCGTTACTACATTTCTACTACCAGTTTCAAATTGGAATAAAACTTCAAAGTAACCTCTATCTCATAAGTTTTTTAAATTAGGTATTATATTTATTTATTTATTTTATTTATTTTTTTATTTATTTACTTATGTACAACACACAGAGAAAAATAAAACAATAAGAAGAATACAAACAGAACAGTGAGCAGTTAGTACAAGGGCGCTACTTATTCCTAAAGGAATCTCTTCCAGCAGGCCAGAGAGGAGATGTAAATGTGACAAGGCAACGTGTGTGCAGTGCAATAAAAATAAACTTACATAAACTAAAGGTGCATTATAATATATATAAATAAATACATACTGTACTATAATATACTTAAATATATAAGAGACTACAATAATATCAATATAATAACTAAGATAAAGAGGAGAGGTAGTGTGCTTTCACTTTCTTTTTAAATAGAGTAAGAGTTCTACAGCTTTGTATGTCCGGGGGGAGAGAGTTCCACAGCCTGACCGCATCTATTTACAATTTACATTGCCGATATTAATTTTTTATCCCTAAAACTTTTCCTATTTCAACTTTAAGCAGTAACGCTTGGCAAATGGTATCATCAGGTAGTTAACGCGGTAGTGTAGGAACTTCCATGGCGATTAAAATTTATTAACCAGACCATAGTCGTCAATTTATACTATTTAATGAATTATGTATGGATATAAAACGGGGAAACCTTATGGAATCTCTAGAATAAAAGTGTAATAACTTGGAGTACATACATATAGTAAAATGTTTTATTAAAGCTAATAAACGCTATGTTCCATTTTTAGGGTTCGATAGTAAAAAACTCGGAACCCTTGTAGTTTCGTCATGTCTGTCCGTCCGTCCTCGGCTTTCGTCCCAAACGGCTAGTGCTAGAAACATGAAATTTTGCATGGATATGTATATTTACTACACCAATAAAGTACTGAAATTAAATTCTGAAAAATATTTCTATCTGGGGTACCTCCCCTACACGTAAAGTGGGAATTATATTTTGTTCTCACGTCTACTCCATCGTGTGGGGTATCATTAGATAGGTCTGTTAAATTCATTGAGAGGTTGCCTAAGTGATTTTTTGATTGAAGTATCCGTTTGCGAGATATTTAGCTTTGAAGAGCACATTTTTGCGAAAACAGTGCGTCCCCCCATTTAAAATCTTAACGGCCGGCGTGAAGAACCTGTAAAAATTCCTGATGGTAGTCCATTTAATAAACTTTAAAAGAAAACTATAACGGATGGTATGAATCTGTTATTTCAGGAGCTATAGAGGTTTTTATCGGTAACTACGGAACCCTATCTTATGCGTGGCCCGACACGCACTTTGCCGGTTTTTAACCATACGACAGACGTAACTTAACACTAAACAGAATACCTACATACAAATATAATTAAAAAATTTGTAAAATAAAACCATAATTTACTTACCTCTAAAATAGTCGCATCCAAACATTTGAAAATAATTACACTTACTTCGGGTAAATCGGGAAACGGTAAGGTATAGTGAGCCAAAATAAAACAAAAAACACTCGAATTACATTACCGAATTTTCGGACAAAACAACTGGAGTACCTAGTACAAATATAAAGTATTTGATAAAATTATAATTTATATGCTTGTAATGTGTTCACGTGGGAATTAGGAACGGGAAAGCCGTTTCACGAAACGAAACCGCGGGCATCAGGTAGTACAGTACCCGGCCATAAATATTGCACATCGACCTTTGGAAAGAGACAATCGGCTAATTTCGGCTTCGTAGAGCATTATCTCTGTCGCACACTACCTAGGTATGTGACATTTTGTCAGTCATAATGTGAACATGTTTTTTTATTTTACCCGAACCTAAAACCAATACTTTTAGAAAAAAAAGGTGTATTTTATGCAAAGAATAAAAATAATTATTAAAAGAAGCAAATCATAATATTGTTTTAACAGCTCCTAATAGATACCGGGCTGTTTGTATTTCGTGCGACAGAGAAAACGCTCTACGAAGCCGAAATTAGCCGATTGTCTCTTTCCAAAGGTCGATGTGCAGTATTTATCGCCGGGTACTGTACTACCTGATGACCGCGGTTTCGCTTTCGTGAAACGGCTTTCCCATTCCTAATTCCCACGGGAACACATTACCGGAATAAAAAATATTCTACAGCACCCAGGACTAATGAAGCTACATATTAGTGAAAGAATATTCAAAATCGGTGCAGTAGTTTCGGAGCATATTCAATGCAAACAAACAATAAAATCTTTCATTTGATTTTTCCTATATATGTATAATATTACATACATACATACATACATAACATCACGCCTCTCTCCCAGTGGGGTAGGCAGAGACCACGGATTTCCACCTGCTACGATCCTGGCATACTTCTTTCGCTTCCTCAACTTTCATTAATGTCTTCATGCATGCTCGCCGGTTACTGGTTCTTTTAACCTGGCCTTTATTTAGGACATCTGTGATTTGGTTGCAATATGTTCGCCTTGGTCGACCCTTACTAGCTTGTCCATGTCCATCCACACTCGCTTCATGTATCTGTTTTGTCAATCTCCTGTCATCCATCCTCGCTACATGTCCGAACCATCTAAGCATCCACCTTGGTTACTACATCTTCTGACATACCACAACGTACAACTTTATAATATTATTATAGATATAGAGCCAAGCAGACGGTGCTGCGGGCATTAAGTAGTCTACACTAGTATTAGGTATAAAGAAGGCTCTAACTACTGAACAAATTTTGAAAATTCTATCATTAATCTGTAGCTAGGTACGTTATTCCCAAGTGCCAAGTCACTTTTTATTCCGGTTAAGTGTTTCGTAGAAAATGGGAAGGAAATCCGGGTGCCTCTGGAATGCCGGGCGCCACTGGAAATACTTTCTGCGTCCTTACCAGAGATGCCCGGCAACGGACGTGGGAGCGGCCGCAACATTGGAACGCGGAATTAAAAAAACAAACCGAAGGCGGAGTCGCGCTAGTAAATATTACGAGTAAATCAGTGTAGTAAAGGACTTCAGTGCAATAAAGAGGATAAAGAGGAGTTCATTGTAAGTACGTTTATCAATTGTTGGTCGGTTATTATCGCCCATTATGATAGCAATTAGCTACTGAATGATAAATGTGAATGGATCTTTCGCAATCGCTTTTACACTTAGGATTGTATAATTTATGCTTTCGATTGTCGGCACTTGGTGGAATTTATGGTAATAAATTTTTATAAAAACTTACTTGTACACTACTCCACAAATATTTTTATTTTTGGTAAACCCTGACCACAAGTGAGTTTTTTCAAAAATGTATAACTTACGATTGTCTTGCTCATACAACTTATTCACGAAAGTTGGGATGGATGGATGTTTAATTCTTCACGCGAAAAAAGACTTTAATGAAATTTTACACTAGTGGTTCTGTGAACCGTAGACTTCGGGAGGGGCTTTGTTTAGAAAATTTCTTCTTCAATTTTCTTTATTACTCTTTCATTTGTCATCCAATCCAAAAAATATCATTCAAATGTTATTCATTGTAAGCAAGGAGTGTGTGTGTAAAGTTTCATGCATTTGCATGCGGTTGATAAATACGGCCTCAAACATGATCTGACAGAACCCGTAGATGTAGAGGTACAGACGAAAGAAATTCTTCCCAGTCTGCAAGTTGAAACGGAGACTTCGGTCGCTTCACTCCCTCAGTCAAATACTAAGTATATCTAATACATTAGAATAACTTACTAGGTTGTACACTTACACCATAATGTGTTTTCCAGAGAGAAAACTATAATCATTACCTACCTAGGTATAAACGACCCAAACCAAATATCAAATAAAAAAAATAAATATTTATGTACACACAAGAAGGAAGACAGATATAAGAACAGTAGGATAGAGTTATAGTACAAAAGCACTACTTATTTCCAAGGAATCTCTTCCAGTGGGCCAGGGGAAGGAGTTGCTTAGTTGAAGAAAAGTCTGAAGTGTGCGTAGGTTGATGAGCTTACGTGTATGTACTCGTACTACGAATGCGCGTACATATACATACATACATAACACTTATATACCATACATAAATCCATATACACATATAAAATATATACTTAATCTACATATGCTGACCGAGAGTTTTATTGCCAGGTTCTTTCTCTCCGTTCTACTTATTGCTTTGCGAATCTGGCATTACATGTAAATATAGAAGCAATGACATTTTTTTATTTTAAGTACTTACTGACGTTTGTAAGAGCCATTTAGTGACCTATACAAATAAATAAATCATTTCATTTCTATTCATTTCATATTAATCTTTATTACACGGGCATTTGTTAGGTCCTGAATTTACTGTCACGTTCAAAAAAGGATTTGCAGTAATCAGCCAGATTTATACACCAATCAGTTTAAAATATCCTAATAGCTACAAGATAGCTTTTGTTCTCCATCATGTCTCTCGCAAAACAGTTTTCCATTAAGCTTTTCAGAAAGCACTGAAGAGTTCATATTGCAGTATTAACTTTCTTTACGACGGCTTTCTTTTATTATACGCCTTGATACACGTAGGTACAGCGCGTTCGGTTTTATAATGAGATACGGGAAGAATATTTGTTTTTTTTTCAAATCAAACCGTTTATTTGCTGATCAAAGGTGGTGGGGTATTACATAATAATAATTTGGAGCTCTTTGATCTACCTAATAGACATGCATAAAATTTGTGACTTAAGTAATAATAAATTCTTAGGTAAAGTCAACTTAAACTAAACAAATGTCAATGGCAATGTCAAATAATAATAAATTACAATAATAAGACATTTGAAAAATATATACAAAATGTCAAAAAAAAAAATTAAATTGAAAGTAATGTCAAATATAATCAAATACAAATATATATTAAGCAATGTCAATGTGATGTTAACAATCAATGCATGATGTTAACATGCAATGATACTCAATCACGCGTAAATCGATTATACCTGGATCATTTCTTGAAATGACACAATTACTTATATTAAAAACACGCCTATGTGCACGGAAGTAGACAGATGTGTTTATTGGTCCCATGTTATAACGTAGGTAAATAGGTAGGTACATAGGAGGCGAACCTATCAAGTACCAACCGAGAAAATACTGAACTTCAAAATCGCCGTTGGGAAGTCAGATAGCAGTTACTATATGAGAAAATATTGAAGTTTAGCGGCTTTCTAGTCTGACAGCAAAGCTGCTAAACTTCGATATTTTTTCATATCGCAACTGCCATCTTTGGCTTTGCAGTCAGACTAGAAAGCCGACCCCAACTGGGTCGGAAAAAGGTTCGTTGGTAGTAAGTCCCTGCATATATTTTTGTTTGTACAAAACAAATTGAATGTCCTCACTAAGGTATTTTTCCGCTGTCGTTCAAATCAATATCATATGTACCATGTATCGTGTCATCATCTTTGATAATCGCTATCTAGATACAATATCATCCACTATCTTACCTGTCACTCGTACTACGAGTTGTTCTATTTATAGAATTCAATTTGATTATACCACTATGTTTTCTAGTTTTACTGATCATTATCTGAATTGTTACATAGAATTTACATTTGAGAACTTAATGATACTTTAACATTTATAATAATTGCGCCTGTGTTCCCGAGGGGGCATAAACATAGGTGCAATTCAAACAAATTACAAACAGCAAGGTAAATAAAATCGCTGCAGTCCGAGTAACACCCTTACCATTTAAATTATGCATCTTTTGTTTTTAATTCCGCGGCCCAATGTCGCGGCCGCTCCTACGTCCGTTGCCGGGCCACCTGTGTGGTTTCTTCGGGGGTTTGGTCGGGATGAAAATCCTGCGTCGGTGAATGAATCTGGTTGTAAAGACGTCTACGTACTCTCCCTCACCCTCTGGGCCGCCTCTTTCACGAGCACGACTTGGACGCAGAAGGACACGGCCAGGTTCCACCTACACGCGCTGGAGACCATGACTTGAAGCATGGTCTCCAGCGAGAAGGCATCCACGCCCAGACCCACTGCGAGGTACCGGCGCTAACCCGCCCATGCTGAAAATTGTGCATGTAATGTAAACTGTACCTACATAATATTAGGTAATAGGGATAATATTTACCTCAGCCATTAAAAAAAAACAAGGATAATTAATGACCAAAATTGCTAATTATATTGGTAGACATTGTTTACGTGGTACCGTCACTCACAAATGAAACTGTAACAAGCATTAGTAACTATTTATGTTCTGTTCTATATCTTTTCCCCGAGGTCAATCAGTATAAACACTATTAATAGATTACTTTGATTTCGGTTTATTTAAACTATCAGTCTTCATATAAATAACAATATTTAGTGGGTTTACGCCCGTTAACCGTTTACTGTAACTTTTAATTTTGTACAGTGCAAATTGTACCTCTATATACAATACCTTTGTGTCTTCCCTTGCGTCCACATGCTCGTCGAATGGCAAACGAAATAGCCAGGGGAATTGGAGGACACGTTACTTGCCTCGACGCTCACCTCGCCGAATTTGTCGGCTTTTTAGTGCGAATCAAAGGAGCCCAACAGAAGCAATACTGGAATGTGCAACAACGCGATGGACATCGCGAAGAGGGAAGTTTGTGGCCGCTAGGTAAATATAACAAGGGGCAACGCTAGTGGACTTGTGGCCGCACCATTATGTGACGATGTAGACGATATCAGGGTTGCTCGGAGTTATCATTTAACGCCGCGGGCTTCTCATTCTCAGGGCAGTGGGAGGATATGCCGCTCACGATCTATTTAGCCACTATACAATGCCCGTTGACTCCTTAATTATTGACGTCAACGCGGAATATAACCCGACCCCAACGATGCGGGATAAAACCCAACCAAAGTCCGCTGGGCGCCACTCGAAATTCTTCCTAATGCTAATCAGAGGCGCCCGGCAACGGGGGTGGGTGCGCGGAATTAAAAATAAAGGTTAAATCCCGAGGTTCTACAACTAGATTTAACCAGCTAAACTGTATTAAGTTCAGCGTTCCGCTAAATCCCTTCAGTATTAGGATTACTTTACGTGTACTTATTGGTGCTAGATGGATAAAGTTTTGTTTATTAAATGAGTCTTGTAACAATAAGCTAAATATAAGCTAATAAATACTGTTTCATTATACGTATAACACTGGTGTACAACTATTATTATAAACTATGGTACAACACATATAACATAACTACACTGCAATTGCACATCAACACAAAACCAAATACCTACCACTGTAGCATTATAGTATCACCTTCAGTACAAATATCGCAGCATAATGAAGCCTACGTTTTAATATGCTGCACGTTTTTATTTTATTTTTTTTACTTTGTATTCTTACCCCAGTAGGAACATTATTAGATACCTCATTGACATAATGATAATATTGTGTAGTCAAGCTAGATTAAATGAACCTTTGATAATTAAACCCTTGATCTTCATATCAAGTTGCTCTGATTACCCTTTATTCAATCTTTATTCACAAGACACGCATTATATAGAAACACTCAAGCAATACCTAAGATACACACATATGATATCTCTTAAATACTCCAAACTATTTGCTCTAGTTTGCTCGCGAACACTGCTTTTGCAACATCCCTACTTATTAAGTAACGCTCATAATATAAACACACGACTCACTCCGTCTACACTCCGTTGCTGCATTATACTATGCCCTTTCATTCAGTACATTCACGCTACAAACTGTTAATGAGGTTGACAATCTTGAGATTGCACGCACTATTGAATGCGACTATTCACGGCTCACACAACATATTTGTATTGGTAAAAGTGATTTGACGATTATATCACAGAATATTAGAAGCGTGTATCGCAATTTTGATGACTTCTTACTGAAATAAGTAATTTATTAAAGTAATTTACAATAGGATTTACAATATACATTATTATATACTAGGTACAATAGAAAATGAAATGAATACTAAATTTTATTATTGCTATTTTAAAAAAAATGTAAAAAGTTTGGGCCCCGCGGTAGGGTGCCCTTCATGGCGGCGGCATTCCCGCGCTGTATGGCGATGCTTATCCGCTGCGCGAGAAATCCGCCGGCTCGTAAGTCTCCCGTTACCTCCCTGAGCCGTTTGCTGAGCTCCTTGAAAAGCGAGTGCGCGCCCGGGCCCCACGGGCCCAGTGTCTCGACACCAAATGCGACAAAGTCTTATTGAGTGCCGAGACAACTGTACTTGCCCACCTTCGAGCGCTCACGTACCTCGGCCGCCGCACCGGCACGTTTGGCAGTTGCCGGAAGATAGGACGCAGCTAGTGTGTCGGCACACGTGGCGTCCCACACTAGTGGGCGACCCATCCTCCATGGTATCATCGACATCCCGTCAGGTCTCTTACCATCGTCCCGTGCAATGTGCTGGGGCTCCAGAATCGCAGGGACGTTTACACTGAAGAGACACCGTCGCAGGATGTCGTTGATCGCGGCATGGCAGGATAGGCGGCCAGCACTTGAAGAGCAGGCAAGCCCATGGTGTCCTAGGCGATCCACACTCGCTCCACAAGAAGCACAACTATGTTCTACACAAACCTCGGCCCCCAGCCGGAGACCGATGGCGAGTCGGAGAGTGTTGTGTTCAATGAAAGTACCAGTGTTGGGGGATGGGTAGGCATGGAGCCAGTGTCCGGATTCCTGTCTTGACACTGCTTCCAGCCTGGCGCGATTTTTTAAAGATGACGAGGTATCAATGAGGGTTTGTAAAATATGTTGGCATGAAATGTTATCCCAGGCCTTCTGATTTTTGAGAGTGGGAGGGAAATTTGGACTCGGTCCAGCTAGCCAGGCAGTTTCAGCCTCGACCAAGCTCGCGATCTCACAGTTTGTAGCCGCGGGGGCTTTAAGGATTTTTCCTGTGAGGTCAGACGAGCTATGGATTGAGGACAGAAATGCTGGCAGTGCTACAGTAGAGATTTTTCGGGTTCCCAGGCCACCATACCTAATTGGTAGGGAGGCTTGGGTCCATGCTTGCTCGCTTAGTCTGATATTTATGATAGCTTCAATTTGGAATTTTATTGTATTGTCCAAGTCTTGGATTAGATGGGGAAATTTCCACACTGGGCAGCAGCGGAGCAGGTACGTAAATTTAGGAACAAATAGACAAAACTTAATGATGAAAAGAGCGGAATGGCTGCTAATTTTAAGGAGGCGGTCCGAAAATTCATTAAATTTAGAAACCGAATTTGTTAGAAGTGGTGGAATGGCCTCATCAAAAATAGGTGAACCAAGGAGGCTTAGACTGTTCTTTGTTACTATATTGATATTTGGGGCTACGCTATTAAAATTATTAACTATGGATTGAGCAGAGGTTGTGTTTATTTTGTCGTTAATGAAGAGTTCAGACTTATTAAAATTTAAATGTAAGCCAATGAGATCAAAATTTTGTTTTATCATTACTAAGTCAGTTAGAACAGTCTGAGCGTCCCCGGCTATGGTACCGTCATCTAGGTACAATATATTCAACTTTGAATTTACTTTGTGGATTATCGAATTAATGGCCAAACTGAAGATTGCTGGACCGAGGGGATCACCCTGCTGACATCCCACAGCCGAAATAATTTCATTATTTTTGTGTAATAATTTAGAAGGACAGTGATAACACTGTAACATAAAATTGTAGATCTCCGGAACGTATAATTTAATTTCATTCAGGAGGATGTCCCTGTTGACCGAATTAAAAGCATTTTTTACGTCTAACTTAAGGATCAATTCACATTGATCATCTTGAGCAAAGGTGCGTACGGAATGTACCGTCGCTTCGCAACCTCCACGGGTTCCGAAGCCAACTTGTACGGGTTCGAAAAGGGACTGAAATTTTGACCGTGTTAGCCGAACACAAATTTTGGCAGCCAATCGCCGCAGAGTGGACCCTACAGCGATCGGTCGTACACCACCATCTTTTTTAATTAAAGCTATTAAATTTGCTCCGTATAGGATAGGCGTAACTTCCTGGCACACAGCCCCCTCCAACATGATGTTGACTAGTCCGGTCTCGGTGTGGCCGAGATGACGTGGTCGCCACCTGCGCCCACACCGTGGCTGGTGAGGTCTTTGAGATGCTGGGGGGAGATGCCATCCAGTCCAGACGCCGAACCTATAGGGAAAGAAGCAATGTCAGCAACAACATCTTCTTCTTTGGCGTGGAGGCATGTTGCAACCTCAGATGGTGGGTCTACAAAAGGTGGACAGGTAGGGCCTGGGGGGGTTTCGATTGTAATGCTAAGGCGGTCTCCGGTGTACCAGGTGCTATGGTGTCATTTGAAAAAAGCAGCCGAGCGGCACCCTTTAGGTCTCCGTCTTGCACTTTCTCTTCAACTTTAGAGAACAAGTCTTTAGGTTTGCTATGCGGAGGCCTTGGAGGTGCCGCTGGGGGTAATTGAGTGTTAGGGGCAGTGTTATTTTTAATTTGTTGAGTGAGTGAGGTTTTAGTTTCGGGGGTGGCGTGTAGAGTTCTGTAAGCGAATGTTAGGAGGTCATGCCAAGAAGCGGGGTTGTTGTCGCGAGTACATTTTCGAATGGTATCTGCTAGAGGCTACGCAGGATCGGGCACCCCGGGGTATTCGTTTTACGATGCTAGTTGAATGTTTCAGTTGGCTAAGGTGTGAGTGTAGGGGTATGGGGGATAGTGGTGAGTTGTTGAAAGTCATCAACAGGGGGTCGAGGTTTTGGCTACATGGAGGTGAATTAATGATACGAGCGTGATGAATACGTGATTGATGTACATGAAGTCCTTTTGTGCTATTAAAAGATCGTGAACAAAACTTCTTACTGACATTGTCTACTTTTAACTTTGAAATAGATATTGTGGTACTAACGGAGTGTAGATTGAACACTGATAAACAAATTCCTCAACTGAAGAACTACCAGTACTATGTTACCACGCGCCAATTAAATCAAAACGATGGGGTGGTTGTATACATTAAAGATACATTAAAACCGAAAGTGAAGGAAATCCCACTCTTAGAAGCTTCGTGCCTTCAAGTGGACGTACTAAATAATGTTATTTTGTGTATATACCGTTCACCTTCATATACCAGCTCAGAAACTTTTACAAACTCACTCAATACACATCTTGATACTTTCTCTAATCAAAAAAAAAATATCTTTATCACAGGTGACATTAATATCCCGAGAGGCGGAGCTTTATCAGGCTTACAGGGAGGCTAAAGGTAATCTCCAGGAGACAATAAAGCGGGCCAAGACGGCGGCCCGCGAGGAGCTCCTGGAGACCCTGCAGCAGAACCCATGGGGGCGCCCGTACCTACAGGTCAGGGAGAAACTCCGACCTAGGGCGCCCCCACTGACCCAGAGTCTCCAGCCGCAGCAGCTGGAGCGGGTCATGGGCTCCCTGTTTCCGACGAGCGCGGAGGAGCACGTCCCTCCGCGCATGGCTCCATCTCTGCCCGACGCGGATAGCACCGGCGAAGACGACGTACCCGAAGTCAGGGTGGGGGAGCTAGGGGCGGCAGTACTCCGGCTTAAACGCCGGAAAATCACTGCCCCCGGACCCGACGGCATTCCTGGCCGTGCATGGGTCCTGGCCCTCGAAGAACTCGGGCCTCGACTGATGGGGCTCTTTAGCGCATGCCTCGAAAGGGGCCAGTTTCCCAAGGTGTGGAGGACGGGGAAGCTGGTCCTGATCCGTAAGGCGGGGCGGCCGGTGGACTCACCGTCCGGATACCGGCCGATCGTGTTGCTCGACGAGGTGTGTAAGCTCTTTGAGCGAATTATCGCGGAACGCCTCGTCGAGCATCTCTCGACGGTGGGGCCAGACCTGGCGGACAACCAGTACGGTTTCCGTCGGGGACGCTCCACCGTGAGCGCGATCATGCGCGTCAAGAGCCTGACGGAGGAAGCAGTCTCGCAGGGCAAGGTGGTGGTGGCGGTGTCTCTTGACATCGCCAACGCGTTCAACACCTTGCCATGGAGCTGCGTTAGGGAGGCGCTCGTGTATCACGAAACGCCTCTCTACCTCCGTCGTATTGTCGGGGCCTATCTCTCGGAGAGGGCCATAGCTTTCCCCAGCTGGCTCGGGCCAGCTCGGCGGGATGTGTCGTGCGGTGTTCCACAGGGGTCGGTCCTGGGGCCGCTTCTGTGGAACATCGGCTACGACTGGGTGCTGCGGGGTGCGTTGCCTGAGGGTGTCGGCGTAACGTGCTACGCCGACGATACCCTCGTCACGGCGCGGGGTGCAACGTACCAGGAGGCAGCACTCAAGGTCACGACGGGTGTTGCTCAAGTCGTGGGTCGGATACGGTGGCTGGGACTGGAGGTGGCCTTGCACAAGTCCGAGGTTCTGTGTTTTCACAGACCTCGGAACGGTCCACCTGAAGGTTCCAGCATAAATGTGGGAGGCGTTAGCATCGGCATCAAGCCCTCGATGAAGTATCTAGGGATCGTACTTGATAGCCGATGGAACTTCGGACCACATTTCCGAAGTTTGGTCCCCAAGGTGACACACGCATCGGTCGCGCTTTCGCGACTGATGCCCAACCTAAAGGGACCCAACGCTTCCTGCAGGAGACTGTACCTGGGGATCGTGCGGAGTATGGCCCTATACGGGGCTCCCGTATGGGCGGCGCGGTTGACGGCCAACAACTCAACGCTCCTTAACAGACCGTTGAGGACCTTGGCCGTCAAAACAATAAGGGGCTACCGCACGATCTCTGGAGAGGCTGCATGTCTCCTAGCCGGGACCCCTCCATGGGACCTGGAAGCGAGGCGCTGGAGCGGGACCACAGGCCTGCGTCTCGAGAAATCGATGACCGGCGGTCCCAACTCCGACAGGATCTCATGGAGTCATGGAGGGTGCGACTTGAGCAACCCAAGTGGGGTGCCACCATCATCGCGGCGGTGAGACCGATCATGGACGATTGGCTGCAGAGGCAGCATGGTGACCTCACGTATCGTGCGACGCAGATCGTTACCGGGCATGGTTGCTTCGGTAGCTATCTGTTTCGCATCCATCGTGAGGTCACACCCCGGTGTCAACACTGCGAGGTTTCCGACGACGACACCGCACTCCACACGTTGGGGGAGTGCTCAGCGTGGGCGAGTCAGCGCCGGGACCTCGTAGTGGGTCTGGGCGTGGATACCCTCTCGCTGGAGACCATGCTTCAAGCCATGGTCTCCAGCGGGAGTAGGTGGAACGCGGCCGTGTCCTTCTGCGAGCAAGTCGTGCTCGCGAAGGAGGCGGCCGAGAGGGAGAGGGAGCGTGCCCTCCCAGCCGAGTTCCGTAGTCAGCGGCGAGGCCGCCGCAGACTCATCTACGCCCAAGACCATCGACCTCCATGATCGGGGCCTGAGGACGGCGGGATCGCCACCCGTCGTCCTTACAGAAGCAGGCTAGAAGGGTTGCGTGCTGCGGGGCCTTTGCCCCATAGCACGCAACCAGATTCACTCACTGACGCGGGATAAAACCCTACCCCCAACGACGCGGGATTCTCATCCCGACCCAACCCCCGCAGAGACCACAGAGGTGGTCAAAGTCCGCCGGGCGCCACTGGAAATACGTTCTGCCTGTAACCAGAGACGCCCGACAACGGACGTTAGAAAGAGAAGTAAGACTGAGGTATGCAAGTTGGAATGTTGACTCTATGACTGGGAAAGGAAGAGAGTTGGCCGATGTGTTTAAGAGAAGAAGAATAAATGTGGCATGTTTGCAGGAGACTAAGTGGCACCCAAGTGCTAGAGAGATTGGTGAAGGATATAAGTTATATTACATTGGGAGTGATGGAAAAAGGAATGGAGTTGGTGTAGTACTGGATGGTAACTTGAAAGAATGCGTGACGGATGTGAAAAGAGTAAATGGTGCTAAATGTGATCAGCGTGTATGTACCACAGAGCGGGTGTGATGATAGAGAGAAAGACAATTTTTGGGAGGAATTTGATAAAGTCATGATTAGTATACCAGAAAGTGAAGAAATATGTATAGGAGGAGATTTTAATGGACATGTAGGAAGAGTAAATGAGGATTATGAAAGAGTGCATGGAGGATGGGGATACGAAACCCGTAACAGTGACGGTGAAACACTACTACAGGTTGCTTCCTCCCTTAACCTGGCCATAGTGAACACGTGGTTTCGTAAACAGGACTCACACCTAATCACCTATAAAAGTGGTGTTCATTTGACACAGATTGACTATTTCCTAATCCGGGGGAGTAGGTTGGTCTGTGTCAAGGACTGCAAGGTGCTGCCTGGAGAAGGGGTAGTGAAGCAATATAAGCTATTAATAATGGGCTTAAAGACCAAAGTAGTCTCACAAAAAGGCATAAAACGCCCCCCTCCTCGAATTAATTAAGTTTAAATTAATTAAGTTTAAAGAACGAGTGGTGAATAAAATGATGGAAACGAGAGATATGGTGGATAAATCAGTGAATGAATGTAGGAATGAAATGGCGAGTTGCATCAGGAAAGTAGCAAAAGAAGTGTTTGGAGAAACGAAAGGTAAAGGTGCACTTGATAAGGATACATGGTGGTGGAACAGAGAAGTGCAAAAGGTAATTAAAAAAAAGAACGCTTTTAAGGAATGGCAAAAAGAAAAAGGGAATGAAAGTGAAAAAGAAGAAAAAAAGGAGAAGTATAAGGAATGGAGCAAACAGGCGAAAAAAGCGGTAGCAATAGCTAAATCTTAGGCCCAAGAGCTATACAATGCTCTACAATACTATACAATGCTCTTGATGGAACTAAGGGCCAAAAAGCAATCTACCGCTTAGTGAAAGACTGAGATGATAGAACGAAGGACGTAAGACATGTAAGATGTATAAAAGATGAAAAGGGTAAGATTTTAATAATAAAAGATGAAGTAAGAAATCGGTGGAAGGTGTATTTCGAAAAACTTATGAATGAAGAGAATGCATGGAGTGGAAATTTAGAAGAGAGACGTCTGAATGTAGGTTTAGTGAAGGAGATTGATAGAGATGAAATAAGAAAAGCGGTACGAAATATGAAGAATGGGAAAGCCTTAGGGCCCGACGGTATTCCAGTGGAAGCGTGGAAGATATTGAAGAAGATGGATATGCGTGGCTGACCTTATTCTTCAATAAGTTGTTGTATGAAGTGGCGATCCCCGATGAATGGTGCAATAGTTTTCTATTGCCCATTTTTAAAAATAAGGGTGATGTGCAAGACTGCGGCAACTATCAAGGAATTAAGCTCATGTCACACAGTATGAAAATTTGGGAGAAAGTGATAGAGAAACGAGTGCGAGAGTCGCGGGAGTACAGACGCCATATTTGCACTCCGCCAGCTGTGTGAAAAATAAAGGCGTGCACATAAAAACTTGCACATGGTGTTTGTAGATCTCGAGAAGGCATACGATCGGGTACCCAGAACGGTTTTGTGGTGGGCCTTGAAAGAGAAAGGTGTGCCTGGGAAGTATATAGAGTTAATCTGTGCGATGTATTGTCGATCGAAAACCTACGTACGAACCGCTGCTGGCAACACCGACGAGTTCAGTGTGGCGGTACGCTTGCATCAGGGCTTGGCGCTAAGCCCATATCTCTTCCTGTTAATAATGGATTCTTTGACATGGAGATACAGGAAGAGACCCACTGGTGTATGCTATTTGCCGATGACATTGTACTCGTCGGTGAAGACGGGCCTGAGGTACAGAGTAGATTGGAAAAATGGCAATGTAAACTGGAGAGTGTAGGCTTGAAAATCAGTAGAACCAAAACTGAGTACATGTTCTCTGATTTCGGCGGTCTCTCCAGTCACCATGGTGTTAGACGGCGCACCAATACCAGTTTGCTCCAGTTTCCGGTACCTCGGCTCTCTTATCCAGGATGATGGGTGATCGTACAGTGAAGCACAGAATTGACGCAGGTTGGATGAAATGGCGGCAGGTCAAAGCCAGTATATGCGACCCCCAATTTCCTCCGAAACTTAAGGGGAAAATTTACAAGAGTGTCGTCAATGGACGCCTGTATGGACTTTCATGTTTGGCCGTAAAAGAGACGGATGAAAGACAATTGCATGTAGCGGAAATGCGAATGTTAAGATGGATGTGTGGTGTGACAAGAATGGATAGGGTAAGGAACGAGTATATTAGAGGAAGTTTGAAAGTTGCACCAGTGAATGAAAAATTGAGAAGCGAGCGGCTGTCATGGTATGGACATGTTATGAGAAGAGAGGAAAGCAATGTCGTTAAAAAGGTGCAAAGTATGACTGTAGAGGGTTTAAGAAGTAGAGGTAGGCCAAAGAAAAGATGGATGGAATGTGTGAAAGAGGATATGACAACGAGAGGAGTGAATGAAGAGATGACGTCTGACAGAGGTGTGTGGAGGAGAAAGACTTGTTGCGCCGACCCCAAATAATTGGGATAAGGGCAGGTAGATGATGAGTGCAATTATATAAAAAATTCAAATCTTACCCCATTGTTTTACCAACCATATTCCTCAGTGTTAAAAAAAAATATTTGCAAAATTAACAAATGGGAGTGCGGGTGTCAGCTTATTTTTAGTATTATATTTTTTGTTTATTTGGAGAATTACTCGGTCTTGTATCTCTTGTTGCCAATTACGATATTTTTGGACAGCTTTTGTAAAATGCTTTTTATATACAAGATAAACAAAGAGAATATTTAATTATCTCTTTGTTTTTGTAACAATTATTCGTACTTTTAATGAATCTGTTATCTACTTTACTGCTTTGATGTTTTCTAAATTTTCTTTTTGCGAAATTGACTAAGGTTGTGTAATTGTAAATCTCCTTATTAACTCTGTATAATTTGATGGATTGTATTCTGCGAGTTATTTGGGGCACAATGATTTGTTTAATAAACAAAGAATACAACAATATATTTACTTATTAATTTTTTATTAATTTATTTATTTAATTTTATTTATCATCACTTTTGCAACATCGCTTTACAGCTTGCACTAATACGATATTGCAAGTTATATATTTCTGTATATTTAAAAGCAATGAGTTTGCTTTGACTATTCATAAATATTGAAATTGAAATTATAAATCACAAAACAATGGGAACCTAACCGCTAGTCTTAATAGCGCGATCTAGAAATGATAACTCAAAGCAAAGATTGGATGATGTCGGTATTGGTTATCTTAGCTCAGTGGTCAGAGCATTCCTCTTGTTACGGAAACGCCGTGGGTTCGAGTCCTGCCGATGACATTTCAGTTTTTGTTATTTATCATTTAAATATTAATCTATTTAAATATTAAAAAAAAAGAATATGTTATTCAGTAGGCTAGCGGACGCCCACGGCTGCGTCCGTAACAAATTATTTACTAAAAAACTTCCTCGAGAACCATCTCTATCCATTAGTGAAAGCAACTTGCAAATCGGTGCAGTAGTTTATAAGTTTCTCGCGAACAGTTAGACGGACGCCGCGGAGGACTTATGTAGTGAAGAATTTTCGAGCTAAATGCATCTCTACTGTTCACCAGCAAGACCTCAAACACCTGCCATACATTTAGTTTCGTTTTTGAACCGTAGAGGTTCAAAAACGAAACTAAACTAAACACCACAGAATATTATAATAATACAAGTACAGAGACTTAACTGCAAACTTTCAAGGCCAATGTACAGCATCGAACGTTCTACGTGAAGTCACATTTCCATAAAGAAAAAATATCGTATTTACGTGAACTTTCTCAAGCAGAAGAATTGTAATGAAATAAATAAAATATATAAGTTACACTTAGGTATTTGTTTTCATTTACTTTTATATTAATAACGAATGATCTGTAAGACGATGTTTGCTGCACTGCCTGCTTAGAGTTTAACTTTCTCACTTCCAATTCAACAAGAACATAGTATTCTTCTTCTTTTTTTAAAACGTGGCTCCATCGATGTTCACCGTTGATTAATTAACTAATGTCAAGGTAATGCTTGATTTACTAGGTAATGCTTGAAGAACTAGTTACTCTGAACTAGTTCGCGGTGCGGGACAATGAAACGTTGTTTGGTATTGCAATTGAGCGTTTGGGCCTGGATTTTTGCCCAACGCCAGAGGTAACCTAAAAGGCAACCAGTCACGCGCTCCGCAAAAACCCAAGTCCAGGAACATAGTCAATAGTCATCGAGATAAAAAGAATTGTGTTAATCCAGGAAATAGTTCAATAGTTTATAGACACATGACCATATTGTTGGCATTTTACCTATATCTTGTAGAAAGTATTTTAACTTTCCACGTCGTAAATAATACAAAACATTCCAGAGGTTATCTAAATATCGGTATTTCCATGAATTTATTATACAGATTGATTTTAAGGATGCGAAATTGTGAACGACAAACACTGAGGGTAGGTGAAAATAAACTACTTCAGATTTTCTGTGAACCCAAAAGTTTACAGGTTAATAATAGGAACTTTATTTGTGGAATCAATTCACAGTTTGACTGACGGCTTGTTTATAGTTTAAAACTTATTTACGTATTTACAAAAATAGTACGGTGTAATTTATTAATACGTAGGAGGTCACACTTTAAGTATTGCGAAACTTAAAAAAAATACATGTTAAAACAAAAATATTATGTTTATTGCTTTTCAAATTACTCTCCTTTACATTTTAAACATTTTTTCATGCAATCGAACCATTTTTTAAAACAGGAGGACCACAGATCTGAAGGCATGTTTTTTACGTGCTTATTGAACGCTATCACCGCCTCTTCGGAGTTGGTAAAAGTGAAACCTCTCATCAAACCTTTGATTTTGGGGAAAATACAGAAATCACAGGGTCCTAGGTCTGGGCTATGCGCAGGATGGGTGACGAGTTGTACTTTTTCGGAAGCTAAAAATGACTTTGTTTTGTTGGCCGTGTGTGAACGTTTCTCGCCTGCCTCACTTTTGTTGGCTTGTTCTCACTTTCAAACACCCATTCACAAGATTGCTGTTTTTTTTGGGTTCAAAACAATAAATCCACGTTTCGTCTCCTGTGACAGTGTCATAAACAGCATTAGAATGTCCGTGGTCGTACTTCAGTAGCATCTGTGAGCACCATTCCACGCGAGCCCGCTTCTGCTCCGCTGTCAGTTCATGAGGGATCCAACGACAACAAAGTTTCCGAACTTTAAATTCTTCGTGTAAAATTTTCTGGATTTGACTCATACCAATCCCCAATAGTCCTCGAATTGTCTCAAAGGTAATCCGCGGGTTTTCTTCAATTAACCGCTTAACAGTCTATGTATTAATGTGTATTCAAACAGACATTACCTACGATTTAAATGTTTTATTTACCAAAATGTATGACGATAGCCCAATTTAGTGAATTTGAAAATTGAAGTTATGTAAATGAGGTCAGCAAGATTTGACTCACCCGTTCCTTACAACCGTGTCTCTTGAATCTGGTGGAAGCCGGTGCTGAGATGCTGTTATTACACAAACACTTCACTTTTAATAGTTTTTGGATTTTATATTGCTTATTTTGTGGAGAAAATTAGTTTGAACGTCCCGAGAATGGCGGACGTTGAATGACAAGTGGCGCCACACAGTGTTGCGGAGGCTGGGTGTTTGTAGTCAGCTGACCATAGATTATAAAGAATTATACATTTCCCCCCACCGTAATCTGCAAGGATTTCCCAGTTACGATACCAAGTTCGGTAGAATTTGTTAACTAGTTTGAGTGTAGGAGGATGTATAACATGTGTAATTGAATAGATAAATTATATTTGATCTAAAAATTCAGTGTCTAAATATCGTTGTAACACGATACACTGGTACCGTCAGTTCGGCAGAACTGCGGTAGGTGGATCCAACGCTAACCTTAATAGCGCGATGTAGAAATTATGAATATGATATGAAGCAAAAATTCGATGTTGTCGGTAGTGGTCATCGTAGCTCAGTTGGCAGAGCAGTCCCCCTGTTAGGGAAAGGCCGTGGGTTCGAATCCCGCCGATGACATCAGTTTTTGTGATCTATTTATAATTTCTTTCTTAATATTTTAAGAATAGTTTAAGCAAACTCATTGCTTTAAAAATACAAAAAAAAAGATTTAAATGTTGTTTGATTGATTGTTCACCGAACGTTTTGATTGGATATTACTCCAACCGTGGTGAACATGTTGACCATAAGTTGTCGTACTATTGATATGATTTGCATGTCAAACACGATCCACCGGGCGCCACTGGAAATATCTTCTGCGTGTGAACGCAGAGACACCCGGCAACGGACGTTAGAGAGGCCGCGGCCTTGGGCCACGGAATTGAAAAAAAAAAGTCAAACATGAAAGTACACAAAATACAAAAATTGTCACGACAACTGACACAAACAAACCGAAATAGGACCAAATACGTAGGTCACACTATAAGTTTTGCGTAACTTAAAAAAACAACATGTTAAAACCAAAATATTATGTTTATTGCCTTTCAAAATACTCTCCTTTACATTTTAAACTACTTTTCATACGATCGAACCATTTTTTAAAACAGGAGGACCACAGATCTGAAGGCATGTTTTCTACGTGCTGATTGAACGCTGTCACTGCCTCTTCGGAGTTGGTAAAAATGAAACCTCTAATCAAATCTTTGATTTTGGGGAAAATACAGAAATCACAGGGTGCTAGGTCGGGGCTATGCGCAAGATTGGTGACGAGTTGTACTTTTTCGGAAGCTAAAAATGACTTTGTTTTGTTGGCCGTGTGTGAAGAATCGTTGTCATGATGTAGGAGAACGCGGCTTTTGGGTCGTCTTTCGCGAACTTTTTCTAACACCCTGGGTAAACAAATGGTAGAATACCACTCGACATTAACACTCTTTTGATCTTCAAGTGGAATTGTACAGATGGGACCCGTAGCTGAGAAAAAAAATGCGACGATTTTTTTACCAACGTTTCTCGCCTGCCTCACTTTTGTTGGCTTGTTCTCATTTTCAAACACCTATTCACAAGATTGCTGTTTTTTTTTCGGGTTCAAAACAATAAATACACGTTTCGTCTCCTGTGACAATGTCACAAACAGCATTAGAATGTCCGTGGTCGTACTTCAGTAGCATCTGTGAGCACCATTCCACGCGAGCCCGCTTCTGCTCCGCTATCAGTTCATGAGGGATCCAACGACAACAAAGTTTCCGAACGTTCAATTCTTCGTGTAAAATTTTCTGGATTTGACTCATACCAATCCCCAAGAGTCCTCAAATTGTCTCATAGGTAATCCGCGGGTTTTCTTCAATTAACCGCTTAACAGTAGCCACATTATTTTCGTTGACGGCAGTTGAAAGCCGCCCTTCACGAAATTCGTCATGTAAAGAAACTCGACCTCTCTGAAATTCAGCAAACCATCGCCTCACGGTGCTCAAACAAGGTGTTTCTCTCCCAAAAGCACTTTGAAGACGAGCGGCACAGTCTTGCGGAGAGAGAGAACTTTTAAAATCATAAAAAATCATCGCTCTAAAATCATTTCGACTTAATTCCATTTTCGTTGCATACGTAGAACTTTGATGTGTGATAAAAAACAATTGACAAATGATTTCCCGCCAATTGTTTTTTTTTTTATTACTAAGAAGGTTGCAACGTTTAAAAAAATATAACATTCGAAATTCAAATAGTTCCGATTAGCTAGAAGTGCAAAACTTTTAGTGTGCCCCATGTAATTGTCGGAATGGATCCAAATCGCAGAAAATAATCAGAATCGGTTCACCCAGTCCAAAGATATGAGTTAGCAAATATAAAAATAAACTAAAACAAAACAGACAGTCGAATTGAGAACCTCCTCCTTTTTCGGTCGGTTGATAGAAGACTCATCGCACTGGATGCGTACCATCATGCTTTTATGAGCTGGTTGCTTGTATCGAAATGACTGCTTCGGTGATGTGGTATTTTCCATGTATATTATGTATGTATTTAGAAATATAAAAGCACACCGCCGCCTTAACAGGCGTTCCCCTCGCTCACATGATTAGGGCCTATGGGCCATAAGTTAGAAATAAAAGAAGGCGTCTTGACAACTCAGTAGACTAGATCTAGTTGCGCGGCTATTGTCATCCCACAAAAATGCCAAGCTGCTCAGTTTTTTGTTGCAAAAAAAAGATCAGTCACATCTAGTTTACAAAAAGATGGTATTACCTTCCATAGGTAAGTATTTTTAATCAAATAATAATACAAATTTATTTGTTTATAATAATCAAAGTATCGAATTTGTCTATCAACACGGAGTCGGTCGTTTCATACAATTCGCAAATATGTCAAACATGTCAAACGACTGACATGGGTGTTGCCATGGCAACAAATACACAGTTATAGTGTCTGTATCGGAGTGATGTACCAAGTTAGGTATCGATAAAATACCTTGAAAATGCAAAGAGGTGCAATATAAATTACTGGTTTGAATATTATTTAAATTACGTAGGTCTGTATATTATGATCTTGATTTATTATTTATTATACATACAGAGTGTAATATTTATATGGGCTGCATGGAAAAGTCTGAAACTATAAGACATACGAAGATCTGTTCTTAGTAACCATGAAACCATGTAATCGATTGTAGTAAAATAGAAAACTGCATTATGACAGTATGCATTATGATTTAAAAATAAACTGTATAGATAGATGTAATATAGATATACCCTGTATACAGACTCTTCGATTTTATTTAGTTGTTTAGTGTTATATGATGTAAAGGTTTGATATAATACCTACCCTAAGTTACAAATAGCAAATAAAGTCACACTTTTATAAACAACATCCACCTTTGTATCATTTTTGAAACCTAATTTTAATAGTCGATTTTGTCAAATTTATCTACACTGTTACATCAATAGTGGGCGGTAACTTTTGGTAGTGTCATTATAGTGTTATGATATAAAATGTATATGTATGTGTTTGTGAAAATGTTAATGTGTTATTCTTATTGTCATGTGTGAGTTTCGTAGTGGCACCCGATTGGGTTTGAGCGTCTGAGAATGTGTGCGTGTAGATGACCCCAGCCCCCTCCCCCGCACCATTGAGCCGCCCTATGAGCTTGACAGTGCCGAAGTCAAGCGACCTATTCAAAAAATCGCAGAAAATGCCACTCACGTGACCTAAGTAGCATTTTTTTGAAATTTTCTGCGATATATTTGACATTGGTCATCGGCTGAATTCTAAGCTGGCTGTGCTAGCCCTCCTGTAAGTTCATGGGCAAAATATTCTTATCTGTTTTTAATTATTTATTTTTCTTTGTTCCAGATGCTTCACGACGAGAATAACTAAATTCTTTTTCGTAACTGCTTAAAGCTAAACCAATCAAAATGTTGCCACTAATTTCAAATCCTGGTTAATATTTCAAAATTCCAATTCACGATTTATTTGTGATCAAAGTGTATTCAATATGAAGTTATGTGTGTTAATGATAATTTTAATAGGGTTTGTGAATGTGGGTGTTTGTCATCAAAATTGTCGTGGCGAGGAACCGCGCCTTAGGAACTGTGATAAAGTGTGTGATGAACATAATAACTGCAAGATAAGGGCTGCTCTGTTGTTGCCGAAGAGTACCTCTTACGATGTTTGTTTACCTGCTGTAAGTATGAAAATATTTACTTGTGCTTGTGCTTGTTTGTAGAATCCTACTAAGATTATAAACGCGAAAGTTTGTGAGTATGTATGTATGTATGGATGGATGGATGTTTGTTACTCTTTCATGTAAAAACTACTGAATGGATTTTAATGAAACTTTACAATAATATAGCTTATACATCAGAATAACACATAGGCTATAATTTAATTGTGTGAATTGTTCAAAATATGACGCGGCGCGACGGGAACGGGAAAAAAATCCAAATTACCACGTAGACGAAGTCGCGGGATTCCAATAGTAAAAACATAAATAATTAAAATATCAAAAAACAGAACACAGGCTTGCCTGCCCTTCGAGTGCTGGCCGCTTGTCCCCGCCATGCCGCGATCAACGACTCGTCAGTGTCAACGTCCCTGCGATTCTGGAGCCCCAGCACATTGCACGGTACGATGGTAAAGCCTAGTTCGCACTGCTTTAGTATTTTAGTAGAGTAGCGTGTAATTTAGTGGCTAAACTACTCGCTACTACACAGAAATCGTTCGCATTACGGTTTAGTACAGTACACAAGTGAGAGGTGTTGTGCAAGATGAACGGGCTGCAACGCAATAGAGTGAATAAACTGATTAAGCTAATCGTATGCGGCTTGTTTAATTTGTTTAATTTTATAATACGGGGACTTAATATTCCACAAGCAATCATGTTCTAAATATTTGGAAACAAATTTTAAAGTTGTTTCTTCGCTCCTGCGAAACGACATTTTTGCGGCCAGGCGGCTACTAATGAACTCGACTAATCAACCAGGTTCGGACTTGTTTAGCCGGTTAACCAGTGAGCACGGATGCGTGGTGGGAGGCGCTACTCGCCCGAAAAAATAGAGTGAAATGGATTGGCGCGACTAAATCATTTACTAAATTACTCGACTAAATTTTTGTAGTTCGCACATATTTAGCTACTAAATTACTCGCCACTCTTCTAAATTACTAGCCTAATCCGAACTAGGCTTAAGAGACCTGACGGGATGTCAATGATACCATGGAGGATGAGTCGCCCGCTGGTGTAGGACACCACGTGTGCCAACACACTAGCTGGGACCTATCCTCCGAGAACAACCAAACGGGCCGGGCGGCGCGGCGGCTGAGGTACGTAAAGCATAGTTCGCACTGCTTTAGTAATTTAGTAGAGTAGCGTGTAATTTAGTGGCTAAACTATTCGCTACTACACAGAAATCGTTCGCATTACGGTTTAGTACAGTACACAAGTGAGTGGTGGCGGCCACTAATGAACTCGACTAATCAACAGGTTCAGACTTGTTTAGCCGGTGAACCAGTGAGCACGGATGCGTGGTGGGAGGCGCTACTCGCCCGAAAAAATAGAGTAAAATGGATTGACTCGACTAAATCATTTACTAAATTACTCGACAAAATTTTTGTAGTTCGCACATATTTAGCTACTAAATTACTCGCTACTCTTCTAAATTACTAGACTAATGCGAACTAGGCTTGAGCGCTCGAAGGCAGGCACAGTTGTCTCGGCACCCAATACGACTTTGTCGCATTTTCGCAGCTTTCTCGCACAGCGCATAAGCATTGCCATATGGCGCGGGAATGCCGCCGCCATGATGGGCACCCTACCACGAGGCCCAAACTATTTACACCTTTAGTTTATTTAAATTAGTTTTTATTGTATTTTTTAATTTAGATTTTAGATAGGTATTTAGATTATAAAATATAGGTAAATATTTATTGTATGTGTATTAAAATAAACTATATTTGAACCTATAATAAGTGAAGATAACTATAACCTTTCATTTGAGATCTAACTCAATAATATCTGTCTAGCTATTGAGCCTGTAGAGTGTAGGTAAATGATAAGAAAGGAAGAAACTACATATACACACACATACACACACACACACAGAGGTACATATAATAAACTATAAATATTTATTATATTCCCTTGCAACTACGGCTTTTGCTAATGTATGGCCAAACCACTTTGAAAAACTTTTCAAGAGGCAGAATATACCTACAACTTCTAAATGGTTTTCATCTGCTGAAAATTAACTTTTAAGACACTGTACCACAAAGTAATTGTACAGCCAATATGGCTGTAATATTTTACTTTGAGCGCAGGGAGCGAAAGAAGAAAAATTAACAAGAATACTTGGTGATTTAGGACTCTTCTTATAATAATGTAATCTAGATGCATGTAAAGGTCATACCACACTGTCTGTGACACTATCCCTACAACGTATTCTAAACTCGTTCAACCCCAAAATAACAACAATACGTAGTGTATGAACGTGTCAACATTATATTAGTCCTGATTAGATTTTGCATAATATTATTCTCTTAGATACACGTCTCGTCAATTTAATAAACGCAAATTCGAATAAAGATAAATGTACTTATATGTTATAAATATATTTGAAGACACAATATTGTGTAATGTAGGCATCTTATTACATATTCACTCCCATAAAGACGTGAGTTCGTAAAACTTAATAAGCAATTCTACAAGTCATTGAGAATATTTGATACAAACAAATTTTCAAAGAATATTGAGTTTTCGAAGGTCCTATTCACGAAAACGGTTTGTATCAAATATTCTCAATGACTTGTAGAATTGCTTATTAAGTTTTACGAACTCACGTCTTTATGGGAGTGAATATGTTTTATTGAATATATTTTATGGGGTTTCAGTGTAGTCAGCATAATAATTTGTATATACTACTAACGAAGAACAGAATAACCTTAATAACCTTCTTTATCGGTTGTTGGAAAAAACACACTGAAAGTTAATGAGCATGCATTAGTATTTTGACTCGTTCACGCTAAAAGAATCGACAATTTTTTGTAAAATTTCGTATTGAGGTAGCTGATACCTTAGATTAACTTAAACTATTTTATCATGGTAATGTGTAGCTGAGGGTACAGGGAACAAGGGGCGTACCTATTGCCGTTTCGGGCACATTAAAATATATATAAAAATAATATCCGACCTGAGAGACGCACAACTACATACCTAATTCCCACGGTAAAACATAACAGGACTAAAAAGTATCCTATGTGGGAATTCAGGAAATTGTTTATTTATTTTATTTATTTATTTATTCTTTAACACACACAGTAAATAAGAACAGTAAATATAATAATATAAGGATACAAACTAAACATGTATACATAGGCGCCACTTATCTCTAAAGAGATCTCTTCCCATGGGCCTATAATTTATTTATGTTCAACGAAATCTACTAAAAAATAATTATCCTTCTCGAAACACGTTATAATGTATTTTCCTTTCTCATCAAAAATCTTTAACTACCACCTAGTTTTGGTTAGAAATGTAAGAAAACATTGTAGGACTATTTACTGTTAAATTACCGATATTCACCAGCCCGTGAATAAAGTCAGGCGAAGACAAAAGTTTAAGTAAGCCACATGGAATATGAATAGGCAATTCTGTTTCGAATTGGCGAAGTGAAAATTAGTTTAAAGCCCTTAGAGAAATGGAAGTAGGTAGTTCTAAACGTAGTTAGGCTATGTAAGTTTGATTGAACCGGCCCTGTTTGTTCATAACCTAAGTTTGTACTACAAATAATATAAATATAGAAGTCTCTAGTTATCATTTAATTTTTCCGACGGTTTCTCCATAGGGGTAGGAAACTACTTTATTAATGTTAATGGTTTATTACGTTTTCTTTGAGAGTTTGAGAGAGTCTCGTACGTTGTTCAGTCCGATTATACTTCTACAAGTGGTACACTTGCCGCGTGTAACTGAAATTGATTTGCCGACACATTCTGGAGACTGTAGGATACGACAGAAAGTATGGTCAGAGTTTTAAAGTTCTGCGATAGATATGGCCGGTCCACTACCACTTCAGCTAGCTTTTGTGTTGCACTATCCTTTACGTAGTCTCTGACGAATTAAAACGTCATAATAAGTAGGTAGGTAGGTAATAATAATATAAAACTATAGATGAGTTTTAACTTTTAAGTGTCCTATCGGACTTGGGTTTTTGCGGAGCGCGTGGCTGGTGAGCTTTTAGGTTACCTCTGGCGCTGGGCAAAAATCCAAGTCCAAACGCTCAATTGCAATACCGAACAACGTTTCCTAGTTCTTCTGTGCGGAAAAAATTAAGCATTACCTTGACATTGGCAAAATCACCGATGAATATCGATGGAGTCACTTTTTAAAAAAAAGAAGAAGTGTCCTATCAACAAGTTGCTAAAGGGTCTTACTTATCAACATCTTCAGGACCCAAGTTATCCTCATATACACGCGATGTACCAGCTGAAAGACTCTGACATACAATATTGAAAATGCACCGCAACGGCAATACGCTCGCCCCCTGTTACGTGAGATTCAACTGTGGCTGGCAAAAGATAGACCTACTTATCACCGCGGCTCCTCTCGCGTGATATAGTTTTCTCGTTCCCAAATAAAAAGTAGCCTATGTTGCTTAGGGATAATATAGCTATATATCAATGCAAGAATTTTCAAAATCGGTTCAGTAATTACGAAGTCCCCAGATGTTAAAATTAGTAGGTACTTGATTATCGCCAATTAATTTTACAATGATAAGATAAATCAATTCTATTAATAGAATAATTAAGACATGTAAGTCAATTATCCATTACCAATTACACTTCAATAGCGTTATCGATAATTGTGTTATCTACAGCGTTTACTATCGATTGATTTATGTATCAAGACCGTCATTCAAAAGCAATTTAATCATACATACATGTTTATTTGATGCGGTAGGTAGAGGCTATACCTACGCCTATTGTTTCGTAGTTTGTAAATTTGGAGATGCCATGTACGTGATTAAGGTAGATTTAAGGGCTCGTTTCCACCCGTTCAAGGTTCAACCCTCGGATATTGCAAAACCTGCAAATGTTTGACTGAGTTAAGTCGCTACATATTATTTACAGGTATATTAAGTAGCATTAGTTATCTAGTTCGTATAGCACAAGCTCCGCTTAGTTTCTGACCAGATAACGTTGTGTAAAAATAGCTTAGCCTATGTCACTCGGGAATAATGTAGCTACTATAAGGGATGGTGTCATTTTGGCTAATTCTAGAGCTTGTCTGATAAAGTGGGGCATACATCGCAGGCGACTGAGACTTGCGACTCAGTTGTAGGTTTAGGATGGCCATCCTTCGACGTGTCAGTGCTCACCATTCACCAAACGAGATGCTCCCCACTCTCCTAGCCATATTTGGTTAGATCGTAACCATAAGCTATTATTACTTACATTTATTTAACGACGATCCTCATGGTTAATGAACACTATTTATCCAAGTAAACATAATCAAACCATTATTTAAAATATTTAACTAAATAAATAAATAAATATACTTTTTCGGAAGCTAAAAATGACTTTGTTTTGTTGGCCGTGTGTGAAGAAGCGTTGTCATGATGTAGGAGAACGCGGCTTTTGGGTCGTCTTTCGCGAACTTTTTCTAACACCCTGGGTAAACAAATGGTAGAATACCACTCGGCATTAACACTCTTTTGATCTTCAAGTGGAATTGTACAGATGGGACCCGTAGCTGAGAAAAAAAACGCGATCATTTTTTTACCAACGTTTCTCGCCTGCCTCACTTTTGTTGGCTTGTTCTCATTTTCAAACACCCATTCACAAGATTGCTGTTTTTTTCGGGTTCAAAACAATAAATCCACGTTTCGTCTCCTGTGACAATGTCATAAACAGCATTAGAATGTCCGTGGTCGTACTTCAGTAGCATCTGTGAGCACCATTCCACGCGAGCCAGCTTCTGCTCCGCTGTCAGTTCATGAGGGATCCAACGACAACAAAGTTTCCGAACTTTCAATTCTTCGTGTAAACTTTTCTGGATTTGACTCATACCAATCCCCAATAGTCCTCGAATTGTCTCATAGGTAATCCGCGGGTTTTCTTCAATTAACCGCTTAACAGTAGCCACATTATTTTCGTTGACGGCAGTTGAAAGCCGCCCTTCACGAAATTGGTCATGTAATGAAACTAGACCTCTCTCAAATTCAGTAAACCATCGCCTCACGGTGCTCAAACAAGGTGCTTCTCTCCCAAAAGCATTTTGAAGACGAGCGGCACAGTCTTGCGGAGAGAGAGAACTTTTAAAATCATAAAAAATCATCGATCTAAAATCTTTTCGACTTAATTCCATTTTCGTTGCATACGTAGAACTTTGATGTGTCATAAAAACAATTGAGAAATGATTTCCCGCCAATTGTTTTTTTTATTACTAAGAAGGTTGCAACGTTTAAAAAAATATAACATTCGAAATTCAAATAGTTCCGATTAGCTAGAAGTGCAAAGCTTTTAGTGTGCCCCATGTACATAGGAAACACCCAGACTTCGGTACAAACATATGTGTCATCATACAAAGTTTGTCCCGACCGGGAATCGAACCCGAGACTCCGGCGTCGAATGCGGAAACACTACCGACCACGCCACCGAAGCAGTCAAATCAATTTAAATCACAAAATGCAATTTGAAAATACCCAAAAATGGCATCCCTTTTTATTACACAATGGATATCGTTATAATATGAACACGAGAGTATTTTAAATAAAAGTACTGTCTAGAGATGTGTTCAAAGGGAAATCTGCTTAGCAACAGTAAAATTAAACGAAGAAAAAGAAATTAGAAATAAGAAAAATAAAATATTCCAACTATATACGTGCTACCTGTAAGAAGATGATATGCGAAGATTGATCTTCCACAGTGCAAACTATACAAGAAAAAATATTTAAACCCATAAAATAAGTTTTTGCCAACACAGGAGAATATTTGATTACATTCCATCAACGAAGGAAATCCAAATTGGCTTATAGAGCTAGGAAAAAAAATCTTGACACTGACCGCTTAACGTTTTCACCGTTGAAAAATATCACAATAGGTACCTGAAGTTCTAGGAAAGGATTTTTTAGTTAATGAAGAAGGTGATAAAGATAAAATATTGATATTTTGTACGAAATTATCAAGAAAATATAATATTAAACACTCAAATTTGTAATATTTCGGCGATGGTGCTTTTAAATGCGTCCCATCGCCATTCTTCCAATTATACACTATTCACGTAGATTTTTTACACATTCTTTTTGTGCAAAAGAGAATGGTTGCATCATTGATTTTTGCTCAATTTAAATCACAAAATACAATTTGAAAATAACCAAAAACGGCATCCCTCTTTATAACACAATGGATATAACACGAGAGAAAATTTTAATAAAAGAACTGTCTGGAGATGTTTTAAAAGGGAAATCTGCTTGCCAACAGTAACATTAAACGAAGAAAAATAAATTATAACGTCTAGTATGCATTCTTGGCAACCTGACGACAAGGAAAATAAAATATTCCAACTACGTGCTACCTGTAAGAAGATGGCATGCGAAGATTTTTCTTCCACAGTGCAAACTCTAGTAGAAAAAATATTTGAACCCATAAAAGACGCTTTTGCCAACACAGGAGAATATTTGATTACATTCCATCAACGAAGGAAATCCAAGATAGCTTATAGAGCTAGAAATAAAATCTAGACACTGACCGTACTTAAGGGGCTCACTGTTGGAAAATATCACAATACCTGAAGTTCTAGAAACAGATTTTTTAGGTTATAAAGAAGGTGATAAAGATAAAATATGAAATTATCAAGAAAATATAATATTAAACACTCAAATTTGGACTATTTCGGCGATGGTACTTTTAAATACGTTCCATCGCCATTCTTCCAATTATACACTATTCACGTAGATTTAGCATCTACATATAAATTTGACTAATGTGGTTCCCGTCTTCCCTTTTGCCTGATAAAAATGAGAACACATATAGGTATCCGCTTTTTTACATTGCTAAGTGAAAAGTTAAATTTTCTTTTAAAATGTCTTTTAACTTTGACTTTGAGATAGCGTTTACCAATGCGGTATCTAAAACCTTTTCTAACTGCCACTTGTCCGGGTTTCACTATTATTATTCTAGGGCTAATAAACCGGTCATGGACGAGTGGCTGCAGAGTCGGCATGATGACCTCACGTATCTTGGAACGCAGATCGTTACCGGGCATGGATGCTTCGGTAGTTATCTGTTTCGCATCCATCGCGATGTCACACCTCGATGTCAACACTGCGAGGTTTCGGACGACGACACCGCACTCCACACTTTGGTGGAGTGCTCAGCGTGGGCGAGTCAGCGCCGGGACCTCGTAGTGGGTCTGGATGTGGATATCCTCTCGCTGGAAACCATGCCCAAAGCCATGGTCTCCAGCGCGAGTAGGTGCTTCTGCGAGTAAGTCATGCTCGCGAAGGAGGTGACCGAGAGGGAGAGGAAGAGTACCCTCCCCGCCGAGTTCCGCAGTCAGCGGCCAGGACGCCGCAGCCTCATCTACGCCCAGGATCATCGACCTCCATGATCGGGGCCTGAGGACGGCGGGGTAGCTACCCGCCGCAGCACGCAACCCTTCTAGCCTGCTGTACTGTGGGCTGTTGCGGCATGTCGAGTAGCAAATATTAAGCTGTTAATAATGGCCTGGAACGCCCTGCCTGTGCACGTGTTTCCTCCCACATATAATCCTGGGTTCTTTAAGCGGAGCGTGAAGAGGCACATCAGTAGGTCGTCAAGTTGAGGGCCACTCTCTATAGTATTGTGTGCTGTGAGAGTGGCCCACAATCGCTAGACGTCGTCACGACTTATCACCAGGCGGGCGGCGTCAATTTGGCGAACCAAACATAAAAAAAAGCTTGTATCAAATGATAAAGCTACTCGACCGAAATTTGTTACACCCGCGACCAGGGCACTCATTGGGAAACTTATTTGCTTCAGGTCGGGCAATACTCGCCCTAGAGTGATGCGCTTTGTGAACCGGGCATTCTGGGTCACAGAGCGCATTGAATCGTATAAAAAGATATAAAAAAAGAGTGGACCGGTATTCCCAAAACTGCATATTCCAAAGAGATGAGAGATGGGTCTACAGAGATTGAGAGCGATCTGATTCAAGTGTGATTGACGAGCGCCGGCCAGATGATGTTGCCACCATTTCATTCTGGAGTGGCATCTGGTCGGCTCCTGTCAGCCACACAGAGGATGGTTGGATGCGGGATGTTAATCGTCTGTGTGAACCAATACAAACTATGGAACCATTTAATTTCATATATAGTGATGTCACTAACGCAGTCCATCTGTTACCGAACTGGAAATCAGCAGGTCCAGACGGACTGCACAATTTTTGGATAAAATGGTTCCGAAGTTCACACGGACAATCATGTTTGGAATCAAGATCGCTTCCCGATTTTCTATTTGACCCATCTCTTTTACAAATCTGGTAGTGCCATAGAGCCTAAAAATTATAGACCAATTACATGCCTACCAACGGTCTATAAGCTTCTCACATCTATTTTGAGACAAAAAATAACGCGCCACATAACTGACAGCAACATCATGTCAATCTCTCAAAATGGATGTAGAAGTGGGGCTTGTGACACTAAAGAGCTCCTAATTATGGATATGGTTATTAGCCAACAGGTACACCGTAATCGCAAGGATCTAGCGACTTGCTGGATAGATTACAAGAAGGCCTATGATTCTGGCTTCATTCATGGCTTAGGAGGGTGCTGGAGTTGTATAATATTGATGCAACTCTATGTACCTTCTTAGGGGCATGCATGGGGCAATGGAAGACCGTCTTGTGCTATTCAGGATGCTGACAGACTTGTGGTAATGGTGGACCGATAAAGATCGAGCGTGGTATATTTCAGGGCGATAGTCTGAGTCCGTTATGGTTTTTCTGGCCCTGAATCCTCTCAGCGCTTTGCTGGAGAATTCAGGTCTAAGGTACCGGTTGCGGGAAGATGGCCAGATTTTGTCTCACCTTCTTTACATGGGTGATTTAAAATTACTTGCCCCAAACAGTCACCAACTGATGGAATTAATAAAGTTAACGGAAACCTTTAGTAATTCTATCAGAATAGAATTTGGCGTAGACAAGTGTGCAAGCATGCATGTGAAGAAGGGTGGGATACTGGATTCCGAAGGAATACAAATTTCGGATTCCACCCAACTTAGGTCTCTTTCGGCAACCGATACTTATAAATATTTGGGTATGTCACAAGCGTTAGGCATTTCAGAGACTGACATGAAATAATTATTGAGGGAACGCTTCTTTGGCCGCCTGAACGAAGTTCTTAAGAGTCTTTTATCGGGCGGTAACAAGGTGAGAGCCTACAATGGTTGGGTCATGCCAGTTTTAGTGTACTTGTTTGGCATACTCAGATGGACTCAGACTGAACTTGACGCCCTGGATAGAAAAGTCCGTACGCTACTCACTACATACCGAATGCATCATCCGCGTTCATCTGTAATGAGGTTGTACATACCACGGAAGTGTGGGGGCCGAGGCTTTCTTAATGCTAAGACCCTTCACAACCGTGAGGTGTGCAATCTCAGGGAATACTTCCTGCGGGTGGACGAGGGTTTGCATCGTGATGTTGTTGCAGTAGCCAACGGATTGACCCTGCTCGGTTTGGCTAAACAGAACTGGCACAAACCTATAATACTAAGTACCAATGACCGTATGGATGTATGGAAGAGTAAAGAGTTACATGGGCGTTTCTATCAGGCCCTACATGGACCTGATATTGATTTAAAATCATCTGTATCCTGGCTACGATTCGGTAATCTATTTGGAGAAACAGAAGGGTTTGTCTTTGCAATTATGGACGAAGTTGTCATGACTAAAAATTACCGGAGGTATATTCTGAAGGATGGTACGGTTGACATATGTCGGGCGTGCCACCGTCCTGGAGAGTCCCTTAGAAATATTATCTCAGGTTGTTCTAGTTTGGCTAACGGCGAGTATTTGCATAGGCATAACCAAGTAGCTAGGATTGTCCATCAACAACTTGCTCTGAAATACAAACTTGTGGTTTCAGAAGTACCGTATTACAAGTAGGTGCCCGACCCAGTTCTCGAAAATGATCATATCACATTGTACTGGGACCGATCTATTATCACTGACAGGACTATTATTGCAAATAGGCCTGATATAGTGATAGTAGATCGGTAATTATGAAATTACAAAATCCCTTATTTGTGAAGCTAAACAAAATCGCAAAAAATCTGATATTGCGTTTGACATAAACCTGTCTGATTTTATTACGGGAATTTTCTTTCTACTAATATTTACCAAGTCACGCGAATATGTGCACCTATTAGTCGTTTTCTGTATACTCATTTATGTTTCATGTCAATATGACAATTTTGCGTCATGGTCATCATGCGTATTGGTCATTTTGTGTATCCGTCGCTAAGCGTATTCGTTGTACCGCGTAAATTACCTACAGTACATTACGTACTAGAAAAATAAATTGGCTAGATCACTTTATGCTTAAGGTCAATGCGAGTAAACATTCAGCATTTATTGCTTAATTATCAACTACCATCACAGATCATTTTACTACCCTTTTGATAAATCGAAATTTGAAAGCCCTGATTAATTTTAGCCAATTACTTCAACAAAAAGCTCTGCCTAAACTTCTAACTTATAAGGACCCTAATCATTTAACACAAAGTTTGCTACAAAATATAACTGAATCTATTAATGCCAGCACTTCAAATGTTGTAATCCCTAAGAGCTAACGCACTTTAAAGCCGTGGATTACTCCTGGCATTTTATGATGTATCAGGCATAGGAACAAACTTCAAAAAAGATTAAGACAAGAAAGTTATAATGAAATCTTATTATAAATTTAAACATAGCTCTTGATAATCTAGTGCCCAAACAGCCCAAGCCACAAATTAACTTATTTGTCCTACTGGAAACTAATATGACTGAAGTTGAAACAACTTTAATGAGTTTGAGATCTGGCAGTGCTCCCGGCTGGGATGATATACCTATCAGTTTCCTAAAACTAGCAAAGAATGAACTTGTTCCTATCATTACGCATCTCATGAACCTTTGCTTTCAACGAAGTATATTCCCCGTCCTATTAGAAAAATCTATTATAACCATATCGAAAATACTGGAGAAACTCCTAAATTCAAGGCTTATGGGTTACCTGAACAGATACCAACTGCTATCCCACTCGCAATACGGTTTTAGACAAGGTAAATCAACTGAAGACGCAGTTATGACACTTACCCAGACAGTAACAGAACTGGTGGACGGTGGACGGAAATGCTTATCAGTATTTCTGGAACTGAGAAAAGCCTTCCACACTTTTGGGTAAACTAGAAAACATTGGCCTCAGAACCACTACCCTCTCATTATTCAAAAGTTACCTGTCGGGAAGGACACATAGTGTCAGAATAAATACTATACTAGTGGTGATGTGATGGTATCGTACAGAGTGCCGCAAGGAAGCGTGTTGGGCCCACACTGTTTCTAATATACACGTTGATTTTATTACCGTCAGCACAACGCAAGGGTTAGCTTTCGGAATAATTTTTGAACCAACTGGCATCATTACTTTGAAAAACAAACACATTTTTTTTAGAAATCTAAAAAATAATATTTAGTTTCTAGTCATCAAATGAGAACCCGTTGTAGTGGACTCACTCTCTTAAAAACTTAAGTTTTACAACGATAGTTACGGTACAGTTTGTTTTCATTCAACAATGCGCTGGCACAGAAGCAAAAGCAAGCGTACGCCCGGCCCCCACCTAGCGACGACACTGCGGGCTGCGGCTCACCTGTCCTGTGGAGTATCTAGCAATGGTACAATTGTATGCCATTGCTAACCACAACCTACAAGAGGCTAGGCGATTGTACTCCCAGCCGGAGCACTTAAATGCGTTACGGCTACGAGGAGTCAGTGATCTTCAAGTGCCGACACGCGGGACCATCTTGGCCGCAACCCAGCGCTTACTCGACCATGGACAGTTCCGGACACCGTTACATGCACAAGCCCGAGTACGTTTGAATGATTATTCCCAAATGGAAGTCATCAAACCTGCGAAGAACTACGCAGTGCGATAGTGGACGCTTTTGATATTGTGAAAAGTGATAGAGACACATCGAAAAGTTGAAAGACAATCAATTAACACGTGCACGTTTGTGTATCGAAAGGAATGGACTCCATATCGAGCAGTTACATCGGTACAGAGAACTGTAAATTAGTGTAAATAAACTGTAAATAGGTATGTAAGTTTGATTTTATTTGTAAATAGCTCCAATTTTTTAAATACGCCTGAAATACCTCCTCGCAGTCAGTTGTAGTTCAGTGCATTTTTATTATTATTATTACATAGTTCAAAAGTCATTAAGTCGCTATTGTTAATAATAAAGTAGGTATTACAGATGGTCCTAAGCCCGTGTAAAGTACGAAGGAGAAATTGGAGTGTGTATTTTATGTTCAAGTAGGTATGTTTCGTAGTGATACTGGCCATATCGGCTGCGAGGGGTCATTGCTCCCTAACACATGATTTGCGCGGTACTTAGAAGCGCTCGAAGGATGGATGTGTGTGTGCGATACGTGCAGCCTTGAGCCTGGCGTCCGCGTCAATTCATCAATGAAATATCGTACTGCTACTAATGTTAAACTTGATCGAGTGAGAAGAATTACAGAAATGACTAACTTTTTTATTATTATCAGTACAGTAATTTAGATGTTAAAAAAGGAATCCAAATAATATTTAGAGAGCGAACCCTTTCGACTGCTGACGATGATAAAATCAGCGTGTATATTACGTCCTCTGCAATATGATAATCAACAACGTCGAAATTTTTTCCTACGCTGATGACACTGCATTGATATTTAGTGGGCATAACTGGCCTACAGTAAAATATTATATCGATCGGTTCGACAAAATATTACACCAATAACCTCGTGGTTTGTACAATTAGCCTGTTATAAGCAACGAGCGTGCTCGATATTTAGTTCGTGATAGGGTGATACACTAGAACATAATCATAGAGCGGATCGTTGTTTTATTACAAGTAAATGCTCAGGTCCATACTCACCCTTAGCACAAGCTAGTGCCCTACTTTTAAGATCTAACTTTATAAGTGAGAGTGAGTACATAAGCTTTAACAGATCTTTGATGCCTACATACGACGAATTTTAAGCCGACACTTATTGTTTTTATGGACTTTTTATTAAAGTCTCGTCGATAGATTAAAAATAAAATAAATTGTTGAAAGCTAGTTATTAAATAAAGTGACTATTGTGGTGGTTAGTGACATGTCTTAAGCTGAGAAGCTTGTTCTGAGAAGCATCGACCAGCAGCTTATCATTAACTAAATCACTACAAACACAAACGTTATTGCTTTTGTACCTACTACAGTAACGATATGCATAGGCAAACATCGGAAACAATAACAAAGTATCGACAAATTTTCTAATCTTGATTATTAATTAATTTGTAGATAGAGATAACTTCAAAAAGTGAGACTACAGAGATAGTATACTCGTCCATAATTTCGCTTTGTTATTTAATAATATTAAAACTTGAATATAAACCTTACGCGACCTATCGGTCATTCATAATATTTGGTCCTGGCATGGCTTTTAGAATTTATGTTTTCGTTTTATATACATACGTATGACACCTGTTTCCCTCAAGGGTATGCAGAAATATGATAATTATAATAATGTCCATCGGAGACCAGCCTATATTTTTAGACAAGATGTCGTTGTGAATTCTAATAGACGTTAAATTGGATCAAGTATTTTATAAGATGTGATATAAAAATGAATGTACTCACAAACGAATTCAGTACGGGTTTAATTAAGTTTGGAATTCGAGTGTTAACCGTAAGATCTCCCAAGCGTATACCTATTTCGTTTCATTAACGTTTGATATTCAAATATAAAAGATCCTATGATTCAAGCAAAATTCGTTCTTATAAAAGCCCAGTTTAAAAATAACTCTTTATACTTTATATTGAGTTTTTAGTCGTACTAAAGTTTAAATGCTGACTTCGATAGTTCAAATCTAAATCAAACTTATCTCTAAAGCTTGTTTGTCTGCTGGCCGTAATTAAAATCATAGAATATATTACAAAAAAAAATTACCAACAAGTCAGTCTTGACTCTTGACACCGACTTCTATAATGAGCAGTGGCGCCATCTAGTTTCGTCGTTGGTTATAATGCAGTAGTACGAACTAGTACGGCGAGTAATGCAATCTATTGATCCTCGGTGGTAGTCCCGTTAGAATATGTTATATGTGTAATAGACTAATAATAATAAATATTCATAAAATCTGTTTGTATGTACACACACAATTAAGCTAATCCACATAGGTGGATCTGTGGGTGTTGTAATAAAAGTTACTTTTTTAATAGGTTGGTCCAGTTCTCGAACTCGCAATGAAAGATCCAGTTATAAAGAACGCCTTCCCACCCTGGCTGACGGTGGAATGGCTCAAGTATGACGTCACGGATTGCGACGCAGCATATGCAGTCATATCAGCTATAGACGCGTATAACGACTGCGCCCACGTGTTTTTTGGACCAGCTTGCGATTTTGCTCTTGGTAAGTAATAAATTTTAATAATACTAGCTGATTCAGCAAACTTTGTGCAAAACAAGGTTGCTACATTATCAAATAAGAGAGGTTTGGGGTTGGAATATGAAAATACTTTACGACTTTTCTCATAGCTACAAAAACAATTCAATCGTGCTGTGTTGGAAAGGTCACACATACAAAAGTTTTTGACAATCAATCAATCAATGCTAAATTGAAAGAAATTGGGATACATGGACGTCTTACCAAGATCTTAGGGGCCCAAACCAACCTCACCTGCTGTCCGTCAATACAGACAAGGCTCTAGTAAATATACAAGCACTGAATATCGGCAATGGACACGCCCAGTATTATGTAGGACTAATAGCTACTGGTGAAAAGTGGCCGTATAATATACCTCTACCTACGCTTTCAGCGAAATATGCGTGGTTATTCATATTTGTATGTTACAGAAGGAAATTACCTGCGCTGAGTAAATGGTCAAAGTAACGTCAAAATTCTCTACTAAGCACCGAAAGATATTTTTGCCGAGTAAAAATCCTACGCGCATTCACTTAAGAAATATAAAGAAATATATCGTAGTCATAAACTTGAAGTTAAGAGGGTGAATTGAAAAGTAGTCGGCCTAACACTGATCCATTTAGTTCTAAAAATCAAATCTACCCACATTATTTAGTTCAGTTCAGACCTGTTAATTGTGTGAAGTTTGAAACGTGTGCGGTAATTAGTTTTAATTTTATAAATTTATTAACAAAGCAATCTGACATCATTTCCGCAAATGGAAGGAGGAAGAAGGGGCTGTCATCAAAAAGCCATCCATGATGATATGGTCAGTACATTAGGGGATTGCGCTCTTTCATATTCATCCGTCAAAAATGGATAGCAGAATTCAAGCGTGGTAGAGAGAGTGTGAAAGACGAACCCCGCTCTGGAAGGCCTTCGACGTCCACTACAGACAAAAAACTTTGATTGGGATTTATCTACTTAAGTTTCTTCCAATCTGTTCAGAACATCCCAATATTGCGATTCGGCTTCAGAAGAAGTGTGTAATAAACGGCACAAAGGTTCGATTGCTATATAGCTCGGGGCTGCTTATAGACTTGCTTGCTGGTGAAACGTATGTCATTAATACGCGTCGGAAAAGTCATTAATTTCTTATCGCTTACTTGCGAGTAACCTACTGAGGTATAATTTGTCTCATATTCAGAAAATGGTTGCTGTCTACTAGTCAACTTCGAACCAACTTTAAATGACAAAGACTTTTTGCTGCCATCCGATTTGTGTGAAAAAAAAGTTTGTAGGAGTTAATATTTTTTGTAAACATCACCCGTGATTTCTGTCGGTGCTCTGAGGTTATATAATCAGCGGGCGTACCCGGGTCCCCCGGCAATGGATTCTAGGGCAGACGTAAAATAACTCAAGATTTCCTAAAGTATCTATGACAAAAGACCTCGCATTATTGACATTATAATGAATAGCAAATTATGATCTTATAACGCTTAAGTTTAAGCATTACCATATTATTATTATGGTAATGATTTATAGATCACTTAAGACAACCTAAATCATTCCAAGCTTCGGTGTGTTAAATAAATGATTTATTTCAACGAGAAACTCTTGGGACGACAGAGCTGTATAAATTTGCTGAAGGAAAGCGTACAAAGAGCATAGTAAAGGTTCAGAATATTTACCCTGCTAACAGCTGAGCATATACTTTTAGCACTATGAGTACTTGAGTGTCGCTTTTTACAATTTCTTCGGTAAGTAGAGCTGTAGTATTCCTAGTAGCGTATCAAAATCGTGATTGATAAGTACCTACATATTTTTCTAGAAACAACAATGTAGATGATAACGTATTTGAGCTTTTTTGGGGAAGACATGCTGAGTTTATGGGTTACGTTTCGCTGAATTATAAGACTGGTATTAAATATGGCCTTGCTGCCAGCTTTCTGGGAACATTTCCACTCAGAGATGGAATCATTATATTATCGACGCATGGTTCTACATTTTAATTTATTTAGATAGAAATTATAAACCACACAAATTGAAATGTCATCAGCATGACTTGAACCCACGGTCTTTCCCCAACAAGGGGAATGCTCTGACCACTGAGCTTTGAAAATCAATACCGACATCATCCAATCTTTGTATTATTATAATTTCTAGATCGCGCCATTACCTAAGGCTACGGGTACGAGTCCTACCGATGACATTTTAGTTTTTGTGATTTATAATTTCTATCTAAATATTTTAAGAATAGTTTAAGTAAACTCATTGCTTTCATTATACAGAGCATATTTTAATTACTGAATTTTGGATCTAAGTTATTTGTCGGTGTAAATATTCTCTATAAAAACAAATACTTCGATTGTATTGGATTCCAACGCCACGCTTGAATCCCAAGGGGGTAAATAGAGGTGAATTATACCATAATTATATACTCACATTTTGCCAATAATATTGTTGACCCACACAATAGAAGGTAAGCCTTGGGTACTGTTAACAATAGAAATATAGCAAATACTCGTAACTATTCTGTACCTACCAAGCCCAAACAAGTTTAACAGCCATGAGCGATGTTACATAACTACAATCTCTGTAGACGGGCCTAATTTTAATCATGCTATAATTTCGAAATGATCTAATTAGACAGGCGTTCAACATTTTCCTCACTAACAAATTTCCCTCACGTACCAACACAGCTGTTGGCAAGTACGTGTGATTAGTGTGTAACTCGGTTGTAAATCTGACGAAAGATTATTAGTAATAATTATCGACGCCCGGACTTCACCCTCGTAACTTAGTTTACCCGTTTTCCTCTAAGCCTCTTTCCAGTTAGAATATTAGAATCTTTAAAACATTATCAGTTTATCTTGTACTCACATCACAAGCTCCGCTTAGTTTGAGACTAGATGGCGTTGTGTGAATTGTCCTAACATATTGATTATTAAAAAATACGAAAAAAAAATCTTTAAAACAAAATTTCTGTTGCTCTTTCTTTAATATTTATCGAAATTATTGTGCTTTCACTTGCCTACTTAAATTGTCCATTGTAGTAATTGAGTAAATTTTAATATCCAAGTCAAACACGACCTTGGAGAAATATTCTCTGTAGCTGTGTCAAAGGACTTAGACAAGATCTACTCGTATCTATAAATGCTATTATTTAAAAAAAAACTTTGAACATCATACTTACCATTGCTTTGTCATGGACTTTCGCCAGGTAACGCCTGATTCTATCCAATATTCCTATTAAACAGTTTAATACTAAAGTTAGAATCCTAAGAATTAGTTTGTAGTGACCATGAGATACCCAAGCCCTTGGTCACCTGTGTGGCCCTATCGGGGGTTATGTCGGAATGAAAATCCCGCGTCAGTGAGTGAATCTCGTTGCGTGTTATGGGGCTGAGGCGCCGCAGCACGCGACCCTTCTAGCCTGCTTCTGTAAGGCCGAGCGGGTGGGTATCCCGCCGTCCTCAGGCCCCGATCATGTAGGTCGATGGTCCTGGGGGGATGAACTTAACCTTCATTTGCTTTATTATCGTCTTTCAGTATAAAAATCGCACACGCCTTAAAGAAAGGTGTGGTCTATAAAATGTATAGAAGCTAAAACTGGCTAAAAACCTATACAACGTAGCATTAGTACTTAGCTAATGGTTTACAATAAATTGACTACAGTATACGCTACGCGTCGTGTGGATCCCGATAATAGTAAAGTAAGGACTAAGTAATCCTACTTAGTCCTTACTTTACTATGAGCGTGATACATCCGTAATATGGAAGTAATTGATTGAGTGTAAGTAATTAGTATTTTTTTGTGATGACCATCTTTAGTTGTTCGCATAAACATAATACTACTCGTGTTACGCTGGTTTTCCCGAAATAATAAGCAGTATCATATTATGCCCACATAACACCAACAATTTGCATGTAGGTACGTAATATTATGAACTTGCTGATAAATGCCCGCGTGATATAGTTTTCTCGTCACCAGTTTCTACGGGAACACATTACCGGGATAAAATGTAGCCTTATTATAACACTCAATGATAATGTAGCTACATATTAGTGGAAGAACTTTACGTCGGTTCTAAAGTTTCAGATGAAAAAAAAAATTAAGTTAAAAGATTACTACCTATCTACAACTTATATGTAGTCTATAAATACGTTTATGTATGTTATGTATGGTATGTCTGTGTATTTTTACATATATGAATTACTAGTTGTCGCCCGCAACTTCATCCGCGCGATTATTGTTCCCGTCACCGTATCTTTATAAATTGTAGCTTATGTGTTATTCTGATGTACAAGCTATATTATTGTAAAGTTTCATCAAAATCCGTTCAGTAGTTTTTACGTGAAAGAGTAACAAACATCCATACATCCTTACAAACTTTCGCATTTATAATATTAGTAGGATGTATGTAGTCTGTCTGTATACCGGGTGTTACGTAAGGGTTATATCAACCCGAAGCCAGCCCCATCAGCTGGTCGACCATAACCCGTTTCGATATGTGGCAACCGCCAGAGAAGAAAAAAAAGTTCATAAAAAAAACCTTATTACCGAATAAAATACACACTTGTTTAAATAACACTAGCTAAAATCAGCTGCTTCGGTCATCGACATCAAATAGGTACAAATAATGCGCGCCTGTGAAAAGCCTTCCGTCTCCCTCCTGGTAGGAACATTTTGTCTCTGTTTCACATCAAGCGATGCCGCACGAACTTAGCGCTCGGTCGGCGTTCGGTCGCCGTTTGAAGTTTCCTAGAATTTTATTTAAAATCATTTAGCAAGGTCAAAGGTCAGTTCAGTTGCATTCTTTGCTTTGTGCAGTGAGGTAGCTAAATAGTTGTTTAGTGTGTTAATTTGTGAGTTGTGTCAAATTGTGTGTGATAGTGATTGTGTTGTGTAGTAATGGCTCTGAGTAACGAAGAGTATTTCGAGATGATGCTTTGTGTAGGAGCATCAGAAGGCAATTTGAGCGCTGCCCGGGAGTTGTACTGTGAGCGTTGATACCTAAAAATACTGTGTACGCAGTCGAGTCGAAACTGCATTTAGCACTGTTACACAAGAAATGCTACGAGCTGTGCGGAGCAATATGCGCCGGCGAATATCTTTATGCATCGGGCGGGAAGGCGGCCATTTTGAACCTTTCCTGTAAACAGGTAAGATTTTTCTAAAATTGGGGACAGAGATTTTACTATCACTTGCACGTGGAGCACCTTTCGAACCACGGACGAGGATCTGGGGAAACATAACTATGTGTTGGTCAAAATTTTATTTACATAAACAAAAATAATCCTTTAAGGATGCCCACACCGCCGCGACGCCCGCGCCACCGCCAAGGGCATTGTACATACGTACCACGCGCTCATTGTCTAGTTGTACACCCCCTTTACACTACTCGCGAAGTTGAACGAAGTTAGACGAATAGGATAGTGTAGAGAGGCATTTCGGCTTTCAACTTTACCTCGACTTCCATTTGTTGTCCGTTTTTGCGCCCGAGTCAAAGGGCCCATAGTTGCACGAAGTGCGTTCACGAAGTACCTCTTTACACTACTCGGCCGATTTCATAGTATAATGGTACGGTTACACATGCTCGTTTCTTTATAGCGCTCAATTTTTGAGAGTCAACAAGTCAAACAGATGAGGTACATAACATGAAATGATTTTTGTATTGTACTGCACTAATTATATAATTTATATTGTATTGCGTAATTTATATTGTACCGCACTAACTATACTCGTATAACTACTTTATCTTAATGGAAATAATCTTCCCATGGGAATTGAGAACCACATAACTATTCGCGCGGGTGAAACCGCAGGTGTTCGCTAGTTTTGTTTGAACTGACAGAAGCACGCTACAAAATAGCATGTGTGTTGTAGTGTTTGCTTTGAGCATGCTTATTCAGTAGCATACTTGAAAATAGCATTCTTATTGCTAGCAAATGTAAACAGTTCATAAGCATGCTATTTAATAGCATGATTTTTAAGCATGCTATTAAAGAGCATGTGTAACAGTACCATAATGCGCGAACGTGCACATTGCAACAGCAGCTGCTACTTGAGCGTCCATTACAAGCATGCGCAGGCTTTCGGCACCTTAGAGCGAATGAGTTCCTCACGAAGTTGCACCAGTGTGTAACCACGTACTTCGGACTTCGGTCAACTTTCCCGAGTACTTCGCCGAGGAACTTCGTGAGTAGTGTAACTGAGGCAGTAGCTACGTCAAGCCGTAGCGTTGGGACACGTTTGTTTTGACAAACGTATCCCAACGCTACGGTGAAACTAACTAAACAAAAATTTAAAAAGATATTTCAAATCAAAATTTGAAATATCTTCTTAAATTTTTTGATGAACTTTTTTTTTCTTCTTTGGTGGTCGCCATATATCGAAACGGGTTATGGTCGACCAGCTGATGGGGCTGGCTTCGGGTGGATATAACCCTTTCGTAACACCCTGTATATGTATAATTGTATCAGTACTTTTATTATCTTCTTGTAGCTTCATTATTAATTTTCGTTACCTATATTAGTTTTCTATCTTTATTTCATTGTTTACTAAGCTTTATTTTTCTTTCTCCTTAGAGTGATAGTTGTACACAACCCCTTTTAATTTCTTAAACTCGGTATCCATCCAAAGGTTGTCTGGAGAAGATCACTTTTAGCGATGAGGCCACCATTTGTACTCTTCTTAAGTGTATTTGAATTGAATTGAATTGAAATCTTTCCTCTTTGTAATATTAGTAGGTATAAACGGAGTGGGCCTATTGCCGCTAACTTCTTAATGCTGGCCTACTTTGTTGTGCACCACTTGCAAGTAAAGTTGGTTTGGATCCTTGAGTGCAAACTTAGTGAGTGAAATAAGTAATACCTATACATACCTATAGGTATTCCCAGAAGACACAGGCAGATGACTATTATAACAACAATGTAATATTAAGAAAGAAATTATAAATAGATCACAAAAACTGATGTCATCAGCGGGATTCGAACCCACGGTTCTACCGCGGTAGGTGGATCCACCTACCGCACTTCTACTGCGGTAGGTGGATCCAACGCTAACCTTAATAGCGCGATGTAGAAATTATGAATATGATATGAAGCAAAAATTCGATGTTGTCGGTAGTGGTCATCGTAGCTCAGTTGGCAGAGCAGTCCCCCTGTTAGGGAAAGGCCGTGGGTTCGAATCCCGCCGATGACATCAGTTTTTGTGATCTATTTATAATTTCTTTCTTAATATTTTAAGAATAGTTTAAGCAAACTCATTGCTTTGAAATACAAAAACAATGTAATAGCTAGGTTGTTCTAACATGATTATACACTTTCCTCACCGGCGGCGGCGCCGATAGTTTCTTGTCACTTGACAATGGGACATGTTGTTATTATCCAAAGACTTTATTGACGTCGTGTATTTTTTTTTATATATTAGGTTCGCCAAATTGACGCCGCCCGCCTGGTGGTAAGTCGTGACGACGTCTAGCGATTGTGGGCCACTCTCACAGCACATAATACTATAGAGAGTGGCCCCCAACTTGACGACCTACTGATGTGCCTCTTCACGCTCCGCTTAAAGAACCCAGGATTATATGTGGGAGGAAACACG